>VZTR01021432.1:5840-52867 GCA_013400775.1 Chaetops frenatus | reverse complement strand
AAACTCCAAGCAAATATTTAAAATCCTTGTCTTGTGGATTATAACAGAGCAGGACCTCTCCTAAAGAACAGTGCCAAAGTCTAAGCAGGTTGCATATATGTCCTGCTTTTAAAACTACTCTTGCACATACCTGCATCTTTATATATAAACTTAGCATGGAGCCAGCTGAAAACACCAGCTTTTTAGTAGCTGGCTTTTTATCTGGCATTTTGGCTCCATGCTTTGCTCTTCCCTGCTGAGCATTTCAGAAATAACCCAGAGAGGGGATGAATAACTCAAGACTTATCTCCATTTTGGCCCAGTGGAGGGGGCTCAGGGGGGCTTCAGCCAACAAAGACTGGTCACATCACACTCCCTTGGAGGAGACTCTGGACATGCATCATTTAACTGGCACAGTAAAAAATAATAAACCAGGAAAAGTAGGAGTCCTGCTCCCCCCAGAGCTGCCAGGTTGGTCCCATTCCACCTTCTGCCTGTTTTATGATGCATTCCCAACATAAAACCACTGAGGATGAAAGCATGAGGCAGAGTGGCAAAATCAACCTTGTTGAAGGTGCATTAAATTTTGGATTTGCTTATTGCTGCTCCTACATTAATTGTGCCACTAAGACTGCATAAACATAAAACTCCTCAGCTGAAATGGAAAGAAGGCTGCAGACCTCAAATTATACCTGCAGGTTTATTAGCCAGCTGAGAGGCACTATTAAATATTTATTGTAGCTAGACCAGGACATCCCAATTAAGATAGGTGAGAAAGACAGAATAATTGAGGGGAAAGAATGTGAGAAGTGTACAGAAACAGTGAGAGACCTAAAAAGATTAAAATCCATATTGTTTATGCTGTCAATACATTAAGAATTTCCAATGGGTCTATTCAGTTTATGTCATGCTGGAAGCAGTATCAGTCTATAAAACCAAGTGCCAAAAGTGTCATTGAAATTAATACTTAGAATTCCAAAAGAGTGTGTGGAGAAGATCCACACCAAAAGAAAACCACACACAAATTCAAGTGTTTTAACTCCATTATTGGGAGCTACTTCCAGCCACTAATGGAGACAGGGAGAAACTTTCCCTGGGGAAGTTCTGCTCATTTCATGGAATTACAGAATGGTTTGGTTGGAAGGGACCCTAAAGCCCATCCAGTTCCATGGGCAGGGACACCTTCCACTATCCCAGGTTGCTCCAAGCCCCCTCCAGCTGGACCTTGGACACTTCCAGGGATGGGGCAACATTTCCAGTGAAAGTTTTTGCCCCATCCCCCTTTTTTGGCCTGACCACAACACTGCAGGTGGTAGGTCTGAGCAAGGCATTCCCAGTGTGTTCCCAGGGAGATGAGGCTGTCTGTTGCCAACACAATAAATTCCAAGAAGAATTAATGAATTAGTACTAATTGGAGGACTAAGTGAATAGGTATAGTAGTGTTAGGATTGCCATTATTGTGTAATTTAGAAATAATTTCCCAGTAATTGATATTAATGAATGAGTCCATTACACAAGTCATAACTGATCTGGCATCACCTGGAAATGGGTAGATGGAGTCAGCAGGAGAGGGGGACACAGCGTGTGAGGGAGGGAAGGAGATTCCTCAGCACAGCACTGGGAACTCTGCTTATTGATTTCCCATTGATGGCACCAATCACTGCTCCCTCCAAGGCACAAAGTGCATTTATAAAGCTGGGCAAACATCAATAACTCTCAGGCTGGCTCTGCTGTGAGAGGACTGAGCTTTTCCTGATGCTGAGTGATGTCTCTTGCCTGCAGGACCATTGATTCCCTGTACCAGGAACTTGCAGAAGAAGGATTGCTCATCAAAGTCAAGAATGTGAATCTCTCCAACTACATTGGTAAAGTGCCCCTTGTAAAGCAAACGTGGTGTTTGATCAAACCTCCAGCCATTCCACCTCCACTGACCCCTATTTCCAGTCAAAACTGG
The DNA here is from genome assembly GCA_013400775.1 of Chaetops frenatus. Lineage (NCBI taxonomy): Eukaryota > Metazoa > Chordata > Aves > Passeriformes > Picathartidae > Chaetops > Chaetops frenatus. The sequence continues at coordinate 50,934 of VZTR01021432.1, read as the reverse complement.
GTTCAAGAGTCACTGCACTTTCAGGGCTTTGAATATTTAAAGCCAGGTATGCAAATCAAGTCTGTCTCTGCAGGCTGCTCAGGACCTTTCACTTCTGCTTCTGAACCCAGGGCCTGTTTGCAGAGCTGGTGTTTAACCCCAGGCACCAACACCTGGAAGCTTTGAATGGTTCTGGGTGTCACAACCACCTTGAGGTGGAACCAGAACATCCTTTAAGGAGCCCTTGCCAGGCAGTGGCAAATCTAACAGAGCAGGGATCATAACTCGTGCAGAATTATTTCCAAGAGGACAGCAAGGATTGTACCTCCAGCTTTTGTTCACTGAAAAGAGAAGTCTCACCCCTTTCCCTGCACCTCCCTGACTGCCCACAAACTTTGGGCAGTGCTTTGAGGCATGTCTGACCCTTCATTTGAGGAAGATGTGTCTCTGCCTAGTTCTGCATTTCACACTCCTCGTCTGGTTTCTGTTACCTGCAACTGCAGGCTAGACCTGCTAATCTATGTTCTACACTGAAAAAAGGGGTAAAAAAAACCCCAAACCCCATATTTGCAGACTTCAGGGGGGTCTGACACCATCTCCACGAATATTTGGTGGCACACAGTGAAATCACAGCACCTTAACAGCAAAAAAAACCCCCAAGATTCAGCAGTTTCAAAGGCCATGGTTTGAATTTGCAGCCACCCAGAAGCAGCAGTGCCACAGGCTGTCAGTACAAGGCCAAGACAGAAGAGATTCTCTTCTTCACCTCCAAATGCCAAACTTATATAAACTCTTAGAAGCAGTTCAGAACCTCTGCCCATTCCTCTGAAGCACTGTTAATTCAGAGAATTAATAAGTGTCCCATCCATTTCATGCTCATTAAAGACCATGAACAAAGGAAGGTTTTTATTCTTCCTTTGTTCTCCCAACCCATCAAGGTCTCTTTTGTCCAGCAATCGCTCCCCTACCACAAATGCTTTTAAAACAGCACATCTCCAAGAATTTTTTGAAATCCAGAAAACCTCTCTTGAAGGGTCCAAGGACACAGTCAAAGCCTGCAGAGAAAGAAGTCCTCATCTGCTCAGCCTTCTAGGGCTGAAGCCTAAGGAAGGTCACTCCCAGTTCCTGGGGAAAGGACAAAGAGTGGAACTGTGCTACACAGCCAGTAAAGGCACTGAAATGTCCCCCCCTCTATGACAAACTGACATCACTGAACTAATTTTCTTGGTGACCTTATCTAAATTAGTCAGAGAATATCCACTGTGATTTATGTGCAGTTGCAATTAAACCCTTTGATGCCTTCTAATTAAATCTGTGAAGATTAATTCCTATCCCGTTCTTTTGATTTCTCCTTAAATAAAAGATAAAACCTGAAATGAATTTTATTCTTCAGAGAGGAGGGGGCAGTTGCACCAAGGCTTCTCTGCCTTTTTGCCCCCAAACTACACCTCCACTTTTTTAACCACTGCTAATTTACCTCTGCTCCAGAGGCCTCTCATGCCCTCTGCCTTTTTATCTCCAGTAAAACATAATATATTCTTATTTTTCAATAATAATCACCATAATGACATGTAATTTGTGCTAGAAATAATCACTGACTACATCACAACTGGTTTTCCTGCTTGTGACCCATCCTCCTGGATCTTTGTTCTCCAACATGTCTTGGATATGGGCTTTGACAGGGCAAGCAATGTGATTATAGCTCTGTAACCAGAGCCAAGGCAAGATTAAATCGTTTCAGTTCACGTCAGGGAGTTTTAGGGTTTTTTTGTTGGTTTGTTTTGTTTTTTTTAACAAAAGAGGGGGAAAAAAAAAAGAGGTGAACTGCAAAAGCAGAGAGCCCCACCAAATGAGGTGACACGCTCACACGTCTAACAGAGAGAGGAGCTGAGATGGGACCCAGCCAGGGAAAAGCTTGTTAAAATAGCTTTTCCTCCTTTTTGAAATCCTTCTGAGAGCGCATGGTTCACTGGGATTCTAGCCCTGCAAAATCCCAAATCCAGGAATCCTTTGCCAGCAGCGTGATTTATGGTGCTGCTAATGATTCTTCTCCACAAAGTTTCTTTAAAAGGTTACTCGAAACCGACTGCTTTCTGCTGAACAACTTCCACAGCCTGTTCAGCTTCAATTTGCCTTTGCAGTTCACCTTTCTCAGGGCCACAATTCCACCAGAATATTGCCCAGCTGGAGTCCCTGAGCCTGGGCTGCCTCAGTGTGTGTTACACTCCTGTTCTGGGGCAGCTCCTCATTTGCTGAGTTGTGCTTTCCTGTAACAATAGGGTCACATTTATTGAGCTCCTGCTTCCTCCCCTCACAGGTTACTATGACTGTCTGAGGAACATCCTTCGTGAGACAGGTGCCCAGCCCATGCCCACCATCCCAGAAGTCAGGCAGCTCGTGGCACTCTATGGAATATTGCCCTTGGGTAAGAGCACACCAGCAATTCCCAGAGGGCAAAACCCACCCTGGTGATGCCTTTATCCTGTGCTCTTAAAATAAAAGCCAAACACGGTTAGAGAGGAACAAGGGGTTTACCTTGGTATTTATTAAGGATCCTTGGATGCACCCCAGGAGAGTGCACCAGCAAAATGTCCCAGGCCAAACACCCCATGTGTGCAATTACAGAACTTGGCACATTTGCATATTGGCATATCTAGCACAGATTCCCCAATGGGAGGCTCAAGAGAAGCCCCCTACTGAGGAATGTCCCCCCCTGCATGGGTCTATCTTGGTTTACAGAATGTGTTCTGGAGAGGACTTTGGTGTCTGGGGTGTTTTGACCCCCAACTCTGCTGTTCAGTCTTTTGACTTAACAGAACTTTGGGTCTAAGCTACTTGTCAGGTTTAGGGAATTAAAAGCACGTGGGTTAAAAGCATTAGGGATACATAAAACCTGCATGAAAGTGTATAGGAAGAGGAATATGAGAGGGATATATGAAAAAGCAAAATCATCATGGCATCACTGGGGTGGGTGGGGAGGGCTTTGCTTCCTGTCAGAAAAGTGCATTTTACTGGCTGGGACAGGGCTTGATTAGTCCTAATAGGCAGCATTTTGCAGCCTGATTGTTTTTCAGTGAAACCTTCAGAGTGGAGGCTGGATCATTTTAGCAGTGCAGAAAGGCAGGCATTGCCTCCCCCAGCCCATCTCTGTCTGCATGGCAACACTTTGTGAATGGCAGCACATCGAGGGAAACCACTGGGGAAAGATAGCAGCTAAAACAAGCTCCAGTGATCAAAATTAATCAAGTTAAGGCAAGGGCTAAGGGTTGCAATTTGCCTTTTACAAGCTGGTTAATGTTACTGAGTGCCTCACAATGCAATCGTTGAAGGAATCAGTCTGGATACATTTTGTAGGTGGCAGAGAGCACTTGTAAATGCCCTTGCAGTTTTGATGCCAGGCTTAGCCAATACCTAGCAAGGCTTTGCTGGGCCAGGTTATTTGCTTTTCATGTAAAATCGATCCCATATTTTTCTTGGGAATGGCATCATGCCAGACTCCAATGATTGCAAGAATTGCCTTTACTCTAAACCTCCTTTTCAACCCTTTCCCCTCCTGATTAGATTTTCCAGCCTCAATACTTCACTTGCATCCATTTCCATTCCTGAGTGGATCTTAGGGAGATTTGAACCTGGCATGGCTTCCCCCAGGCTGTGCCAGTGTCTGCTCACCCCCTCCAGAGGGCAAAATCACCAGCACCTGCCTGCCTCCCATCCTGGAAAACAGCAAAGCTGACACAGAACCTCTGCTTTTCCCTCCTGCCAAAAGCCAGGGCTCAGGTTCTTCTCTCTTCAACCTGTACAGGGGCTCTTCCCACCTGGAACGTGCTCAGCTGGTGTGGGGCAAGCCCTCAGGAGCTGGCTGAAGGTCTGACTGCAATCAGCTGGGAGAGCTCAGCAGTGATCCCTGTCTGCACAATGCATTTCACATATCCCCCAAACTCCTCCAAAGCTGTGCTTTGACACCATCTAAGCTAGAGAAATCAAGCCCTGAGACACCCCTTAATCAAGAGAACCTATCAATTGTCTGCCATTTATACAATTGGCAAAAATTCTAGGGAGAGGAGACCCTGGACTAGTTAAACAAACAAAAGGTATTTGCAAGTTTGAAAAATGCCTTTGAGGAACAAAAGGTATTACATGAGCCAAAAAAAGGTACAGGAATGGTTTCACCTTTGGGGTGATATGTTATGGATGACATTTCACTTAATTGGTCTCCAAACTAGTTCATCATGAGATAATTGTGTATCATAGAAGTGAAAGTTTTTCTCAAAATAGCCACCTGATGGCAAGGAAAGCCCCAGCTTAAATGGCATTAAGAAAATTACAAGCAGCTGAAAGGAGAAAGAATAGTAGAAGCCATACTTCATCTTGAACACAGAGGAGTCTGCTGCTCTCCTCCTAATAAATCTTTGTGCAATAGTAATGGATTGGTATGGAATGACCAAATATTAATAAAGCTTGGGTGGCTGACAACTTCCTACACCCTGCACCCTGCTGGAATAATGGCATTTGTCTCTGTGCTGGCTTCACTGTCATTTATTTGGGATGTTAAACCATTAGGACACAGATAACCACCCTGATTGGATTTGTTTTAAATACCAGCAGTCCCCATTAACCCAGAGGGCTTCTCCAGGCTAAGGCAAAGGATCCTTCTGCAGTCCATCAGTTTTGGGGGCAGTTTCATTCCCACAATCTGATGGATGCCACTCTCAGAGACCTCCAGATGTGGTGGATGCTCACACAGGTTTTCAAATACATATAAGCACCACCACCACTGACACAGGACATCTTTAGGCATCGAGGCAAAATGGGTATGGATAAAACATTTGACATTTCCTGCTATTTCCACCTCTGGAGGTTCACCTGTCCCCAGTCCATGTGCTGACAGCTACAGGGAAGACAAGCTCCAACCCCATCAACCACCTAAATCTGCCTTGTGTTTTCCCAGGGCTGGGCTTTCCCAGGTGATGGATCATATTTGTCACAGCCCAGGATGAATTTACCTGGAGCAGCCATGGAGACAGAGCTGGAAATACTGAGCAGTCACTGCTGCAGGCACAGCAAGGGAAGCCCAGCAACACTTGCATTTGTTCTGGTCTCAAAATCATTCTTTTAGTTCACATTGGTTTAAAAGGGAAGTTTTCCCATCAGAAGGTACAAATAAAGGTGGATGAGTGAGTCTTCCTCCAAGCAGGGATGTTAAATCTGCAGGGCTCACAGCTCTGGTTATACAGAATTGAACTCCAGAGCACTCGTGCCATAGTAAGGAAAGAATTAATTCACGTTATCAATTATTTATGGTGAATAAAAAAAGGAGGAATCATTCCATTACCTTTATGGCAGATTTAAATGAAAGCAATAATAGTGCCTTATGACTTTTTACAGGTTCCCAAACTGTCCATGAGAATGCTCCTTTGGTGAAATCCCTCCTGCTGGCAGGACCTGCTGGTGTGGGAAAGAAAATGTTGGTCCATGCCATCTGCACAGAAACAGGAGCCAACCTCTTCAACCTCACTCCTTCCAACATTGCTGGGAAATATCCAGGCAGGGAAGGCCTGATAATGATGCTTCACATGATTCTCAAGGTGTGGTATCTTGGGGAATGCTCCAAAGGTGGTCCAGTTCTTTTGTGGGACAAACAGGGAATTGTAGTTTCTCCATAACAGGCAACATACACACCTCAGGCAAAGCTGCTCAACACAATTTGGAATTCTTTCCCTCCCTTCAACTGTTCAAAATATCAGGAGGAATTTCTTCATGGCAAGGGCTGTCAGGCCTGGGAAGGGGCTGCCCAGGGAGTGGCGGAGTCCCCATCATCCCTGAGGTGGCCAAGGAATGACTGGAGGTGGCACTCAGTGCTCTGCTCTGGTTGAAAGGTGGTGATAAGTCAAAGGTTGGACTTGATCTCAGAGGTCTTTTCCAACGAAAATGGTTCTGTGACTCTGTGAAACCACTTGTTGACAGCCAGTGTGTGCAGCTCTGCAGAGGATTTAATGGCCCTGGAGAAATCACTGGGAGCAGCCATATTTTTCACATTAAGATTTATGGGAGCTTTGTGTTACCTTGCATATGAAAAGCAGCACAGATAAAGAAAATTCTGTTCTGTGTTTATGTGCACATCAGCCAGGAATGCTTGCCATGCAGCATTTAATCAAATGCTAGGCTGGGGGTGGTCAGAAATTTCCTCTCTGGGACTGTTGCTGGACAAGAGCTCTCTCCCTTCTATTGCTCTCTGTTTACCTATCAGCAAGCTCTTCAAAAGGAGGAATCCTGGTTCAGGATTACAGGAACAGAAATGTATGAGAAGACTGGAAATGAAAGCAGGCATATGAACTGTGAAGAACATAGGCCAAACCCTGCTCAACAACAACAACAACAACAACAAAAACTAGAAAAGAAAAAGAAAATTTAAAAAAATACACTATCCTGGCAAGATTTCTTCCACATTCTAAGTCCTCAGCATTTCTGCTCCAACTGGGAGCTGGTAAATATTTCCAGACCAAAAAAAAAAATTTAGGAAAAAGCCAAATGTAATCTTTTTCCAGTGCCAGTGGTCTACTAAAATTGGCTTTGCTGGGGATTTATCAGCTGTATTTTATGGAATGCAGTCTTAGAGCAGGTTTTGTGACAGGTGCCTCCATCCCCAGAAAAGCCACATTTCAGTCCAGAGCAAAGCAAGCCCTGAGGAGCCCAGAGCCAAGGGAAGGTGACAGTGCTGTGATCACACGCTCCTTTGATGCTGTGGCACTGACACTGGGCCTGGCACTCCCTGACACGATTCAGGGCCATTATCCTGAGCTAACAGTCCCTCTCCTCTGCACATTTCACCTTTCTCCACTTCACTTCTCTGCCCTCATCAGTGGCAGAGCTCAGGTCTGGCTGCAGGCACACAGAACACACTCTCCTTGCCCTCACAGAGCCCCTGCCACAGCACAAGGACTTTGAGCACAGGAGAAATGAGGGGTTTTACTCCTGGACAAGGTTCCAGCTGAAGATAGCAAGGGGTTTTTTTTTTATATATTTACATATAAATAATCTGAACAATAAGAAGAAAGACATAAAATGTGTATCCATACACATTAATAAGTATATATACACACACGTCATGTGTATGTGCCTGTAGGTACATACAAACCCTTACATTTTTCCACATTAATTAGAAACAAATGGAAACACCCTCCCAACTCCTTCCTCAAAATCATGGGGAGCAGTCCAAGTTTATTTCTCTCTATTTTAGCTCTTGCAAAAGACAGTGACACTTCAGTGAAGCTCTGTGAGTTACTGGGATGGAGTTGCTCACAATCACATGGAGTCAGGGCTGTCCAGGCACTTGCTCATCAAAAGGTGACTTGTTCCAACTGCAAGAGCAGCACTGCTTCAAACTCTGCTGCTTTAACAGCAGAGCCAATGGCACAGCACAGAGTTTCTCTTTCCTGTGTGTTCAATCCTTCCCTGGGAGGGTGGGGAGGCACAGGGTGCCCAGAGAAGCTGTGGCTGCCCCTGGATCCCTGGCAGTGTCCAAGGCCAGGTTAGATGGGGCTTGGAGCAACCTGGGATAGTGGAAGGTGTCCCTGCCCATGGCAGGGAGTGAGACAAAATGATTTTTAAGGTCCCTTCCCACCCAAACCAGTCTCTGATTCTGCCACAATACTGACCTGTCCTAGCATCACTCAAATCCACTGTGTTCCATTTTCATTCCCAGTTCCTTTGGTTGTTTCACCTTCTGTCCCCATGGCTGAGTCACCAGCACATCCCCATCTGCTGAGGATTCCAGCTCAGATCCTGCAAGTTCTCACAGCCAGGCTGGAAACAACCCTGCACCCACACAGGCTCTCTCACCTGTGCACTTAAAATCTACCTCTTTTATTCCTGACAATGCCAAATGTGCCTCATTTCCCCTCTCTCTGGTCCTCAAGTCTACTCAGCAGCACTAACTCAGCCAAATACCTGCCTGTACCAGCAAGAATAGAGCAAACACCTTAAAATAATTAATTATTCCCTGTTATTGGGCATTTAGGAGGTCACAGCTGGACACTGTGTCCAGTATTGGGCTGCCCTGTTAAACACAGCCATGGAGATAAAGGGGGCTGGAGTGTGTGAGACACATCTGGACAAATCCAGTTGTTTCAGGCTAAAATAAAGCTGAAGTGAGAGGGAGTTTAACTGCTGTTTTCAGGGCCTTCATGGGATAATACAGGGAGCAGAGTCAGACTTCTCCCAGAGGTGCACAGCAAGGGGATAAAAAGAAACGGGCACAAGCAGCAGCAAGGAAAAACGTTTCTGTATTAAGGAGAAAGTTTTACAAGGAATCAAAGGACAAGGAATCTCCTATGACCTGATTTGCAGGGATTTCCTGCTACCCAAGCTGAAAAAAACGTAGGAGCAACACACATTCAAAACAAATTCCTTGACAAGAGAAAGCTGAACAGTGGTAATGGCTCCCCACTCCCCAAGAAAAAAGTTTATTTTTCACCATGGTACAAAAAATCTGGTTATTTGGATTATTGTAAGACTACACTGGACAGTGGCACATGTGGCAGACAAACCATGGAAGTGATGCAGTTTTGGTTTTGGTATCTTGCAGCTGATATTTCATATTGAATATTCCCAGCTCTCAGTCTTGCCTGACTCACCACAGAACCCCTCATCAGAGGGCCCTGTGTGCAGAAATCACTGAAAATTCCCCCCATCTCTATAATCAGGCACTTCTGGGCAGGTTTTTTGGAAGCAGCAACTGCTGTCAAGCCAGCTTTGTACTCCAGCTTCCTAAAAGTGCCTTTATGGAGGGTTAGTCAAGGAAAATCCAGACCTTGCACTGCGAGTTGTGAGTGAATGACAGGAAGCGTGACAGTTCTTTCCCTCTTATCTTCTGATCCACACAACCACTGTTAAACACCAGGATTTAGTAAATAAGGATTAATGGTGCTCTGTGATAAAGGTGAAGTCACCTCACACCTATCCTATGTGCAAACAAAAGAGTTTCTGTAATGAAAGGAAACTCTGGAGAGCATTAAATGACCCTTAGGAAAACTTTCCTTCCATAGCTGAGTGTTGGCTGCTGGCAGTTGTTTCGTGGGAGACACCCTAAACAAGTGAATAGGATTGGGGGGAAAAAATATGAAACTTTAATTTGTTTCAGATGCAAAAGCCAAATTCTTTTCCCCCCCCTCCCCTTTTCAGGAAGGAGTTTTGCAGGAGACACAGCAGCCCTGATCCAAGAGAGGCTGGAGTGTTACTGCAGGCAGGCATTTTAATGTCATTCAGAGGAAATGACTGCTCCTGGCAGGGCAGGAAAACACCAACATTTCAATCTATTCAGAGGAGATGTGAGGAGATTGATGTTGAGTAGGAAAACTATTGAAAGAGACTGCAAACACCAGGCTTGAGCACTTGTGTTCTCCATGAAGCCACAGCAAATCCTGCCAGGTCAGCTCTGCTTCAGAGCAACACGGGAGGATCTGTCCTCAATCGAAAAGCACTTCCCAAAAATCCCCCCCCAAAAAAACAAAACTCACCCTTCAAGCATGAACCAGAACACGCTGGAATATTTCAATTAAGCCCCATTTCCCAGCCTGAGCTGCCAGCAGCCGTTTGGTTCTCCTATGTCCCCATAAAATACAGGAAAGATGCAAGGAAAGGCAGTGAAGGATGCATGGAAACAAAATCCCACCCAGAAAGGACCGAGGAGAGGGGGGAGAATGCACAACTCAACGACACAAAACTGCAGATAGTTTCACAGGGTTTAAGTGCAGGGCAATAAAAATGACAAGCACGAGGCAGCCGAGGGGGTTAATCACAAGCAGAGGGGCACAGGGGCTTCATCCCCTCTTCAGGGCCACAGCAGCACACAGAGAGCACATTGTGCCCAAAGGCACACGTGGGGAAATGTTATTAGTGCAGCTCTGGCCAGCCTGGAAGGTTGGCAGAGAGGTGGTCAGGAGGAAATGCACAGAAATGTTGTCCAGAAATATTTCAACACCATCACTGCGGGGGGATTCTTATCAGGCTCTTTGGGTCTGCTCTTCAGCAAGTCAGAGGTGACTGTACCAGTGTTACACCCAAAAAAAAAAAAAAAAAAAAAGGGGGATATGATGGGGTTCATTTAAGATTAAATGGTACAGCCCCAGCATTTAGAGGCAGCAAAATTCTGAAGCCTGCCATTAATTGTTTTTTTTTTTTAATCCCACTGATTCGTCTTCATTTGTTCATAACCACTCTTGTCCCTTCAGCCAGATAATTTTTCTGGCAGGTTGAAGTGCCAGGTACAGCTTGTCCTGATATACTGACAGAATTCTCTGTGTGTTCAGCATTTGCATGCCACACAAGAATCTCCCACTACAGCTGAAATTTGGGAATTTCACTGAGTCTTTCTTCCAGCACCCAGTTCTTTTCTTGGTGCAGCTCAGCCTGCTGGAGTCCTTAGAACCTTGAAGTGTTCAGTATCACCAGTGCTCAAATCTGCAGCTGTTTCTGTGAGAAAGCAGCTTGAACTTGTATCACCCTAAGGTCAAAAATTAAGTTTATCCTGTTGCAAGTCATTTTCTGCCTCACAAACCAGAATGCAGTGGCATCATCCCTGTAGCACTGGAATATTGGCCTAGTGATGCTCCCACTGATAAGGTCTAATCACAGATTTCAGTGCAGCATTTCTGGGTGTAGAAATTACAGAGCACCGAGCAGTTTCTAGCAATAACTTGAGCTTCCAAAAGATCTTGGGCCTTTAAAAAAAAAAAATTCCATCAAATCCTTCAAAGTTTGGAGGAGCCTTGTGCACATGTGCTGGGCAAGAATCAAATTTCTGCATCCTCAAGTGTAACAATTTAAACTGTTAAACTCTGGCTCTCAGGTTTGAAATGTTGAACCCAAAGCTCTCCAGAAGTGCTGTTTGATCTTTGATGACTGTTGACAGCAGGATGAGAGGGTTTTTTGGTTTTGTTTTTTTTTTTTTTCTAGAATGATTTTCCTGAAGAGCAAATCTCAGTGTGGTATTAGAAGGGTTAAGGGGCCATCTGCTGGCAGCTCTAACAAATTGTGGGATTGCAGCAAAGCTAATAAAATTTCAATTACAAATTAATTATGTACAGTGCATTTAATTATCCATGGATTCAAACTGTCCATGGATAATTCAAATGGAACACTTTCACAAGGGGAATATACAGTCTGCTACAGATCTGCCAACAATTTAAATTAGATGCCAATGGATTCTGGGTGTCTGATCTGGATTTACAAGAAGAAACAGCCAGGTCCAAACACAGTGTGTTGAATTGGGTTGTATTAATGTCTGTTAAAACCTGAAAAATCATGGAATGGTTTGGGTTGGAAGGGACCTTAAAGCTCATCCAGCTCCACCCCCTCCCATGGGCAGGGACACCTTCCTTTATCCCAGGCTGCTCCAAGCCCCATCCAACCTGGCCTTGGACACTTCCAGGAATGGAATATCCACAGTTTTTCTGGGCAATAAATAGGTGCAGGCCATTTTCTACATTTAGCTCTTTGCCTCAAGGCAGAAAACACAGGGAATTCTTTCTTTAAGAGCCAAAACTGAGGTTATTTCATTATATTTCTGCTTAGTGGGGAAAAGCAGATGAAAGGTGTGACAACAGTGAGTGTTCTGCTGTAAGAGTTAAAATGAAAGTATAATCTGATCTGGTTTTGCAGTTGAGGGGGACTGCTCACCACAGCAACCATCTCCAAGCCAAACAAGGAATATCTGCACTTCCCAGCTTGTGAGGACCCCACCAAAAGGACAACAGGGACACAAGCAGAGTCCAACCTTTGCCAACAGCTTTTGTAGCCTCTGTAGCCTTCCCCCCACTCTTATTTCCCTGTCACATCCCACTGCAGCATCAGGCTCCCCAGGGATGTGATATCTTTTCTGATACCTTGGTTTTATTTTTTTAAATCCTCACTATTAACACTAAATATTTGAGTTCCTGCCATCCAACAAAGGAAAAAGCTCAGGAAAGGCCTGGAACTGTTGGAGTCCAGAGGGGGCCACCGAGCTGATTAGAGGGATGGAGCACCTCTCCTACAAGGAAAGGCTCAGACAATTGGGATTGTTCAGCCTAGAAAAGAAAAGGCTTTGGGGTGAGCTTAGAGCCCCTTCCAATGCCTGAAAGAGCTACAGGAACCATGGAGACAGCTACTTACAAGGGCCTGCAGGGACAGGACAAGGGGGAATGGGTTTAAATTGACAGAGAATAGGTTTAGATGAGATATTGGGAATAAATCCTTCCCTGTGAGGGTGGGGAGGCCCTGGCACAGGGTGCCCACAGCAGCTGTAGCTGTCCCTGGATCCCTGGAAGTGTCCAAGGCCAGGCTGGATGGGGCTGGGAATACCCTGGGACAGTGGAAGGTGTCCCTGCCCATGGCAGGGGGTGGGATGGGATGGGCTTTAAGGTCTTTTCCAACCCAAACCATTCCAAGCTTCTGCAATCCAAAAATCTGGAGGTATCACCTCACATATTCTAGGACTGAGCAGTTGCCATCAATAGAAGCGTCACACACTGAAGGTGGCCTTGGTTCCACTTCACCCCATCACCAGCCGAGCAAAACAACCTGCACATCCCTCATTTCCTGTGCTTTTCCATTCTCACTCTTTGAAACACAGCCACAAAAATCAGCTGCGGCAACGATGCTCACAACTCCATTTTTCCTGCCTGTCAGTCAGGTGGGAGCTTATAATGTACACAGCCCGTGGATTCTGTAAGCTGCCTTCCTGGAAACAGCAGTTTCAACTAGGGGGAATTAAAGGAAGGGAAAAAAAAAAAAAAAAGCAGGACAGAAGGCTGCTGTGCCTCTCCCTCGTTACCACTGACTACTCGAGCCGTCACTTTTGTTGCTGAGCAAACTCTGAGAGCCACTGGAAAGTGATTAAAAATTTGGCAGCAGAACATCTGAACCTCTGGAATGGCTCAACCTCTGGCGTTTCTATAGCAATGGGGAAGAGTGCAGCATGTGGGAAAAGCCTGTAGCATTGCTGCCATCCTGCTGTGAACCAGAGGTATCGTGCCTCTGACTTTGGAGCAGGAAAACCTATTTGTGGACAATGCCCCCCTCCCCCCTTCCAATTTAATTCTGTCTTAGTTCTTGGGCTCGCTGGAAATTTAATGCTGGGGTTTCAACCAGAAGACTGCACACTAAACTGTTTTGTTTAAATATCAGTGCCCTCCCCCTCTCATGTGACAGCCGTGTCTTGCCTGTCTCCCCATCCAAAAAACCAGGGTGGGATCCCAGCCTCAGCCTAAAGCTGCTCCTGGACTATGATTTCCCATTGAACATCAAATCCAGGCTTCCTTTTGCAGGAACACAACTGAATTTGTGCTGAGAAATGAAAGATAAGCAGACAAAATTATCCGCTTTGGGGTGGGCTCTTAATGCTCAATTCCTGACTGGAAAGAGTTGGATTTGCCAAGGCTGCTGAGCAGGGCTGTCCATGAGTGCTGAGCATTCCTGGGGATAAAAAATAAGCCAGGCTAATTGAGCTGCTGAAATCTGGGTTCAAAAGCATGGTGAAAGGCTCCCAGGTATGAAATTGCAGCTGTTCTCATCAACTCCTTGCCTTTTCTCCCCCTTTTTCTCCCAGGTGGGCAAGGCATTGCAGCCTTCAGTGGTGTGGATTGGAGACACAGAGAGAATGTTTTCCAAAGGGGCACCCAAGGGAGAAGAAGAGGTGAGTTCTTCTTTATTTCAGTGCAGATAATTCCTCCTGTTGCACTGCATCCCACACAAAGGAAGAAGTGTATTCCTTAGCTTAGCACATACCACTATGACCAGGCCTGCCAAAGCGTGCTTGATAATAGCTTGTCTCACTAACATTTCTTTCTTTTTTTTTTTTTTTTTTTTTTGGTAGCTTTTAAGAGAGTCTTGTGACTTCTTAAGAGCCCCCAAGAGGTCACATTTCTCTCTTCCAACCTATCCTTGCTTTATTTAAAAATAGTCCAGTCACTGCTCATCAGTGCACTGGAAAGTAAAAGGGAATAATGGAGAATTTCAAAATATGAGGCAAGGAGCTAAAAGTTGAGATGAGCTTAAATTGTTCAGCTCTATTAATTTGAGAAATTGGATGGAGCCAAAGTGAACAATAAAGTAACAAGGATAAATTTCCACTGCAAAAACAAAGAGCCTGTGTTAAATAGTTACAATTACAGATTATTTTCTTCGGGCTTCCAGGAGTCCTAATGCCACTGCTTCCATTCCTCCCTCTCCTGTGTAGCTTCCCCAGTAGAAAGAAAATTAAGACACTGCCCAATAGCTACAGCAGGAGGCAATTCACCCCAGTTCCTGTCACCTGCAAAATATTCTGCTTTTAGAGCTTTCTGTGAAAAATTAAACCTTTTTTCTTAGCTTGTCTGTGGGGTGGTGACAAGCCTGTGTTTTGGAAAAGCAACACAAGGCAACCCAACCTTGGCTGGGGCTGTTCCTTCTGCCAGGGCTGGCTGAGGTGATGGGTGTGCAGTGATTGATGCCCTTAGTGGTCCCCACAACAGAGGGAACTCTTTTTCTTGGGCTCAAACCCTGACAGAAAGTGCAGATGGGGATTAAAATTAAGATTAGAAGCCAAATATGGCCTGGATTACTCGTGATCCTTGTCTGCTTAGCCATCAATGTGGAAAAATTTCTTGTCCTGCCCACCTCAGAGTCCAGGGTATCACCTCTGTCCTTTTTACCCATCCCAAGACCTGGGTGGGAGTCCAGGCTTGGAATCCCACACATCCCAAATAGCTCACAGCACTTCCAGAATTTGGAGGAGAGAGGATGAAACTGGAGGGACAGGCAGAGGTCAGGAGCAGCCTGGGGAACCTCCCTCAGGAGTGGTTGGGATTTTGGAGAATCTTGGAATGGTTTGGGCTGGAAGGAAACTTTAAAAGTCACCTTGTTCCAACCTCCTGCCATGGGCAGGGACAGCTTTCACTAAACCAGGCCACTCCAAGATGAGTTAAGCTCAGCCTTCAGAAGCCAAAGTGAGTGTCAGTCCCTGTGCTCATCCCAGGGTGACATTCCTGCCACCAGGACTGAGGGACAGTTCATCCAGGAGCAAAACTCTGAGCTGCCTGTGTCACCCTGGCCCCAAAGGGGCTCTCAGCCCTGGGGCTAAGATGTGCTGGACTCATTATCTTGATTAAAAAATTGGCACTCTTGGAAAAACACATGGCATGACTGAGAAGAAAAGGAACGATCCACCAGATGTAAAAGCTTATTTAGGAAAATAAAAAATGTGCTACTCTACCCCAAAACTTGTGGGAACGCTTATTGATTAACAGTAATGACACCACAGCAATCTGATTAGGCTTCTCCAGCCAATATTCACTTGAGCATTATCAGATAGAACCCTCCAATAATGGGTTTGGCTCAATACTCATCTGTTCTGTAGGTAGTAGTTAAATATGTGTTACAAAGTCGAGGGGTAAATTGTTGCACAGAAATGAACCCTGAGCTCCCAGAACCTTTGTTCTCAGAGCCTGAGCAAGTTAGAAATCACAGCAAAAAAAATAGGGAGTGTATTTTTCAGGCTTAGAAGTCAGAAAATCATAACCTCCAAGAGCTGGCAGGATTCCAAACTAGGTCACAATTTTCAACCTGTCGAGGTTCATCAGGTGTGCAGCAGGTCCCTGCAATATTTCTCCTTGAGCTGGAAATAAGGATTTCCTTCTCTAAATGAGATGTTTCCTTCCTGCCTTTGGATAACTTGACCAGTAAATTCAGAAGTGAAAGCCACTGGTAANAAAAAAAAAAACAAAACCACAACAGAAATTGAGTGTTTACCTAATTCTGAGGAGGCACAATCTTCCTACTTGTGTTGCTACCTCATCTGCTCATACCAAATACAACCAGGCTGCTAAAACCCATCCCCCCCCAAAAAAAAATCCTGTGGCAGGCAGCAGGTACAGCTCCAGCTCATTAACTCTGAGCTGTCAGCATCCTTAACAACTCTTTCCTCCTCACACTGCCACGTGCTGCAGATGGACTCCAAACGCCTGGCCAAGATGCTGCCCCAGTTCCTGAAGGCTCTGAATCCCACGGACAGGCTGCTGCTCGTGGGCACCAGCAGGAGGCCCTTCGATGCCAACCCGGGACCTTTCTGCAGACTTTACCAGAAAATCATCCTCATTCCTAAGCCTGACTACCTCACAAGATTTGGTAAGTATCTCAAAGTTGTCCTCGTGGCTGTTCCTGCTGTTTCAAATCCATAGTTGTTGTCCAGTTACCCCTCAGAACTGCCCTTCGGCTCAAGTCGTGCCCCTGGTGCATCCCAAGTCCTGCCAGTTTAGGTTCAATCAATACAGCCTACCCCAAAGATCAATTTATAAAGGTGGAAGTTGGGAGAAGGGTTTAAACTACTCTCCCCACCAGCAATTCACATTTTCCCCATGAGTATAGTGTGCACCAAGCTCAGCCTGAGCTGGGTTTCCCTCCCTGTATGAAGCATGAGATCCTATTTCAGCACACATTTTCTATTTTAAGCTTTAATTTTTTCATTTTTATTTTTTAAGCACAGGGATTCTGAATTTCAGGTTCCAGTTTGCAATTCTGAATTTCCAGTCTCCATCCTCTAAACAACACAACTTCTGGGCCTCTCCAAAACCAAACTATGTCAGGAGGCCTAAATGTTCTCTCTGCCAAATTCCACTTTTTGTGCTTACAGGTCATGAGAGAAGTTGTAGAGGCACCCAAGATTTTGCATGTGTGGTCTATCAAATATTTACAGTGATAGACAGTTCCCAAATTCTGACAAATTTATTGAGTATTCCATATTCTGAGACTCCAAGCTTGTAAGGAAAACAGTGGCTTTTTTGCAAGCCGTGAAAATTGGTCTAATAAGACAAACTCCCAGTGTTTTAGGGTTTTAAGCACCCTGAAGTCTGCAATAAACAGCAATAAAACACATTTGGCTCAGGGACCTTGCCACACAGGTACTTTTTGCTCTGTCCACAGTGTCACCTTCTTCCAGAACTCTTACATTGTGCAGTCCCATTTCATCCTGCACCCCTCAGAGGCAGCCAAGGTACCCAGGTGGTGCAATTTGGGCAAGCCCAAGACAGATTTTGGCTGCCCACTACATTGTAAATCCCTCCCACGTTCCATCATTTTCCTGGTGTGGGTGGGAAGCGGTCACCAAGCAAGGGAAGATGTGTTTCATGTTGGGTTACAGCTCTGAGGAATTGCTGAGAGATAAGGGGACATGAGTAAAAGCTGGAAAAAGGAGGTGATTTCAGCTGAATTTAGCTGTGCTAACTTCTGGGAGTTGAACTGTCACATTCTGGGAGTCCCACCATTAACTTGGAGTCCAAAAAAAAGGGCCAGCTCAAGGGATTTCAACTGCACACTTAAGAATGCCCTGAAATGTTAACTCATGGCATTTTAAAGCAGCTTAAACTTGTAGCTTTAATTCTTTGACATTGCCTGTCTTGTTCTTCAGTTCCAACCTTCCCTGAAGTTCTATGGAAGTAGGATCTTCACCTCCCAATCCTGTCAGCTTTCAGTGCCTGACACCCCATTTGAGAAGGAAAGAAACTTGTTTTGACAGAAAAATAATGACATAGCAAATACTTGTAAGCCACAGTGCACAGCTACCTGCCTGCTGCAGCCTTGCCTCTGGTT
Source organism: Chaetops frenatus (assembly GCA_013400775.1). Lineage (NCBI taxonomy): Eukaryota > Metazoa > Chordata > Aves > Passeriformes > Picathartidae > Chaetops > Chaetops frenatus. Next base: position 33,354 of record VZTR01021432.1, on the reverse strand, counting down.
ACAGACCAGACCATTCCAATCTGTGCTCAGTGGAAACAGTAAATATACAATGGAAATCATTAAACTGGAAGATTCACAATCCCACACTGATTTCTTGCCATTAATCACCCAGCAAGGCAGTGCCTTGTGTTACACACCTGCACCAGGAGCTGCAGCAACACAATGTATGACTGTGCTTGCTCTTGTGTGCATCAATTCCTCTTTTATGAGTTAGTGATTCAGCCAATATTTATTGAGCACAAGTGCAATTCAAGTGGGAGACCACAATTTGCTGGAGTGAAAAATGCAGTGCAGAGCTGTCAATAGTTATGGGCTCCAGTCTGTGGTATTGACTCCACAATCCAAGGGAAAATAAGGCAGCTTTTCCAGCACCATCAAACCTCTACCAAACATCTTCATGCTAAATCTGAGCATTCAGGCACACCACACTCAAAAGCTCTCATTCAAGAAACTTTTTAACCCCTCCTCATTTTTTCCAAATATGATGCTTTAAAGCAAAGCCTGAGGAGACATCAAAGTTTTCCTAAATTTCTCTGAAACAGATCCTTAGCATAAATAAACTACAATATTGGTATTATTCCTTTTTTTTTTTGGAAGCAGAATCTCATGCACTTCCCAACCCCAAAGAAACCAGTCATGTCACAGAGGTTCACAGCTAAAAGATACAACCAGATTTACCTTTCAAGGAACAAACAAAGCCCCAGTCACAGAAAATTTGCACCTTGCAACCCTTGCCTGCAAGGCTGGAAGCCTTTGGGCCATGGAGTCCCCCACAGCAGCCCTCAGGTCAGCAGGAAAAACCTGTGATGAGGGTCACAGGAATAAAAACAGGCTGTTGGTAAAGGCACTTCACTCTGCCCATCCAAATGGGAACACTGGACACGTTCTGTGTGTACACACAAACAGTTTCTTTTCATTTTCACACACATGTCCACCCCACTTTATGTGCCCTTAATGACCTGCTGAAAAGTACTGTCTAGTAGCCAAAAATTGTCAGTAAGTTTAAAAGCACACATGCCTAAAGCCCCCTGTGCTGCAAATCTGAAGGTGAAGGAAAGCACACACACAAAAAACCTTGAATCTTGGCTTTCCTGATCAAAAAGTCCGTATTTACTTGTTCCAGTTTCAAAATAAATAATAATAATAATTATAATTTACAATATTTCTTGTTCCAGTTTTAAAATTCACAATGATCAAAATATTTCTCCTGCTTTCCTTGCATTGCTGTCTGTGCCTTGTCTCTTTCCCATGCCCTGATGCTCAGCACTGTGGAAGCACTACATCCTGCAGAGCTGGGGAGCCCTCACCAGGCTGGTGAACCTCCACTGCCTGGCCCAGGTGTCAGATGGCTTCACCCAGGCACACATTGTGGACACGGTGCACACTGTCCTGACAGAGCTGAGGCTGCTGCAGATGGCCAGGAAGCCACTCAGGACTGCTGAGTTTGTCACTTCCCTGGCCAGGCACGACCCAGTGTACAAAGAGGAGGAAGAAATGTTTCAGGTGAGCTTCCAGAGCTCTGTGGTCTTCTATCATTCCCTGCCATGTCCAGCCACTCCTGCTCATCGTGCTGGTGGGTTGGCACTTGGCTATTTTAATGATGATTTAGGGCTCAACAGCACCAAAACCCCATCCCTCCCATCTGGGGATGTGCCAAACCAGTCCTTATTTTGGCAGCACAGAGTGCTTCGGTGAACCTGCTGCTGCTCATGTTGGGCAGAGTGGCCTCCACGTGCATGGATAAAACATACAGGGGCCATTAATTCCATGCATTTGTCCTGTTCCTTCCAGAGATGAGGTGTTTCAGCAAGCCTGGATTCACCACCTTGAGAAAGCAAAAAAACCTGGGCATTCAATGTCCACACAGGGACCAAGATCTAAGCCCTTCTCTTAAATCACTTCAAACAAGTATTTCTTTAAAAGTTTTCATTTCAGGCTTTAAAATAAATGAGTTTCTGCCTCAAGCTCCATCCCTCTTCTCTCCCTGCCCTCGAGGGCTGTAAAATCCTGAGGGCAAAACTGAGAGCATTTGAGGTGTATTTTATTCACTGGCACAGGGTGCCCAGAGAAGCTGTGGCTGCCCCTGGATCCCTGGAAGTGTCCCAGGCTCGCTTGGAGGGGGCTTGGAGCACCCTGGGATAGTGGAAGGTGTCTCTGCCCATGGCAGGGGATGGAACTGGATGGGTTTTAAGGTCCCTACCACCCCACACCAGTCTGTGGTTCTACAGGTGCCTCAAATATCCATGAATCACCTTCAAGTTGAATAAATGCTACAAAATCCTTGGCCACTGGGCAGAGAGCTCTGCTGTGCCCCAGGGAGCTGCAGGCAGCCCACACCAGGGGCTCCCAAGGAGATAAGACCTCTGTACTGCTCCAGAAGACCCCAAAAGAGGTTTCTCTATGCCATACCCCCATAATTTCTGCTGCTTATGAACCCTCCACTTCTCCTGTTTGAAAGGTTTCCCTGTTGTCCTGCTCCTTGAATTCCCCAGCACAAACAGGATTCTCACAGCTTTCTCCAAGGCTCCTCCACTGCTGACCCAATGATGGTGCATTTTTCTCCCAGCCCTGCTGAGCACTTCCCAATTTGCATTTAGGGCCATTTGGCTCACTCAACACAGGCAGCATTTGTGATATTTGGCAAATTCCTCTTTTTTTTTTTTTTTTCCCCTCATGCTTCCTCGCTAAACCAATATCTCTCCTCAGGGAACTGCTAATGGTTCAGTGTTCCAGCAAAGGGAAAAAAAAAATATTCCATCATTCCCAGCTCCAAGTCATAATCCATTTGTACCCTGAAACATGAGAGCAAGTATGTAGTGCTAGTTTAACTTGAAAATATTATCCCAGTCACTATAAAATGTGCCTGCTTTGTACAGCACCAAGTGCCCAGGCAGTGCTTCATTTGGAACACAGCTCAAATGATCCTGTCCTCAGCATCCCATGGCAATCATCTCCTTGCATTAATTACAGCCCTTAAGAAAGTATTTCCTTTTATCTGTTGGAATTTTGTTTCCCTGAAATGTCACAGAGCCTTGCTGCAGCACCTGGAATATGGCACAGGGGAGGAGGATTGTCAGAATGGCCTCCTGCATTAATTAACTCCTGTAATCCCCATTTCTCCCCACACAGAAGCCCCTCTTCTCAAGCTTCCAATCATTGCCATTTCTGGACCTTTCCCCTTGCTTTGCTTTGTCCCTTGTGGAAGTGGGGCAGCTAAAACACTGCATTCAAAGTGAAGATTAGCCCCGTGATGAATCTTTGATTTTTCTTCCCTGAAAGCATGAATCTTCCAGTCTGCCATTTATATCCTGCCAGTGTTCCAAAATGAATATAAATAATGCAAAATTTATGACAATGTGATTTCTTCCTTCCATTTACTCAAATTTCTTCCCCAATTACACATCCACTCTTTTTTTTTTTTTTTGAAATTATGAATTAGTGGATCAGGATTATTGATACAAGTCCTTACTCAGAAAGGATTGCTAGAGAGGCAAAGCCAGCTAACCACACCAGTTCTGCCTGGTAGTGACTGGACCAAAATCATGGAATGGTTTAGCTCAGAAAGGACATTAAATCTCCTCTTGTACCATGAGCAGGGACACCTTCTACTATCCCAGGTTGCTCCAAGCCCCATCCAGTCTGGCCTTGAGCACTTCCAGGGATGTGGCAGCCACAGAAATACATAAGAAAACCCATTCCAAAGCCTGTGGACATCATTCCTCCAAAACCCAAACATTTTAACTCTGGTCAGTCACCTGCTGCCAGTAACTTCCAGTTCAGATGCTGGTGATAAACTGACTTTTATTTTATCCACATCTGAGGAGCTGACTTTTCTCAGCTGATCTAAGAGTTACACCAGTTAAAGAGGCAAAAAGTGAGTGTTGTGCATTGAAAGGCTTGCACAAAGAATTGGGAAGGGAACAAGAGAAGACATTCCAAGTCTCTTGGCTTCTCCTGCCAAATGCCTCGGAGTCCTTTGGTGACCCAGAGCTGGCAGGGAGATGATCACCCCACCAAACAGCCCTTTCCACCCCACCAAACTCCCAGAAAGCTCTTGGCAAAGTTTCCCTACTCTCTCCACCTCCCACTTAAAGTCTGGAGGGTGTTACACCCAGGTCACAAAACTGCGGGGGCAGGGAGGGAATAAAACCTCTGTGGCCTCGTGAAGGCTCACCCAGGGCCTGAGACATCACTGGGTTCTTGTGGCTTCCCTCAGCTACTGCCAGGGACAGGCAATCCCTGCTGGAGCCCAAGCTCACCATCACCACCTCATCCCTCTCATGGAAAGGGCCAGAAACAGCAACACATCCTGGCCCAGCTCTGCTGTGCTCCCAAAAACAGGAATAGTTTGGCCTGGGACTGACACAGCAAAATTCAAGTGCACTGAGAGCCCAAGGGTTTCTCCCCACCAGCACCCATGCCCTGCCCAGGTGTGGGCACACAGGAGGCTGGAGGTTTTTATCACTGGGGACAGGGTTTTTGGAGGAGAGCTGCTCAGCTAATTCAGCTAATTAGAGCAGAGTCTCAGTGTCCAGCAGCCAGCTGGACATGTGACCCTTTTCATCCACCTTCTGACATTATTTTATCTGCCTGTCTTCATCAGCCTTTCCTGAGGTCCAGAAGAAGCTCTTGAAAAGCTGACACCAGGAAGGACAGTCTGGGGCCAGGAGAGGAACATGTTGAGTTTTTCTTCCCTTCATGCCCTCCCAATCCCTCTTCTCCCAACTTCTCTTCCTGTAACACACACTAGGCACAGCAAATTCCTCAGGGGTGCCTGACCAGGCTCAAGCTGGAGGCAGCATTTGGGATGGATCAGATGGAAAAGGCAGACTTTGCAGGATTCCACGTTGAGAGGGAGGTTGGAGATGACATGGGCAGAGATGTGGCATTAAATAGCAGCCAATGGTCAAGAAGGAAGGCATCTTATCAACCGTATCAACACCTGGTGGCATTTTAATCTCTGGTTTAGGCAGGACTTTGTTGGGAAAGGTTCTTGTATGTACAGGGAAGGGGTAATTCCTACCCAGTGCTGACTTTAAAGCCTCCCCTTCACATTATTCTCACACACATCTCTGCCTCCCTGACATCACAGCCCAGGAGCTGGGCAAGCCTGCAGAGCAACTCCAAAACCATTTACAAGTCACAGGCCTGTGAACAGGCATCTGAAAGCAATAAACAGGTTCTTAATGCTCAGGGTTTGTTTGGCTTCCTAAGCTCCCTCATTGGAATCCAAACTGTCCAGATCGATTTGCAGAGGCACGAGGAGGGGATGATTTGTCTGTTGCCAAGTCTGGAGCAGAGGGAGCTCTGACAAGAGCTATATTCTCTGGAAATGGGGTTGATCATGGAATTTAACATTTCCATAACTATAGCAACACAAATGGCCCAGCTAAGTATTGCTGTTAATGAGACTCAGCTCAATCGATTGCTGCACTTCTTGGTATAATAATGTTCTCAAGAGATCTGAGGGTTTCATTTTGGCTTCTCCACCAGCCAGCCTGGATTTTAAGAGGTTTGTGTTTTTTAAGGAATGCTCCATTAGAGTAGTAAAATGTTTAAGTGGTCTGTCTTGCCTTTTTTTTTTTGTTTTGTTTTTTGGTGTTTTTTTTGTTTTTGTTTTGTTTTGTTTAAACACACAAATGCTTTTTGATTCTCCAGGCCTGGTATGCCAAGACCCCGATGGGGAAAGCGTGGACCACAGCACAGGCAGCCAAGGAAGCAGAAAAAGGGAAAAAAGGAAAAGGGAAAAAAAAATAAATCCGATGAGATGCAACGCATAGCTCTCAGAGGATAAAGAGTTAAGGACCACTGACTTGCTCAAGCATTATTTATTCTGAGAGATTTTAGGGGGCAGAAGGGTTCATTACTCAGGCCTGTAACATGCCATCAACTTTTAGGCCGTACTCATTTATTTCGGCAAGTAACTCTCCTTAAAAATTGATGTCACTTTAATGTCTTCCATTACTTTAATATCCTATATGCTTTATAAAACTAACTGCTTTATATATATCTGTGGGTCTAAAGCGTTACAGTCCTCAATAAAACTATTACAGCTATAAAGACTGCTTTTTAATTGGGATGGATTAGGAGGCACTTCGTGCAACCCACCACAAACTGAATATTTACACAGCTGCAGGAGGAGCATCACTTGCACGTTTTGAGGCCTTAGCATGGAAAAACTCATGTATGTGGGTGTCAGCAGAAAAAAGCCAAGCAGCCACGTGCTAATTTGGGTGAATGTCCACCAAAATCTCTTTTTAATCTATTATGCCACAGAAAATAATGCCTAATTAGCTTGTTTGCACAAATTTGCAATGCATTTGTGGCTTAATGCACCTTGTTTGCTCACAAAGCAGCAATTTCAAGGGCAAAGGATTTATAAGGAGGGCTTAGAACACCCTGAAGCTTTGGGACATCCTACAGGATGGAGCCAGCACCACCCTCGTGTCTGGCACAGGATCACATTCACCAAGGTCTTCTATAAATAAGAGGCACAAACACCTGGTTTTGTCTCTGATCACAGAATTCCTGTGCGGACTTGACAACAGGTAACTGGAAATAGATGGAAACACAAGGCCCAGCATCCCCAGGGAGCTGAGGGACCTCTCTGTGTCTGCATCAACAGTCTGGGAGGTCCAAGTTGGGCAGAAGCTGCTGGGAAGGGGATGGTATTGTGCCCCTCCTGCTCCTAAGAGGAAACCAAATGGGAAAAGGCACTCCTGGGAACAGGAATGCCTGAGGAAAAAGGCCTGGGAGGACTCCTGGAAGGAACTAACTGCACAGAAAATTATTCAAGCAGTTGTATCACTGTGCACAGTGGAGGGAACTGGATGGGTCTGGTTAATAAAGAGAGAACTTTCTCCCTGTGGGCTCTCCCAGCACATAGGATAGAGACACCCCAATTTGGGATTTTTGTGGCCCTCCCTGGCTGTATTTTGCTGTCTGGTACAGGGCTCCCCATGAATTCACCCTTCCAACCTCAAGGCTGCACCTCCAGCCCTGCCAAGAAGATCCAAGCAGTAAGAGAGGAAATTCTTGTTCCATCTCCCCTGTGCAACCCCACAGGACATTTCTGATGGACACCAGGCCTTCCCCCAGCTCTCCCAGCCAGAATCCAGCTGCTGGAATCTCCACATGACCCACACAAGAGACCCCATGAGCTGCCAGCCCTGGGTTCAACCCATTGCAACAGAGCAGCTACAAACATCAGCTTTCCTTCCCTTATCCTTTGGGAGCAAGGCTGCTGGCTGCCCAAATTTGGCAGCACACCCCAGTTTTACCAACCAAGGTGCTTTTAACTTCATCCCTGGGGAGCCAAGCCAGGCTCTCCAAAGAGGTTGCCAGGGTTTGTGTTGAAAACCTCTGTGCTCTCACCCGCAAGGAAACTAATTTGGGTAATTCTGCCCTCAATCTTGCCGACAGTGCAACCCTCCTCTCCACAACAGGTTTGACAGCACAGCGAGATGTGATGAAAGGACCACATTTCAGGAGGATGTAAGCAAGCCCATTAACTCATATTTCAGCAGCTTCACTGCAATCTCAATAGCAAAGTAAAAGCAGCTGACTGGCAACATCCATCTCCAGGGCACAACGCCGAGCCCGTGGCAGGGAGGGGGCTGAACTGTCACAAACCTGCAGGTTTTGCCCAATATTCACCAGTTTTGGGGGATTTATCCTCTAGGTGTAGCTTGCTCTGGTGGCTGCTTGCATTTTATTTCTTTCTGTGGGGGATCTAGAAGCCACAGCTGGTTTAATTACTAACAGATCCGTGGGTGCAGGAGGTGACAAAGGGGGGGTGAAGTGTCCCAGGCCAGGTTGGACAGGGTTGGATACAAGCTGGGATAGTGGAAGCCATCCCTGCCCATGGCACAGGGTAGGACTGGATGAGATTTCGGGTCCCTTCCAACCCAAGCCATCCCATAAAGCAGAAAAGCTCTGCCCTGTGGGGCTGCCAAGCCCTTGCCCTCCTCAGGAGAGGCCTCTCATGGGGATGGAGAGGGAAGAATGAGGAGCAATTTTAATGCTGTTTATAATTATTGTTACAGACAGTGCAGCTCCTTGAAAAATGAACAAAGCAGCTGCATCAAGCAGAGCCAACACACAGAGCAATTTCAGTGCCAGTGCCTGAATTGTTCCATGAAGTGGCCCTGGCTGGATTTCCAACACCCTTCCCACTGGGAGGCTCTCACAGGAACACCTCTGGAGATGCTCCTCCAACATCTCCACCCAGAGATCTTTCATGGAAAGAGGTGAGAAGGTTGTGGCTTTGCTAAGCCCAACACAGCTGCTCTCAGCTTTCCAGCCACAGCATTCCCACCATCTGATGGAAGAGGAAAATCCTCCCTCCTCCACCCAGCCAAAAGTGAGCTTTGAGGGACAGCAAAGAGGGAGGCCAGGCTGTTTTGCCTCCTGGTGTGGAGGTGGGAGGCAATCCAGCAGCAGCAAAGTCGAGAGAAGAAGCTGTCATGCTCATTTATATATGTAAGTGATCTAGAGAATTATCAGCTAAATTATTTAAATGTCCCATTACTATTAAATTACTGGGCATTCATTGTAAGAACAGTCATAATACAGTAACTAATTTGGTATTAATGTGAATGTCAGCGTTTCATTGCAGTTATTTTGTACTTCATCATCAGATAATTTACCAATAAATTAATTGGCTTAATTGCTTCCTGCAAACCCAGGAGAACTACATATGACACCACTTTTGTAGAAGTTTTCATGCTCACTCCCCCATCCTCCAATTTTAACCACACCAGGCAGGAACCTCTCTTTGGAACACCTGGAAGAGGGAGCAGAAGAAATAAAGTCCTGGCATTTCCCCGTGCTTTAAATACAGCCATGCCTGGAGCAGGACAGGTCGTAGGGAATGGATTCCCACTGGAATGGATTCGATATTGGAAAGGAATTGTTCCCTGTGAGGGTGGTGAGGCCCTGGAATGGAATTCCCAGAGAAGCTGTGGCTGCCCCTGGATCCCTTGGAAGTGTCCAAGGTTGGAAGGGGCTTGGAGCAGCCTGGGGGAGTGGAAGGTGTCCCTGGCAAGGGAGGGGGTTGGAAATAGATGAGCATGAGCTGTTCTGCCTCCCCACCTGTACCAGTCCAGAGATGAGATTTTTGGCATAGCCCCTGCCTGCCTGAAAGCTGAGAGCACCAGGGTCTTTACCAGCAGCACTAAAACTCTCTGGCAACCACAGTGAGTCCCCCAGAGCCCCCCCACCCTCTTTTCCCCAAGAGCCCGGGAAAAGTTTTCTGCTGTTTTCTTCTCCAGAAGATGGGGGAAAAAATAACTCCATCGAGAGCACAGTGGGGAAGGACAGCTCTTTCCTCCTGTTTCTTGCTGTAAATGTGTTTAAATAAGGGAACAGGGCTCTTTTGCAGAGTGCAGCAGGCTCAGTGCTCCTGCACCGCCGGGGAGGGATCAAAGGGACTGCAAAACGCTCCATTCTTTATTGGTGCTGGTTTTCCCTGCTCCTGGGCAGCCTGCAGCGTGCCAGGCTGGCACAGGGACCCGCTCCAGGTGGCAACAACCCAGGGAATAAATACATCGCACCCTCCCCCTGAGAGGACTCCCAGGCACACAGCACCTGTGGCAGCCCATTACTGAAGTTGCCATCAGAAATAAAAAACAAGCCGACGTTCCTCAGCAAAACCCCCCAAATCCGGTAACACAAAGTGAAGCTGACTGTTCTATTAACTCCCATCCTGCATCAGCAATTTTCTAAAGTGTGGAAACATTATAATTGACTTTTCTCCTAGTAGCAAAATGTCATTTTTCCTTAATACTCCCCAAGTCAGTAACGCATTTCAAAAGCCTCCGATGCCACTACCACAACAGGACTCACAAATTAGCACATTTTTAGCTTTTCATTAAACACAATACTAAAAAAAAAAAAAAAAAAAAAAAAAAAAAAAAAAAAAAAAAAAAAAAAAAAAAGGGGGAGAGAGAGAGAGAGAAAGAGAAAGGGAAAAGTCTTCTCGTATTAGGGTTTCTCTCCTCATTATTGAAAGTACTGCGACTTTGGAACTTCTCGCAGCAAATTATAATGCACTCAGCCTGGGGCCATTGTAAATCAGGGCTTCAAAAAAGGTGTCATGTAGTCGGGCCCTCTTCAAGCACTGAAAATATCGGAGTCTATTTGAAAACGCCTTCTGTAGTCTCTCACTAGCCTTGCAAATCAGCGCAGCACTGGGTAGAACTGCCTTTTATTTTTTTTATTTTTTTCCCCTGCCTCATGGCATCAAGCCATTTCTATTCCGACCAGAAAAAGAGGATTATTTCGTGCTGGGATTTCAAATAAAAAAAAAAAAATTAAAAAACCCCCCTACACCTTAGATAACAAGCTGCATAAAATCCCCAAATCATTCGGGGCTCTTGTTAGGGTTTGGACAGTGCCTGTGAGGCAGCTCTGGGCTGAAATCCCTTTTCTTGGCACAGCAGGGAAAACTCCAGCATGGAGAGGGGATCGCATCTCACCCCAAACCAAGGTGCCACCGTGGGGCAGGGCTCTGCTCCCACCTGCCCAGCAGCCTTAGAGGCAAAGGATGGAAATGCCAACTCCACACCCTTCCCAACTTTTCCTAATCCTCTGGAAAATGACTTATCCCATCCCCAATCTCCTCTGCGCATCTCCAAACAAAGCCACGCATCTTCCTACAGGCGAGGCTCGCCTCTCCTTACAGGTTTTAGTGTTTTGAGTTGCTCAAATTAGCAAGGAAATCATCATTAATGACGCAACTCAATGCACGTAGAAGCAAAGGTGGAGAGAAGCCCAAAATAAAGCTGTTCCCCTCCCAGGAGGGCAGCTCCAAACCAGCATTTCCTAACGCCCTTTTCCAGCTTCCTTGCTTTAGGATTTACCCTGCCTCAGTTTTCCCAGCCGAGAAAAGGCAGAGCAGGATTAATGGAAATACGGGAAGGGCTGAAGAGACGCACAGCACAGGCAAGGGCAGCACCAGAGCACAAAACAAACAACAGCAAAGAAGGAATTTTGACCAAGGAGAGCCTGGAAAACAGAGCCAGGTCCACAAACATGGAAAAACGAACTCAAGGAACTCGCCTTCTTGTCCTGGAAGGGCCACAGCTTCTGCATGGATACAGGTGGTCTGGAGGAACCAGGAATAGCAGGAAGGAAAAGGATTTCCTGTGCTGCTCTGGCCACCCAAATCCTTCAGCCAGCTATCAGAAACTGAGGAATTCTGGCTCCAAAGATTTTATCCCTAACTAGGTAATCCAAATCAGCTGCTGCCCCAACAGCAGGGGAAACTCCTCGGCCATCAAGGACGGACATTCCCACCCCAGGCACAGCATTACTTGTCCCAGCTCCTGGGATTCTGTGGAGCAAGAAGTCACCGTGCCTGCCCACCAACGGTGGGGGGACTTGGGCTTTCTGAGCAAAAAGAACTCAAGATCCAACTCCGGGAATCAAAAAAAAAAAAAAAAAAAAAAANAAAAAAACCAAAAAAACACCAAACGAGGGGAAAGCGAATGGGGTGAAATGAGGAAAAAAAACATCAAGAAATACTATTTGGAGAGCGAGGAAAATCATCAGCCACTAAAACTGGACGGGGCATGGTGGGGTCTAAACCCCAGTGAAAGTTTAAAGAGAGATTAAGGCCTGGGTGGAATCCTGATTTCTCCTCAGGAGTAATTGGAGCTGGGAGATTAGCAAGAGATGGGAATCATGCAAACGAGCCATTAACACCGCTCAGCACAAAGTTTGGGAAGTCACACCCGTAATTACTCTAATTACTCACACGGCTCTAACCCAAATGCCACCACTCCACTCCCAAAAAGCCTCTCAGGGAGGGAGTGGGTACTGGGCAGGGAGAAATGCTAAATCACATCAGGCCCGCCTGAAATTCGGGGGTTTGGTGTAGTTTCCAAGCCCAAGGGAAGCCTCTCCATCAGGTGGGTTGGAGGGTGGCTGGTGTGGCCACACATGGTCCCAAAACCTGCCCAAACCTACCTCACAGGGTTAGTTCTGAGCCACCCAGAACCCTAAAGCAGGGTCCTGTCCTGAGCCACCGTTCCATTTCATGTTTACAAACCCATCCCTGCTCCCTCCAATCTCCCAGTCCGGGGATGTCCCTGCCCTGCTGGTGACACCGCATTTCACCTGCCAGCAATGTCAGGGACATCCCAAAATCCCAGCCCCCCTGCCTGCTCCCCCAGCCCAGCGCGGGGCTCAGCCCGGGGGTGGCAGTGGGGACAGTGTGCTGACAGGTCCAGCCGTGAGGGATGATCCCAGACCCGGCTGCTCTTCCCAGCACACAGCAACCTGTAATTTGCAGCCCCTACCCCACAGGTGATGGGAAGAGGGGGCAGGAATGGGGGCAGAGCCCAGCAGTCAAACCAGGTGGTTCCCTCCTGAAAGTGCAGCTGCTCCCAGGAGAGGCGGGAGCCTTAATGAACCGGGCCGAGGCCCCGCTAATTAACGCTGACAGGCCGAGGGCTGATGTGTCCAGTGGGAAGGGATAAATCAATCCCCCAGGAATGGGTGTGGGCAGCGAGGGAAATTTGGGTTTGTTCCTCTGCATCCCAGAGGGCAGGCAATTATCTCCGTAACTCTGGCTGTGCTTGGGAAACACATCCTCCAATCCATAAATAACTTCCACCACTACCTGGCACTTTCAGGTGTCAAGAATTCATTGTGCTCAGGAGCAAAACAGCCCGGGATGACAGGAAACCAAGTCAAGGGCTTGTTGCAGCTCGTGGTGCCATCCAGCTCGTCTGTTTCCACCTCCTATGGCGATGGCAGTGGTGGAATTCCAGCTGGGGAATGGGGGTGAATCTGCTTCAGATTCCAAGAGTGGGGGGGAAAGGACCGGGATCTGAGACCTGAAGTGCTCAGTGCTGAGTCCTCACCTCGTAATCCTTTATAAAACCCTTTTTAGGTGGCAGTCTGGGAGTGGTGGTGGTGGTGATGTGCACATCACACCCTTGGCGTCTCCCATCCCAGGAGGAAATCCAGCATTACGGGCCCCACGAGGAGCCTCTGATCCTGAGACCGTACGGCAGACACGTGGTGGAAGGTCAGCCCGAGCTGGTTTTCCAGCCTGGGACACAGGGTGACATTCCATGAGCACATAACTCAGGGGTTAAATAACTGGGAGGGCTCCCCTTCACCTTTAAAAGAGGGTGTGCCCCAGGACTGAATTCCCAGGGAACAATTAACACAGCTGCAGATCTTCAGCAGGGAGCTGGGGACAAGGGAAGCCTCAGAGCTGTTTTTTAGTATTATTATTCCTATAATTGATGGGAAAAAGGGGGGGGGGGAATAGTGCAGTTATAACTGGAAAGAGTTTGGGTTTTTTGTTTATTGAATTATTTACATCTGACAAAGACGGGCCGCTATAAACTCACTGTCGCACAGGACCTCTCCATGTTATATTGAGCTGTTAAAGGGAAATGCTTAAATATTATCCAATTTCCAATAAAAACTGGACAAAATCAATGCAGCCTCGGGACAAGTTTATATTTCACCAGGGCAGCAGCTTTTAAAGAAGAGCTGAGCAGCAGCAGCAGCATCTGCAGAAGTATTTGGGAGGGGGGGGAGGTTCAAGGCATGACCCCCTCCCCAGGGACAGGGACGTGAGTGTTGGCAGGGGCTCACCCCACAGCCCGACCCAGCCACATAACTGGGCAGTGCTGTCACATGGAGAGCTGCAAATATAAACCTGGGGACGTGCTGGGGACAGGCTGGCTCTTTGCAAGGTGGCACCTGGCTCCCAGAGAGGGAACTGAACCTCACTCTGCCCGGACAGGGATGCTGATCCGGGAGGCGGGGTGGGGGGGATGAGTGACCAGCACCCTCACATCGCTCCAAGGTAGGTTTGGGGCAGTGGTGGCATTGCCATCCCACCTGCCCACCCCTCAGTGCCACAGCCACGGGGTGCTGGGGGGACACTGCCCTCACAGGCACCTCGTTTGAGTTATCTGGGGGGGGCTGGGAGGGGGTGCGAGGTTTAAATCAGCCACGCTGGAGGAGGCAGCGCTGCAGGCTTCCGCGCCGTGCTGGAAACGTCCCTGGGAAAGTAATAATAATAATAATGGTAATGATAATAATGGCATGCCCTGCTGCCAGAGGGCAGCTGTGAATCGGGGTGGTGGTGCCAGGAGCTCTGCACACCTGCGCTTCTGAATCTTTTAAGGCAGCCTCGTGGGTTTTTGGAACCAGCAGAGCTGAGATCCCCCCAGAGTGAGGACTGAGTGATGAGGCAGCTGAACTTGGGGGACGAGCTCTCTCTAACCCCTTTTTGCCGCTGTGTGTTGTGCTCCTGCCCGTGCCGGGAATGAGTTTTCCCGGTAATGGGAAGCTGGAGCAGGCAATTTAAGCCGTTATTAATAGATCCACTTGATCTGAGGAAGGGCAATGCCTAATGTTTCGTTCAATGAGGTGTGCTCTGCAAACAGTCGGGCGCGGGGAGAAGGTGAAGACGCTCCCCCCGCGCTGGAGATTGATGAGGGGGAGGCCACAGGTGCTCACCTTCACCCCTTTTTCGGGCTCTGGTCTGTGCAGGGGCATCCCTGCCGAAGTAAGGACACAGCAGGGTGATCCCAGGCTGACTTTTTGCAGGATCAGACCCTCAGGGATTACAAAGCTGCTGAGGAGAGGTTTCTGGGGGTTTCCTCCACCACCCAAACTCGCTGCCTGAAGGCAACAAGTGCTTTACAAGCAGCTGAAACCCCCTCATTTTCCTTCGAAACCCCACCAGGAGTTCTCCCCCTGCTCCTGGCCATCCCAAGGATGTTCCACGGTCGTCCTGGCTCCCCTCTGTAATAAATCCCACCTGCCTGTGCATCCACATTCCTTTTAAACCCACAGTGACATCGCTTCATCCCGACATCCCTCTCCACTCCTGGGCGGAAACATCTCTTGCCTCGGCTGGCAGGAGCTCAGACTCCGGGGTTTTGTGTGCCAAGGGGACCTTTTCTCTCTACTCCTGCTGTCCCGGGCTATTTTTAACTCCTTCCCTCAGCCATGAGTTAATCCTGGCCCAAGACTCGAGTGTTTATATGCAAATAGACGCTGACTGAAGAGGGTCACGGGTTTTTTCAATGCACTCTCAAGGGCAATTTAGTGCCAGACACACCCCCCCACTGACGAAATTAGCCCGGGTCTGATCCAGCAGGTCTGGAATCCCTGCTAAATTTACCCAGGGAGGTAATCCCTGCCTGGGAAAGGTGATCCCTCTGGCGTGAGCAAGGACATGTGAAGGCAGGATGCCTCCACCTCAGCCCAAAAATATTACAGGCTTGCTAATGAGAGGAGAGGAAAAGCAAGCCAGGGCTCTGGAAAGGCGACCCAGGACGAGTTCCTGAGGTAAATGATCCCTGTCTGTGCCACCCCTTGGATCTCTAAACCTTCTCCTCTGTTGGCTGAAGGACCCCAAGGGATAACGAAGGTGCTTTTGATGTCTTAAGTTTTACAGTTTTTTCTTTTTCTGTCCTGCTTTAGTGTGTAGCTCTTAGCTCATATTCAGTGTTACTGAGTTCTCTTCACAGGGCAGTCAGACACAACAGTTCTCTCCAGGACAATCGTTCCCAACCTCAGGCCCAAAAGCACAAACAACCTAAAAAGGAGGAGGGCAAGCAAGGAGGGTGGAACTTCATCATTCCAAGTTACTAATTGGGCAGTTCACCTCAATATGCAAATGGAGCATCACTTATAAAAGTGTGAAACCCCGTGCCCAAAGGCCCCTTTCCTGTGTCCCTCTGGAGGCCCATCCTGGCAGGGCTCTGGCATTGCCAGGGTGGGGCCTTGGAAGGCCTTGCAATAAATCCCTGCTTTATCCTTCTCGTTTTGTCCAGCCTCTGCTCCAGCTCACACTGATAAGGCATCACTTTTCATTCCAGAGCCGTGCTTGGGGGAGGTGGTGCCGTTGATACCAGAGAGGGGAATGAGCACGGAAAGGCTGAGTGGAGCAGAACAGCAACGAGGGGTAAAAGCAGAGAGGAAAATGAGAGGGTTTGGAGGCTCCAAACCAACCGAGAGGTTGCGGGCAGCCAGGAGGGAATGCCAGCTATGAGATAAAGGGGGAAAGAGGAGAAAACAAGGGAAGACCACCTAGGATGGCCTCAAATTAGCTCCCGATGCTGCTTCCCCCCCGAAACCCCTCAGATCAGCAAGGCACATCCTGCATGGACGCACCGAGGAGTTTTTGGGGCTCCATGCCCTTCCCACAGTCTCCAGGGCCAGAGATGGGTGTCACCACAGCCAGGCTGAGGGCACACACAGAGGAACCTCAGGTGGCTCTGGCCTCGCTGGGCTGTTGGCTCAGGAATGCTCAGGATCACCAGGAATGTCCCAGAATTTTCTCCCAGCCTCAGGTGGGCTCCACACAGAGGGAACCGCCCAGCCTTCCAGCTCTGGTTTAACATCCCAAAACCTGCTTTGACCAGGTTTATTCCCCCAAAAAGGTGGCTGGGAGGGCTGGGAAGGGGAGGCTTTGTCACCCAGAGCCTCCAAGTCACGAGGTGCCAATCTCTGTTCTCATCCCCACCACGGGTTTCTCTGGTGACCTTGGGGAAAGGAGCCCCGGGGCAGGGGGAGCAGGGGGGGAGCTGTGCTGGCACCCGCTGCTGTGCAGGCTCTGGCTGCTTTCTCTCCCCTGGCTGGGGAGAGCAGCTCCCCCTGCCAAAGCCCTGGGAGGGTTCGTACCTCGCTGGCCTCTGCATCTCTGCAGGGACATCCCACTGTTCCAGGCTGGGCCAGTGACACCTAGCCCAGATTTTTCCGTGTGCCAACCACCACCAGACTGGAATCTCATCTGAGCACCCTAATGAAAAAAATAAATTAGAGGGTGGGGGTGGAAAAAAAACCCCACCCAGAGCTCAGAGGGGAGACAAATAAGGTTATTGGGGATGGACAGACAGCAGTTGGCTGAATTTCTTTGTTTTTATTTTTTACTTTCCTAAACACTAGGCACTGTTTTCCTCCCATCCTGAACACCCCTGTTCCAAGTCGGAGCCTGCAAATAATCCAGCAATTTAATCCAAGAGATGCAGCTGCAGCACAGCCTGGTGACCACCTGACCCTCATTGTACCCTGTGTCCATCGTGCTCCAAGCCCTCTGGAGTTATAAATACACCACAACAGAGCCTTGGACTGGATTATAATTAGACAATGAGCCAAGAGGATGGAAACAATGAACTATAAAAGCCTGGCTATCCCCCCAGCCAGGACCTGCACACCAGGAAGCACACCAGGAATGACCCAGTCACCAGGAGCTGTGACAGGAAAGCTGAGGATTTATTCCAAATTGGACCCTGAGCATCCCTCAGCAGCTCATGCTGCCACTGCCAGGTTTTACACAGCCCTGGTCACGGGAGACCTGAGGAGCCTGCAGGTCCTGACTGAGAGATACCACCAAGATGTCAACCTGGTCTTTGAGATCAGTAAAAACGAGCTGGAGTGGCAGGTGAAAAGCCAAGCCTCTTATGGACTCTCAGGTACTTTTCCTTTGAAGGCCAGGCCAGGGAAATGAAATAAATGGGTGTTTACTAACCCTGAACAGGAGAGGTGCAGTGCACTTAGGTGCCTGGAATGGTCCCAAGGTGGATGGTTTCTGGTTAGCCCACAGTTCTGGCCACAAATATTCATCATTTTTTGATATTTTCTTCTCTTCTGCACGTACTAACCCAGTGGAAGTGTAAGACCTGTGCATCCACATGATTTTTTTCAGGTAGGGATTAGACACCCTGTAGCTTGGGAATGCTTTCAGGAGGGCTCACAGCCCAAATTCCTCATGATCCTGTCTGGGAGGGAGAAGATGCCCTCAGGATGGTGGTACCTGGTGTCTCCTCCTGAGGTGACAGGAGTACCTCCAGCATACCAGGTGCCCATGCAGCACCGTGCTCAGGAGATGGTCCAGGAGGTCCTGGGATCTGGGAAAAGCAATTCCTCACTCTGGCTGATCCCAAGCCCGGCACATCCCGTGCCCAGCCCTCCACCGCCCTCGCAACACGCTCCCAAGCCGGCTGGGGTGCCTTCCTTCCCAGCAAACACAGCTTTTCCTCCCCTGGGGAATTCCCGAGCTGCCTTTCAGCTCCTGCCAGCCTCTTGCACACCAGGACTGTGTGCCCTGGCGGCCTGCAGGGCTTGCCCACCCCACTCCACACGAAACCCAGCCCCTGGACGAGCACGCCCCGAGGGAACGTCGTTCCCCCTCTTGCCAAGCGCGGTCAGAGCCGCCGAGGTGCAGCCAGCCCACCCGAACCTGCCAGGGAAAAGCCAGGAAAAGCGGTGCCTGGAGCCGCTTCAGCCAGCAGGCCGGTGGGAATGCAGGGCCCGCATCCCTTGCCCGTGTCCCGCAGGGCTGTGGGCTCTGGAGGAGCGGCGGGAGCTGAGCACGCCGCTGGGCCTCGCCGCCCGCCACGGCCACCCCGACTGCCTGCGCCACCTCCTGCGCCACGGGGCCGACCCCAACCTGGCCCCGGGGGGACAGGGAGCCCTGCACCAGGCCTGCCTGGCGGGGAACAGCCTCTGCGTGGAGCTGCTGCTGGAGTACAGGGCCGAGCCCGACCTGCGGAGCGACGAGGGCGAGGCCCCGCTGCACCTCTGCACCGGCCCGGCCTCCCTGGGGTAAGGAGAGGGCTCCCCTCAGCATCGCGCTGCTGGGGCTGCCCCTGCAAGTGTCCCAGCGTGGGTTGGGTGGGGTTTGGAGCAACCTGGGCTAGTGGGAGGTGTCCCTGTCCCTGGCAGGGGGTGGGGATGGGATGGGCTTTGAGGTCTCTTCCAGGCCAAACCGTTCCGGGATTCCGTGATCACCTTGCTGTGCATCCCTGGGCCACAGAGCCCAGGAGTTGTGCCTGTGGGGAGCGAAAGAGATGCCATGATCCATGGCAAGGCTTCCCATGTCTCCCCAAAAACATGGGCATTTTGGTGCCGGGCACACTGCACAACCTAGAGCTTCTTCCCACGCAGCCCAGCAACCCAGCCCCAGCTTTTCCTTCCCCCTCTTTCCTGACTATTCCTCCCAAAGTCAGTATGTCCTGCATCCCAGATCCAGCACGCTTGCCCCAGGAGATGCTCAGGATGGCTCTATGGGATGTGGAGCAATCCTCCCACCCCCTCACCCCACACAAGCCACCTACGGATCCACCTTGGTTCACAGGGCTGAGGCTCCCCCAGGTGCATCCACACCTCACCCTGGATCTGCACCACACACATGAGCATTAACATTGCCTGGAAAACTATGGAAAAGTACATAAAAATACGTTTCTGTAGCACTTGAAGTGCCTGGGTCATTAGACACACAGAATCAGGNCCACAAAATGAGTAATTTTTTCTTTTTTTTTTTTTTTTTTTTTTTTTTTATGAAGAGTTCAGCCACTTGATATCCTGATGAAACTGCTTAGGACCACAGTGAATTCCATCACCTGCCAGCTTCCATGAAAAGCCAGCCTGGCTCCTGTCCTCTGCCCTCCAGGCAGGCAAGATTAACTGGAAGTAGGTGGTGAAAGCATGATTCCAACATATCATGGACCACATCACAGGGAGAGAGTTCTGGGGAGGGGAAGCAGCCAGAGAGGGAAAGACTTGATCCCTGCGTATAAATAAAAGAGTCTCTGCAAGCTGTCCAAAAAGCAAGTATTAATCAAATTCTGGTTCAGCCAAAAATCTAGGGATGAATCCAATGCATCCTTGGTGCCATGAGGGCTGGAAAGGGAGGGATGGAAAAGAGAGGATGCTACAAGCAGCCCTGTCATTAATAAGGAGCTGGTTTTAATTCCTTCACCTGAGCTCTCCTTAAATCTTGAACCTCAGCCTCCAGCTCCATCCTAAAACCCCAGTGACTCCCTGATTTTAGGCTTCTCCCCTGAAGAGAAGAGGTGACCACACCAACCCAGGGCGTGCAGAGTATCTCCTGGACCACAGAGGTCTGGGTGCCCTGGTTTTGTTTCCAAGCTTGGAAAAAAAAATTATTTTATATATATATATATATATGTATATGTATAAAAACAGAGCTGTTCTCAGTGATTTGCATGTTCCATTCCCTTGGAAGGCAGAGGGGGATGGCAGGTGAGCCAGCACAGCCACCAAGGGCATCAGACAGCCCCACACGTGGGAACAGCTGAGTTGTAAGGCCGGGAACACTGGGGCTTTATCATGGAAATGCTGAGAGCCCCTTCACTACGGCGCCCGGCGCTACGGGGGCTTCCACAATAACTGAGCCAACTCCCTTGAAAGATCAAAAATTAATAGACATTTCAGACAGGGTTTGAGGTTTCGACCACTGCTTTTTCAATCGCAAAGACTTTGCTAAAGTTAGAGACTGAGGAGGTCAAGCTTTGGGTAACACAAACATTTCCCCTTTGATTAGGGGGAGACTACTTTACCTCGCCTCCTTTTTTTTTATTTTATTATTTTTTTCGTTGAGTAGTAGATTTTAGGTCATCCTTAATTTTTTACTGACAACAAAGAGCAGGTCATTGACCTACATAGAGAGCTATTTTATTTTTCTCCCTCTCGATAACAATGGCCAGAACACCTATGTGCCAGGTTCTTCTGTATTCCCATATACTCGGCAATTCACCATGGGGGCAGGACTTAAAACCTTTGAGCCTCTCAGTGACTGGGATAAAAAAAAATTATCTGGGCTTCCTTCCAGCCATTTGAGCTTCAGAATCCATGAGATTTCAACAAAAAGGATATCAGAGCTTTAATCTAGGAGCTTTTTGAAGAGATGGAAAAAAAAAAGTTCCAGTAAAGTTCAGTCTTACCTTCTTCACTTTAGGAGCTGTTCATGCCAACGTCGGCCTATTTAGTAGAGTTCCTCTCCTTGACCTCTTTTTTACAGCCGAGATAATTAACATGGTGGGGTAAGATGAGTCTCTAAATTCACTGCACTCTCTCCCCGGCGCTCTCCCTTTTCCCTCTTAAAGCTGGGGATGATTAAAGGAGCCTGCCTTTATTGGCACCCCGAAAAAAAAAAAAAAAGGAAAAAAATAAAATAAAATAAAAATAATTGAGGGGGAGAGGAAGAGCCTCGGCGGCGGCGGCGGTGGCGGGGAGGGGAGAAGGCGCCTGCCAGGGATGCAGGACACAGCTCCCGCCTCCCATCACGGCACCCACGGAGGAAGGGGTGCTGAGGAGTCCTTCAGATCTCCCTGAACATCCCAGCCTTCCCCTGCGACCAGGGAGAGCCTGCCCAGAGAGGAATTTCCCTCCTCCAGCCCAGCACCTAGGGGAGAGGGCTCTGTGAAGCCAATGGATGGGACAAGAAAATGTTGCCCCCTCTTCCATGCAGCTCAGCTGGGTAATTCCCTTCTCCAAGCCTTGCCTCCACCCTTGGAGCTGGAAGCAGAGCTATCCACCTGCTCTGAGCTCCCAGAGGTGAGGGATGGGGGATGAAAGGTGAGATGGGTCCATACAGGAGCTCAGGAAGTGTCCGAGGGGCTCCATGAGAGGAGCAGTGGGACAGGGAGTGAGCACCAGGGCTGCCAGGGACAGGGTGGGAGGAACGAGCAGGAAACAGGAGCTGAGCAGGAAGGCAGGTGCCTGGAAAGGCTCCCAAATGCCAGGGAGATGGGTGCTGCCCCAGTGGAGCCAGCCCCAAGCACCTTCCAGCTATTCCAGCATCATCCTGGACACTCTGCCCCTGGGGCTGTGGGAAATGAGCAGCACTGAGAGGAGAGAAAAGCCCAGAGATTTGAAAAGCCAGCATTTAGCATCATCTAGTGCTAAACCTCATCCTCTGCTCTGTGGAGCCTTGCTAAATCCAGCACTTGGAGCATTGGGAGCCATCGTTTTGGGAAGCTGGGAAAGGGTAGCTCCTTAATGGGTCCTGAACGAGAAATAAAGAGCCCAAAAGCAGCCACAGGGCCTGGCCCTGCTCTTTGAGATGTGACAAAATGAGGGTTTCTGCAGCTAAACCTCGCTCAGACCCCAGGGATGAGAGGGAAAAAACAAACAGGAGGTTTTTCCTTAAGGAAACTGGGGCCTGACTGGGTTTTTGGGACTGGAATTTTCCTCCGGCCTCCGCTGCCCCAATCTCCTGCTCCTCCTGCTGGTTGTTCGTCGCATCCTGTTCCTGACAAATCCCATTTTCCCAGACCGGGAATTTTTCATCCTGACACCAGGAGGGCAACGGGCACATCCTGCCCTGACTCTCTGATGGGTGAAGAAATTTAAAAAAAAAAATTTTTAAAAATCAATCCTTAATAATTTTCTCCTGTTTCGTTTGATCCAGGAGCCCAGGACTGGGCAAAGGTGGAGCACTAACAACATTCACCCCAAATTTCCTTTACCTTAAGAAGTCACTTGCCCAGGCAAGGAGACATCACCCATCACCTGCAAATGGGTTGGGAATGGCTTGGAAGCGAGTTTAAATTAGTCAAAATTAAGTACCAGGCTGGATGGAAAACGAATTTGTTTGCTTTGCCACCGAATTTCTCCTGAGATAAACAGAAAGCTGAACTCAGTACACTCCGTCAGTATTCCCAGAAAAATGGAGAGGAGCCCTTAAAAAGGCAGCAAATCATCTCTGGGCTTTGTTTAGTGGGATTTCAGTCTGGTCTGGTGGCAACAACCTGGATATGAATGAAAATACAGGGAGCCAGCAACGCTGGTGAAATGCTGGAGCACATGAATTCATGGACAGAGATTTTAAAGGTTAACAAGAGCATTACCCAGAACCTGCTGATGCCCAGATATCCAAACAGGAGGCAAATGCTTCTCCCAGGCTCCCACCTTTCCCATTCACTGGAAGAAATCATCCCTTATCCATAACTCCTTGCCAACATTCCCTCTGTGCCAAGGGAGGAGCACCCAGGGGGGAATTTCAATATGAACCAACTTGGGTTTCTTCCAACAATTGAACCTTGGAACCTGATAACTAAAAAGAATATAACCCTCCAGTGGTGCAGCCTCTGGGAAGGATGGCATTTCCACAGGAGGATATTTGGGATTTCTAGCAGGAGAGCAAGAGGAACTGAGCTCTCTGTGAGGGAAAAATCCCAAGGCACAGCGAGGATGCTGGGCTGGATACATTTGCTGAGGAATATTCCCTCTGTGCTGCCTGTGCTGGTGGAAATCTTCAGCCTGGGAACTCCCACCCAAACCAGGGCCATGTTTGTGCCCAAGGTCTCTGGGCACAGCTGCCTCCTTGCTTGGGGATGTTTTAAGCATGATCTACCCAAAAAAAGCAGAAAAACAGAAGAAAAGGGGATTTTTCTCACAGATTAAGCGGCTGCATTTTTGCAGCTGAGTCAGCAATATTTTTTTTCCCTATTTTTCCCTGCAGAACCATCACTTGGTTTGCTCTGAATATGATATTTTAGGGTGCCAGAGCTACCTGTGGCATCAGGATTAAGCTAATCCAGAGAGGTCTTAAAAGAATCTTTTTAATCAGGGCTACAATTTCTCTGCTGAAAAGGATGGACAAAACCAATAAAAGAGACTGAATGTCTGAGTGATCCCCTCCAACAGCAGCCAGCAAGCCTCAAAAAAGCCTCAGGCAGACAAAACATTCCTTGAGACAGGGATTCAGCATCCCAGAGCAAAAAAGGAAATTGGAAAGTAAGGACCTGAGGATTTTGGGAGTGGCACCACCCCATTTAAATCCATTCACACACAGCCACATCCCAGGCAGAGCATCCATGGTGGATGGCACCTCTGGGAGCATCCCAGCTGCCCAGGCTGCAGGAAAAGATCCCACAGGGGATTTTTCCTGGCAAACTCATGCTTGAGATGTGTGGGAAAAGCAGCCCAGGGACGTACTTGTACTGCCAAGGACAGTGAAAATCTTCCCAACCTCCCATCAAATGCTGGGGGAGGTGATGAGGCAGGTCCAGGAGGAGTCAAATATATTATTGTTGTTGTTGTTGTTGTTATTATTATTATTATTATTATTATTATTATTATTATTATTATTATTATTGTCTTGTTATTTTACTATTGATATTTTCCCCGTGTATATTGGCATTCTCCGGGGCCAGGAAAAACAAAAATCATCCTGGTGCTGTCTTTGCTGTCTTTCCTCCCTGGGGCTCCTCCTCTTCCCCCATCCCAGCTGCTGGAAGGGTCAGGCTGGGACTTCTCTCCCCCTCATGTGGCTCCTGTGTCAGCCCTGACCCTCACGCAGGCCTCTGGTGACACCTGAGCTGAAAGAAAAGCAAATCAGAGGAAAATTAAAGAGGCAGGGGAGGGGTTAAAGGTTGGTGCTCCTCCCTCAGACTCCACGATCCTGGTGGGTCCCTCCCAGCTCAGGATATCCCGTGATTCTGGGAAAACACAATCCTTTAGTGAGCCCAACACGGGTGTTGGGGTCCCTCAAAGGGAGAAGGAAAATCCATTTTTATATCCAAGCAAGCTGGCCTAGGATGGTCAAGGTGTTCAAGAATGGTCAAGGATGGTCATGGACAGTCAAGGATGGTCAGGGATGGTCAAGGATGGTCATAGACAGTCAAGGATGGTCGAGAACACTCAAGGTGGTCAAGGATGGTCAAGCATGGTTTAGGACAGTCAAGGGTGGTCAGAGACAGTCAAAGATGGTCAAGGGTGATCAAGATGCTCAAGGATGGCCAGGGACAGTCAGGGATGGTCAAGGACAGTCAAGAACAGCCAAGGATGGTCAAGGATGGTCAGGGATGGTCAAAGACAGCCAAGGATGGTCAAGGACAGCCAAGGATGGTCAAGGATGGTTGAGGATGGTCAAGGACACTCAAAGTGGTCACGGATGATCACGGTGGTCAAGGATGGCCAGGGACAGTTAAGGATGGTTGAGGATGGTTGAGGACAGTCAAGGATGGTCAAGGATAGTCTAGGATGGTCAAGAACACTCAAGGTGGTCAAGGGTGATCAAGGTGATCAAGGATGGTTGAGGTTGGTCGAGGACAGTCAAGGTGGTCAAGCACAGTCAAGGATGGTCAAGATGGCTAAGGACAGTCCAGGATGGTCAAGGATGGTTGAAGACAGTCAAGGTGTTCAAGGACATTTGAGGATGGTCAAGGATGACCATTCAAGAATGACGCTGGTCAAGGGGCAGAGGGAGACATTGCCCAAACCACCACTTCCTCACTGTGGAGGGCACCAGGCCACAGAGCCACCCTGCCCAGCCTCTGCTGCTCCCTCCCAAAACCGCTGAGTGCCACAACCCCAGCTCCAGCGTGACTTCCACCCTCACCCCACACCCCCTCCCACGCCACCACCCCTCACCTCCCCATCCAACCCCATCCTGGAGGTTCACCCCCGCTCCCTGCAGGTGTGCCAGGCTCCTGCTGAGACACGGGGCCTCCGTGGAGCTGCCCAGCGAGGCCTCAGGGGACACAGCCCTGCACATGGCCGCCAGGCACGGCCTCTGCGACCACGCCGGCCTCTACCTGCGGCGCCGGGCCCGCGTCGACGCCCGCAACGCCCGGCAGGAGACGGCCCTGGGCATCCTCTGCGGGCGGGCCCCGGGCGTGGGCGAGGATTCCCTGCGGCTTTTCCAGCTGCTGGTCGCCCACGGCGCCGACGTGGAGGCCCGGGATGAGAGCTGGAGGAGGCCCTTGCACCGGGCGTGCGGGGCGGCCAACGCCGAGCTGGTGCGGCTCCTGCTGCGGCGCGGGGCCGACGCCAACGCCATCGACTACGACGGCGTCTCCCCCCTGGGCTGGGCCCTGCAGGCCGCTGGCTCCCGCCGGGCCCTGCGTCCCCACCGCACCGTCCAGCTGCTGCTCAACCACGGCTCCCGCAAGATATGGCCCCCTGCCTTCGTCAAGGTACAAACCCAGGGGTGAGAAAGGCCGAAAGGGCGCCCGGAGATCCCCCCGCGCCGGCGGGTCCTGCGCTTGGGAGACTGGGGAAATGTGAAGGTGGAGGGAGTTCGGGAGAGCTTCCCGATGCTGGCAGGTGGAGGGAGGGGACTGTGGGGTTGGGGAGGGATGGAAATGCAAGCCCAGCAGAAGGGCAGGATGGAGGCTCAGTGGGATTTTTGCCCGCCTAGGGGTTATCAGAGACAGGCCTTGGCACACGAGCTGCCTCACGGCTCTGCCTGCCATCGACCAAACCATAAAGAAAATATTATCCTGCCTCGTCAGGCACAGGCCAAAAATGGAAACAAGGAGCAAGGGCTGCAGCCAGAGGAAGAAGTGCCTCCCCACAGGATGGAGCCAGAGCTCCAAAAGGCACCAGGAGAAACCCCACACCTGCCCGGTCCCGACATGGGGCAATCCCAGCCTGGAGCACGGTGGGGTGGGACAAACCTGGCTGCAGCAGGTGGGGGTTGTCCCCCTCTGTCCCTGCCTGTCTGTCTGAGCCCCCACACTGTCCCTGGGCAGGTGCTGAGATCCTGTGCGGCCGTGCCCGAGGTCATCGAAGTCCTCTTCAATTCCTACTCCCAAATCCCGGTGTGCCAGGAGTGGGCCCAGGCCGTGCCAGAGGAGGTGTTCCAGGTGAGGCCGTGCTGCTGCTTTGGCAGGGGTGGCTGAGACCCCAGGAGGGGCTTTTCCCCACAGAACAGGGGTTTATTTTCCCCACTGGACAGGAGATTCTTTTCCCCACAGAGTGGGCTTCCCTGCCTCCACCCATTTCCTTGGATGGAGAAAAAACAAAAGGAATATTCCCTAGAGCAGCACCACACACCTGATCCCTCCAGGTTTGCATCCCTTCAGCTCAGACCCCACATCCCTGCTCCATCTTGCCATAAAATCCCATCTCAGCCTCTGGAAGTGACCCTGCAGCCAGAGCACTTCCCAGCTCATTTTGGGTTTGGAAAAGCTCCCCCTCAGACGTGCAACAGGTGCAGCCAGCCTGCTCTGGGATAATTTGGGATGGCTCCTGGCCCCACAGGCTGGGAGGGGTGGCTGCTGGAAAAAACAAAGCCTTTAGCACGTTCTGGGGGATAGGAGAAAGGATTTTTTCCCCCCCAAATTAAGGAAAGGCCGAGGCTGCACAGGCCAGTCCTGCTTTGTTTCAGGAACAGGGTGAATTCTACGTCAGCTTTCTGTGGGATGCTGCTGCACCTTCCCCCAAAGCTGCCTTTCCCCGGGGTGCTTCCACGGGAGAATTCCAGAATTCCTCCCCCACCCTTTCCCTGAGGAGCAGCGTCAGTGACAGCCACACCTCCTTCCTTTAGAGCTTCATCCCAAAACACACCCCCAGCTTGTTTGGGAACGGGGAGAACACCAAGCCCAGGTGGGTGATGCTGGCGTTTCCCTCTCTCTCTCTCTCTCTCTCTCTGCAGCAGCACCAGCTTTTCTACGAGTCCTTTTTCGGGCTGGCGGGCACAGCCCGGTGCCTGCAGCACTTGTGCCGCTCCGCCATCCGGGAAAAATTTGGGAGCAAATGCCATTGCCTCATCCCTTTGCTGCCCGTGCCCAAGGCTCTCCAGGATTTCCTGCTGCTGGAGCCCGAAGGAGTCGTGCAGTGAGGGAGCAGATCCAGGTCCAAATCCAGCCCTTTCACGAGCATCTGTTTCTGTCAGGGGAGCCCAGGAGCGCCGCTGTCCATGATGGATGGCCGATTTCTGGGGATTTACAGCAGAACTGAAACACAGCGCTTTCGGCTGGAGATTTGTAGAGATTTC
>VZTR01021431.1:2979-83912 GCA_013400775.1 Chaetops frenatus | reverse complement strand
ATTTTAAATTTTTATGTTATTTTTTAAATGACTTTTAAATTTCACTTATACTTTCAAAAATATGTATGATCAGATCAATACGTCATTACAATTCCAGGATGACTACCTTGGTGCTTCAGCTCAGCAGCATCCTAGTTATAAAGTGTACTGCTGTTTATAGAACCCCTTTCTTGTAGTATTGCTTACTTCCGCTTAAACATTCTTTGATCAACAACATGGATATGAACCAAGGGTAAAAGTAAATTGGAGAGGGAATTTTAGAAGGTTGTGAATCTAGACTTCATTACTAAAGCGAGAAACCTAGATAAACACCATTTCAGTACTCCAAAACTCAACACTGTAATCATTAAACATCTGTATTCTGAGTGCAGTTTACTTGCACCAACATGAAGTGACATTAATTCTGTGCATTTAGAACTCCTGTGCAAATATGCAATATTATATTTGCCAGTTAGTTAACTTTTGATGGGTAAAGGGATTTGACTTAAGAATGATTAACGTTCCATAACGATGAATTTGGCGTAAGTATTGAAAAGTGAATTGTACGAGACTTGGTAATGGTTTTATTCTTTCATCTTCCACATTTAAAGCAACTTATGCACTTTTTCCATAGCTCTCCGTAAAAGGTTATAATGACAAGCAACATATCTTGCTCAAGAAGATCATTGAGAAAATGGCTACTTTTGAGATCGATGAAAAGCGATTTGAAATTATCAAGGAAGCAGTAAGTTGCATGAGAAATTCACATTTTGGAGTAATTGAATGCATTGACTTGATAGGAGATCTGAGGCTGAAGTAGAGAGTGAAATTCTGCACTATTGGGACTTCAGACAGTCTTTTCTTTTTTGCCAGAACTATTAGTTTGCACTTTCCCATTTCTCGGGTAGAAGAAAAAGGCTTTGCTTGTTTTGTAAAAGCACACCTGGACTAGAAAGGAGTTTTTTTGCAGAAGCTCTCTGGTTCTTCTCTCATGCCTCTTTTATCCATGCAAAACATGCAGAGGATTTTCCAGATGCTCCAGATTTTGTCTAACCAAGTCAGACAAAGGAGGCAACAGGGAGAAAAATACATTTTCTAGTGGCGTTATTCCCCCACCCCTGGTCAGTCATCATAGAATGCAAATTTCCCAGGTAGAGCAACTTGATCTAAATTCTTGTTTAACTGCTATAATTTAATTTCTAGGCATTAATTTTATGGACAAGTTTGATTTCATGCCTATTCCAACCATCTTAATGGTTTCTGCTTAAGCCAAAGGCTCAGAAACCCACATTTTTACTAAGGTTATATAACACAATGTTTTTAAGAGCTCTAACAACCAAGAGAATGTTCTCAGTATCTGAATTATATCTTTTTGATACAAAGTCAGGAGTACAATATTAATATTTTATGTTTAGAACCTTGTTTCTAATTTCTAATTTGAACCCGGTTATTTTGGTTTAGTACATGAGATCACTTAACAACTTCAGGGCTGAACAGCCTCACCAGCATGCAATGTATTATCTCCGACTCCTGATGACAGAAGTTGCTTGGACCAAAGATGAATTAAAAGAAGCTCTAGATGGTAATGTTCTGCTACTTGATTGATTTTTCCTCATGTTACTTAACTATTGAGGGTACCTGTTTTGAACTCTGCTCACTAGTCAGGTGAAGCCCCTGCAGTGCCAGGCCTGAGCTGATGCTGGTCTTGCTGCACTTGCCCGCCAGTTCCAAGAAAGTAGAGTAGTTAATGGAAAAGGCCTCAAATGGGCAAAACTTGCAGGTAAAAGTTCAGGTAAAACTTTACTCACTTTGGGGGTATATGAACCTGGATATGGTGAATCCAGTACTTAATCAACATTGGTAAAATGATTTGGCTCTAGTTGACATCTTACAGGCACATTGGAGTGTATCTGTATTGTACTTCCCAATGTGCAAACTGTTTTATTTTTCCCATTATCTGGGAATCCTAGGTTATATTTCTGTAGATAATAAGGAACTGTAGCTAATAAAGAAAAAAGATATGCTTTTTGTAGATAATGACAACAATAATAAAGAATAAAGAACATTGTGGCTCTTAACACAAAGTAGGCACCCCAGTATATTTGAAGGAAGAAGATATTTCAGATTAAGAGATTTAATTGATTTTTCAAGTCCAGATGCAGTGGGGTTTTGAGAAACCAGCCTAGTGGAAGGTGTCCCTGCTCATGGCAGGGATGGCAGAACTAGGTGGTCTTTAAGGTCCCTTTCAACCCAAGCCATTGTGTGGTGATTCTGTGTTTGTAGTAATAGATGAAGAACTTTTCCCTACCTGTATTTTACTGTGTTGTGTTAAAAGGCTATTCCTGGGACACTCTGTAAAATGTCTTGTAATATCTTCATTGAATACACCAACATACTTTTCAGGGAGAATAGCTGGCTTTTGTATTTATTTGAGGGGTTTGATTCAGAACACATATCCATGAACATCCCATCCAACCATCCTTCCTTTTACTCCATTGATTCTGTATGTTTAAATATATTTTGTACTGTATATGTATATGAGAACTACTTTGCAAGGACAGGCTGGATAGAATGTGTGTGTACGTGTTGTGCATGTGTCCTCTAGGATATGTTGCCGAAATATTTTTCTTGTGTATCCTGTGTTCCAAAGTTAATGTTAAAACACTGTATTTGAGTTGAGGTTCTTATTTTAGTCGGGATGGTAAATGCACAGTGTCTTTCTTGAGCATTATAAACTACATGTTGCTGTTTTAGTAAGTAACTAAGGCTTTTCCTTGGAACACCACCTGAATGATTGCAACTGTTTTCTCTGGAGAATGTTTGTTCAGCATGATTGGAAAGGCAGCTTTCTCTTTTCTTTTTCTTTTTTTTTTTTTCCTTTTAAAAAAAATTTGAATCTAGGTCAAGACAGCATGTGAATTCAAAGAGAAATAAGCTATATGATGAGTGCTGCTGTTTAGACCTGGAAGCATTCCAATGTTAGATTTTTAAGGAACGATTTACTTCTTCATAATGACAAATTTCTTCTCCTCTGAGAAATGCACTGTATCTAATAATGACTTAGGCTTAGGTCCTTCATAATTTAAAAATGCATTTGAGTGATTTAACTGTGTAAATATCTATTGTAGATGTCACCCTTCCCCGTCTCAAGGCCTTCATAGCACAGCTGTTGTCACGGTTACACATTGAAGCTCTTCTCCATGGCAATATAACAAAACAGGTTGGTCTGATACTTTCCCAATAAAACAATTTTTATTTAAAAGCAGCATAAAAATGGAACACTAGTTTAATCTTCACAGATTTTGAAGCAGTTTTGCCAAATGTGATTTCATAATTTAACTTTGTACACTTTATCTTTATAGGGGTATGAGAGTGTAATTTTTTCCGCTTGAGCTTTATTAGGCTAATGTTGCCTCTATATTGCTCTTGGAAATTTAATAAAAACAACTTAGGATCTAAGTATTTGAAACTAAGTATTTGAAACTCCATGTTGCATGTCATTGCTGTGATCAAGCTGCAGAAGGAATGATGTGCTGCAGATCTTGCTTTTTTTTCCATTGAAAACTTTCAGAAGAACTAGCAAAGTTTTAAGAATCCAGTATCCTTCCAAATTAAGTAGTTTGCACATAGCTGAACAGGAATGGTGGACCATAAAGAAGCCAGGTGTCAGCTGTCAGGGAAGTAAAACTCAGAAAACATTTGTTTTGTCTTCCATTAAAATAGTAAAAGTTTTTATTTGCGTACAAAATCTTAAGAAATACTTGAGTATATGTACCAATACAAAATGTAGTACTTTTCCTATGTGTTTGTATATGGAAGCCAGTTCCTTCTGGAAATAGAACGGAATGCCCAGATTTTTTTAGATTTCCGTGATGCTGCAGTTATGTCAGAGAAGTCTTTACTTGGCATAATGAGTGGCTATCGAAAGTCCTGCAGTTAAAGAACTGGGAAGGATGTCCTGGTACACCCATAGCTGTGTAATGTTCAGAAGTTACCCGCAAACCTCCCTGAATAGATGTGAGTAGGGAAAAGTTGTCT
Organism: Chaetops frenatus; assembly: GCA_013400775.1. Taxonomy (NCBI): domain Eukaryota; kingdom Metazoa; phylum Chordata; class Aves; order Passeriformes; family Picathartidae; genus Chaetops; species Chaetops frenatus. The sequence continues at coordinate 79,895 of VZTR01021431.1, read as the reverse complement.
ATCCTTCAGTACCCATGATGTGATAATGACAAAGCTCAGCAATTTTAACCTGGACCTAAGAATTTTTTCCAACTAAAATTAAATAAACATTTATGTAGTCTTGTATCTCCTTTCAATAATGGAAAAAAAATTTTCATTGAATCTGGACTTGAAAAATCAGATTTATCTATCTGCTTGAAATTCCTATTTTTTTCTTTAATTTCATTCTAAAACTTGTTTTTTTTTTTGACAATTAATTTTATTTATTTGCTGTAAGTGGATGAAAAGTAATCCTGTTCATAACATCTGTCTGAGCAGTGTTGTCAATATTGTAATATGATTACTTGACTGAAAGAATAAATGGTCTTTTTCTCTAACTTTTTAAACGGTTGTTTTTAGACTTCAATCTTTTTGTCTTTGATATTGTGTGGGGGTTTTGGAGGTGTTGGCAGGGTGCATGTTTATTAAGTTTTCAAACCTTTTGCAAGTTTTTGATAAAATCACTTGTGAGTTTATGGCACTGCAGAGTGAGAGATTTTAGCTTTCAGCCAAAACTACTTTGTAGCAAGTTCCTGTAATTTCCAGTGTGCAGGCTACAAGAACACATGACTGCTAAGAGGTGAAGCCATTGAAGTTAAATCCTTGAATAAAACTAATGACTTTTGATTTTTTTTTCATACACTCTATATTTTTTGAATTATTACTGTAATCCATCAAATAAAAGAAAGTATTTGGGCAATGAGTCTTAACACCACCAACACATCACTGAAATGCATTCTTGACCTTAACCATTTGTTTTCTTAAAATTTACATCTACTGAACTGACATTTGCTTTGTAAACGTACATTCGAGGTATCTAATTTTCAAACTTTGAAAGATAAGCACATTGAGTGGTGGAGGGAAAGTAAAAAAAAAATCAAAAAGCCCATTAGGCTTTAATTTCAGAAGCACTGGGGAGAAGTAGGAGTAGTTAAAACATGTAGACAATTTAAACATAAAGAAGACACAAAAAAACCTCTTGCCCCCACACTCCCACTTTGTCTCATCTACTTAACTTCTACTGTGTTTGTATTGAATGACAATATCCCTGCCTTCTGCTCCTGATTTTTTTTTTCTCTAACAGCACCATCAATAATTGGAAAGTCTTAGCCTGCTGTTAAATACAGAATAACTAACAATCATTAAAAATCCTCTTATGTTTTCTTTTCCAGGCTGCATTAGGAATTATGCAGATGGTTGAGGACACTCTCATTGAGCATGCTCATACAAAGCCACTCCTTCCCAGTCAGCTAGTGAGGTACAGAGAAGTGCAACTTCCTGACAGTAAGCTAAATGATTTATTTACAGTATTTAAGGCACGTTAAATTGAGATTCTCCTTGCTAACAGCTTTTTAAAATGCATGTTACTGTGTTGCTAGGAGTGTGGTTTGAAGCCAAACTTCCTCCAAGTTACTTTAAACTTAAAATTCAGAAATATAGTTAGGGTGTAGTTTTACTAATAAAATGATGTACTAATAGATGACCTTTCTAGGATACTTGACAATTAATTTGATTTCATTTTTAATTTATGTATGCAAATTAGACTTCCTGGGATGACTTGGACAATCTTTTGATGTCTGCCAACCCAAAGCCCTTTTATGATCATACGATTCTGCAATTCAGTTCTAAGTCACTTGTTATATTTTATAGAAATAAGAACCCTGTCCGACTCCCTGCTACACATAGTTTATACATTTGAATAAACACCATTCTTTGAGCATTTCTGGGTATTAATTGATCATTAAGAATTGCACATAATGACTCTTTGGAAAAATGAAAGCTCTTACACAAATAACTTTTTTTTTCTTACCCAAATTCATTTGGTCTTGTAGTGCTTATATGCTTTTACTTCCATGGTGAAAGAAGTGTTTTTTATGAGAAAGGAGGTTCAAGGTATTGCTGGGAGTGATGATATAGGTAGCTATACAGACGAGATACATTACCCATAGCTTATTGTCTGTGGAAGCTACCATATACAAAAGAAGTTGTTGGTATTAAAAGCTGAATTATTTTTAGTGTTTTTAATAATTTTTGGCAGACTGTCTTTAGAAACTGTTTACACAGTAGAGGCAATGCAGAATTTCACTGCAGTTCCAAGAATATTTGTTTGAAGAGAAGCAGCCAGTTTCAATTTGCTTGCTGCTATTTCCAAGCGGCGACATTTTGATGTTAAAATAATACATTCTTTTCTTGTCTCATGAAAAATGTGCTCTTAGTGGAAATCTGCTTTAACAGTCCTAAACTACTTATTATAGTTCCATTCCACAAACCTTAGACCATTCTCTTTTTAATTGTGGACAGTAAGAACATACACTTTTCATGAACTTCAGTGTTGCAATTTTCTCTTTTAGGAGGTTGGTTTGTATATCAACAAAGAAATGAAGTTCATAACAACTGCGGCATTGAAATATATTACCAGACAGACATGCAGAGCACTTCTGAGAATATGTTTTTGGAGCTCTTTTGCCAGATTATCTCGGAGCCGTGCTTCAATACCCTGCGCACCCAGGAGCAGTTGGGTGAGTTCTCTGGAGTGGCTGTGGCTGTGTACACGCGAGCTGTCACCGTCACGCGCTCACACGAGACCTGAGGGGGTGTTCTCTCCCTGCTTAGTGAATACCACTTAAGGGGCACTTGGTAAATGTAAATCATCTTAACTGCCGATGACTCGAAGAAACTTTACTGTGCACAGAGTCTAAAATAAGAACAAGCAGGCATGATTTTTAAGATGTCTGAAATATCTGAAATCAATTCCCAACTCAAAAAAGTGTGATCACTGTACAGAAACCTTCATATTAGAATTTACCAAAAGGAGATTAGAGCAGTTCCCTTAATTTCTAGATGTTCTTTAGGGAGCAGTAGTAGTTTTATGTTTCCTGCTTGTGATCCTACTTCTAGGTGCACTTCATGATTCATAGAATCACAGAATGATTTAGGTTGGAAAAGACCTCTGAGATCACCGAGTCCAACTGTTAAATTATAATTCCTATCTTAGGAATACCACTGTGTGGTGAAGATCTAAATACATTTCAGGCTTTTTAAGACTATAGCTGTTCACCAATAAATACAAATAATTGTTACCTGAACCAGTATGGCTGAGAACTGGTGAGGTTATTCCAAACAGAGTAAGAAGGAGGGAGAGAGATTTCATGTGACAGCTCACATGATTGAAATACTGGTGAGGAGGAGTACAACTTTTCCAAAGGTGAGAAGCAGACAGATATTTCAGTGTGATGACTGCCAGGGATGTCAGGCAAGATTAGGCTTTTTGTGAGCAACTAGCAGAATCAGCCATACAATATTCGTCATAGGAATTTCAACTATATATATACCTGCTGAAAATAGGATAGAACTCAGCTTATTTAAGAGGTTTTTGAAATGTGCTGGTGGCAGGTCCTGTATAGAACTTGGAAGTAACAGCTAGAGAGAGAGGGGGAAACTGAGGAAGAGCTGGTTTAGTCCGGCACTTTATAATTGCCAAATAACAGAGCTCACAAAACTTAGGAAGGGAGACAGTAGAAATACCATCAAAATCCCGTAAACTTCATGGAATTATTAGTAAGATTTCTGAGAAAGCTTATGGAAAAAGAAGTTCAGGAATTAGAAGTTTGCTAAGCAGTAAAAGTACTAACAAGAATTCTTTCAATAAATGCTTAAGCAGTATGAGAAAGTGGAGGAGAAAAGATGACAATGATGGGAAAAAATTGAAGTGTTCAAGTCATTAAAATCAAAGTGGTCAAATCATTAAAATCAAAATGTTCAAATCATCAGATAATTCAGGATGGCTTAGTTAGTTTCCCCTTAAAATGTCAATTGTGGCCAGATGACTTCCAAAATAAACACTGGTGATCAAAGTCCATGTCTTACCTTTGAACAGGAAAATAACAGATTAATCAGATTAAATTAGAAGTTTCTAAAAAATGCAAAGTGTGATGAACTCTGCATTCTATTCCAAAGAATGAACTTAGGAAATCCTGGAGTTAGATGTCTTATAATGGAAAATTGGTGGATGATGTGGTATTGAAAAGATAAACACAGCTAAATGCTACATGTTTCCTTAAAAAAAAAAGAAAGAAAGAGTAAAAGTAGGCAAATTATAGATCGGTCAGTTTAATTCTAATTCCAGGAAAATATGGAATAAATTTTCAAGCTAGTTCTAAATTCATAGAAGGTAACTGAGAGACTATTACTGAAGTACCTAAGTGGAAGGGTACAGGGTTTCAGAAGGTCATGACTGGAGAATAGAGAATAGTTCATTTGGAAAACAGTGTTCTACAGAGCTCTGCTGTGATCCAGTGTTCCATGGTATATTCATCAAAATTCTGGATGATAGAAGAGTGAGGATACTCACTGAATCTTCAGATAATACTAATTCGAGAGAGGCTGCATGTGTGTGGGAAGATAGAGTTAGAATTTAAAATTAGTTTGACATTTTGGAAACATGACTTGAATGAAGATAAGATGTAATTTGTTAGGAACAGTTTGGCAGGAACAACCAATGGCACCGATACAAGCTAGGAAGCAACTGGCTAGGTAGCAATTTTGTAGAAAACTCTGCAGGGTACAGTGGATCAGAAGTAGGACATAAATCAGCAGTGTCATGCTGCTGTGTGAAATGTTGGGATATATAAATGGAAGCATTCAAGATGCACTCACAGTAGATACTCCTAAATTGTTCAGATAAAAACTCTGAAATACTGTAACCAGTTTTGACATGAGCATCAGGAAGCTATAAGAAAACAATAAAACAATGTGTAAAAGACTGAATGTGATAGATTTGTATTAAAAGGGTGGAGGAAGACTGAAGAAAGGATTCGTTGTTCAGATTAGCAAATCCTGCAACAAAAAGGAAGGGAATAATATTTTTTGTCTAACTGATAAAATGGGAAGTAGTGGTCTTACATTGAGGCAAAGAGAATTCAGATTAAATGTTATGAAAAAATAAAAAGTTCCTAATGTTGAGTATAATGAAGCACTAGAGTACAGCTTCATTTCTGGTAACCTGATTCTGATGACAGAATTGCTTTTGTTTTGTCTTAGTCTGTCTCATCTCCTTGTCCCTCCCATGAACTGATATTGGCCTCTGTGAAATAAAGATGTACTACTGTATGTTTTTTACAACGTTTTGAAAACCTGCATTGTTTTATTTATAATGCAGAATTATGTTAGCATAGCATTGCATTCCTGTCAAACATGGCACGTTTGGCAAATTCAGCACGGTGACAAGGGATTTCTTTTAATTTGTGGCTGTTCTTGTTTTGCCAAGGTTACATTGTGTTCAGTGGTCCACGTCGGGCAAATGGTATCCAAGGACTGCGATTTATTATCCAATCTGAAAAGCCGCCACACTATTTAGAGAGCAGAGTTGAAGCATTCTTAAAAACTATGGAGAAATGCATAGAAGACATGACAGAAGAGGCCTTCCAAAAACACATCCAAGCTTTAGCAATTCGTCGTCTAGACAAACCAAAGAAGCTGTCTGCAGAATGTGCTAAATACTGGGGAGAAATCATTTCCCAGCAGTATAACTTTGACAGAGGTAAGACAAACGGTAATTCCTTTAAAATGGAATGCTCTAGTTTGACTGCGTTTGTGACTGCTGAGTGTCATATTCATTTGGGAACAACTTAAACTTTTACATAGCCTGTACATATTTTACTGTCTGTTTCCATGAGATTCAGTGAGATACACACTGACATTCCTGACAGTACACACATTCGTATGAACCCTGTTTTTCTTTGCATTGTGCAGTTGTTTTGAGGGAGTGCTGGCAGAGGCAACAGCAGGCATCCTAACTAACATGCAATCTATCTCAGTTTAGAGGGGATTGAAAAAGTACTAATTTTTTTTTTTTTAAATCTATGATCCTTTGAAGGTTATAGGTTTGCAGGAGAACAAATGAGATCCAGCTCCTAGTGATATTACTGAAAATGGACTGACAGTTATTTACTGTGTGGTCCTACATAATATTTAAGTTGTATTTTTAAAAATACTTTAAAAATGTATTTAAAAAAAAATACTGAGGTACATTAGTAATATAGCTAGATACATTAGTTAGATATATTAGTAATACGGTTCATAACATGAAGAGAAAATCAATTTAGGTACAGATCAGCTTTTCCTGACATTTTCATGTCTGGACTCTTACTCACAGCTGTAATTTTCTGTCTTCATGCATAATATGCTTCCTCCATAAAACTCACTCTGTATTCTGTGACTTCTCTTCTGCTTTATGTGTACCACATTGGCTTTCCATGATAGCAAATCCAGGCTTTTTGCTTCACAATGAACTCACTGAGCTGTTTAATAATGAAGAGTTTTGACTTCTCATCTGGCTTGGTCTAGAAGGGAATGAGAGCTACTGACAAGGTTTCATGCCTGAGCATAAGAAGTGGCATGGAAACTTATCACTTCAAGTACTTTTTTTGTGTCTGAAGAAATAGTCTGATTTTTCTCTGCCTTAAGTGTCTGTTTATACCATAACTGGATCAATATTATCTCTCTGGGATTTCTTACTGCTAAGTGTAGCCATATTTTTCATGTCTAAATCCCAGTTATTATTTCCCTTGACTTTGATATCTTTAATTCCCTTCTGCCCACTAGTAATTTTATATCATTAATGATTATGATATGACTAGAATTGTCAAAATCAGAAATTCATATTCCAGCCTTAAGAAGTGGAAGGATTTTTTGTTTGTACTTTTTTGTTCTTTCAATATTGCTACTTTTACTGTTTTCTCCCAAATCTCACCTAGTTTTCCCAACTATACTGTTGATTTTTTTAAATTTCCTCCACATAGAACTCCATATTACTTACAGCCTGCCTTACGAGCTCTTTTGCTGCCTGTTCTCTTGCACGTGTTTCTTCCTTGAACTTCTTGCTAATCCTAAGAAAAGCAAGCATGTCTACCAGAAACCTTTCTGCTTAAGTCACAATGATATTAGGTGATTAGTCTATGACAGTCTAATTAATATGAAGGAATGTAGCAACTAAGACACATTGTCCCCAGATATCTTTAAGGTGTGACTACTTCTTAAGGTGTATATAGGCACCGTTCCTTAACATTTTTGTAGGAGTATGGATGGTATGTCCTACCAGCCTGTTTCCTCACTGTGAATAAAAGCCATCTATAACCAGTCTGCATTAGAAATGTGTAACTGATTTGAAGATAATATACAAGAGTAGGCATATCTATTTTAGCTACTGAATATCCTACATTGCAATCAGTATTCTTCAAACATGCATTTTTTTAGTAAGTCCAATCAAATAGACTTATTGAAGTATAACTTTCTGCTAAAGTTCTACTGACACTTCTAGTGAAGCAAGTATGAACTGGAAAGATAACAATGAAAAGCTTATAATTTGCAGCCAATTACAGCATTGAATTTGAAAGAAATATACTTTGTATAAGCAATGTGCTAATAACCAGCTGTGATCTGCAGACTTACTCTAATTTGCACTATTGTTGTGCAGATAACATTGAAGTGGCTTATCTAAAAACCCTGACCAAGGATGACATTATACAGTTCTACAAGGTGAGTTACTCATGCAGCTAAAATGTTACTTAGAATGAGATGGAGGTACAACTGAATCTTATTTGTGCATGCTATGAGGGGGTATGCTGACACCTGTTTTAGATAGATGATAAAATTGATACAGATATTTTTTATTTCCTGAATATTACTTAGTTTAATAGCAACTGTAAAAATTGTACAGAATGGTAGGGTTTTGTTGGGCTTTTTTTCTTGTCACCTCTTATCTTCTTGTTTCATATATTTTTTTTAATGGATATAAAATGTGTTGCTCTATGACCAAGCCTGGCCAAAATTGCATATTTGATCTTTTATCTTTTTCTTCAACCAGTCAGTGTTTCAGCTTATTTTATGGACATGCACTGTGAATGAAACAGATATTTTTAAAGCTTTGTTCACTGTAAATCAGTGAGGTTTTTTCTTCCTCTAATTGTTAGGCAGAGCAAAGGAACAGCATAATGATGCAGTAATTGTACATTTTAACTCTGATGGATATCTAATATAAGCAATTGAAGTGTGTCCCTGTCCTGTCCCTGTCACCCTCCACCAATATTAAAAATAAATTGGGCGTCATTCTTTCTGGTTTGTAACGTGTAATAGACAGTGGTATTTCACTATATTATAAAGTGCTCATGGAGTTTTATTACTTATGGAGCAGCTGGTATCTCAGGGACTTCTTTGGAAAATAAGATCAACTTAATGTCTTTGGAATTTATTATTGGATGGAAAAATTTCTGCCCATGAAGAAGCATGGACATGTGGGTGTCTGTCTTCTTTTTTCCTCTCTTGGGCAGAGGGGTTTGTTAGTTTTTAATTTGTTTAATAGTACAGTAGCATGTGTGAAGTTACACAGCAAAGGCAAAGTTAGTAAATGAAATTTCGGTACCTGTTGTTTAATAAATGATAACTTGAACAAGTATGCATATCCTGGGTTTGTAGGATTCTATACTATTTTGCTTACACCAGTGCTCAATACATGATTATCCAGTGTTCTAGAGCAGAGATAATGGGCTAGAATGGTGAGCTAGTCCAGCTGAATTTCTTGATTGTGCTCAGGGTGATGTGCTTCCAGAATGCTGCTAGGAATTGAAAATTCTGCAGAGATTTTAGGTTGCATTCCTGATATTATGATGACTATGATAGTTAATGGCTGAATTTCTGTTACTCTCAGTTTTTCTGAGTTCTAAGCAGTACGTGAATTGCTTACCTTGATTATAAAATAATTCAAGACTACTTTATGGAAGACTTCTAATAATATTTGAAAGCACAGCCCAAAATTCATCCCTCATTTTAAGGCTTAAATTAAAATTTAAATGCTCTTATTCTTTTTACTATTTTATAATGTCTGAGGGGTACTTCCTACACCTGAAGGACTTGATGTTTTTTACTGTAGGTGCTGTTAGCAATAGATGCTCCCAGAAGACACAAGGTATCAGTACATGTCCTTGCAAGGGAAATGGATTCCTGTAAGTATTGTGCTGAATATAACATTTAATCAATTCCTATTCCAGCAAGACATAGTTACAGATAGCTGTGTTATGTTATATCATACAAATGCACTGTAAGAAAACTCAGCTTTGGAGATGATACACTTTTCAGAGAAAAAAGGTGGGATTTTTTTCAAGTTTACTTCCCATGGTTGCTTCAAGTTTTTTGTTGATTTTTTTAAGACAAGTTTTTCAGCTTGTTGATATTCTGAAGTATATTGATAATAAAACAATATATCCTGAAATAGCACTTCCGTTTTCAACAAGGTATTTTGAAACAAACATAAAACTTTGTAATAGTCCTACAGGGGAGAAAAAACCCCAACCAACCCAAAATTAGAATTTGCAGTTATCAATCCAGTGTGGGGGTTTTTTTGCCTGACAAGCAATGAATGTCCACAATAGTATTCAAGCACCCTCAAAGGGGAAAACAGACAAAATCCAAAACCTCTGGGAATGCCAGACATTTTATTTAAACTTTAGAGAGTCAACTTTTATTTAGGTTGTATTTTGAAGTAATATAGATCAGTTGTGCATTCTAAACTATAATAATGTCTATTCTAATATAGATCAGTTCTTCCATTTTAGAATTCAAGAAGGAAAAGGCCAGAAGTGTTTCTGGTTAATATGAATAAAATGAGAGGAAAAACTTCTAAGGTTTTGTTTGCAAATCCTTCACCATTTTATACTGAACCTAAATTCCAACATGCATTTGTTTGTGAAATCAAAAATACTAAAGGCTTTTCTGTAGTACAGAGAGAAGCAGATACTGCATGCATGTCATGAAACTCCCCTCTGCCTCAGGGTTGATTTTTATGGTAGTGTAGAAATTGTAGCTTTGCAGCTGAGTAAGGAAGACTTGCTTCAAAGTACTTTTCCAGTTTTCATGACTGGTAATTGCTAAATAGAAATAGTTTAAAAATTTCCCTACCAAGAGAAGTCTTTAAATAAAGTGTAGTAACTGTATTGTCAGATTGGTTTTTATTTGCTTGGAATGGTATCTTCCCAAGACAAGGGTGAACTTTTGAGACAACCTAACAAGTGGTTAATTACAGAAACTACAAGAAGTCCTAAAATAACTCCCCAGTCCTAAATCATTTAATCTGCCATTTGGCCTCTCTTATGCCATGAAAAAAATTGAGATTAGAAATGCAAGAAGAAGTTTTGGGGTAATGGGAGTAGGACATTCATGGAGACAGGCAGGGAATACTTGGGGTTTCTGTCCAGATTTTTGATACCTGGATAACCTCTAAGCTTCTATCGGCATGTTCTTATCAAATTATGTGCTGTTCTTGCACTGCTCTTGTGTCTACCACTGGCATTTGCTACTGTTCTCATAATTTGTACTGAGAAGCAGTTTTAAGTATTCATTGATTAACAGATTAGCAATTTTCATTTCTCTATTCTCTTTATGTGTAAGTAAAATGAATAAAAGCCTCAGCTCATGTTTTCAAATAAAATAATGGATTAATATCTGTGTTTCTAAAGACAAATGTGGAATAGAAAAGTGAAATATTTAGAAAACTGTGTTTAGTGATACTTTAAAATTAAAAACCTGTGCTTTATTTAGATGTCTGTCTTACAAGAGAAAAGTTAATTATGTAGAAGATCCTCATTAAATTTTGGTCCCAAATTAATTTTGCTGATGTTAAATAGGCCCTGTTGTTGGAGAATTTCCATGCCAAAATGATGTGAACCTGGCACCAGCACCACCACTACCACAGGTAAAAAAACAACACACAAAAAAATCATAGCCTGCATTCTTAATCTAGAAGTTTCGTATCATTAAATACAAGTTTATAGGGAGAAACGGACTTCTGGAAATTTCTGCTGTCATGGGGCTGATGTTTTTGCTCTTTTCTACGTGCATTTGTGTCCTCACTAACAATAGGACTTTTCCTGGTTTTTCTTTTTATCAGTTTGTCCATTTACCTCTGTCCTTTTTATTCCTCTGGAATGAAAGCTAATAGTAGTGGTAAACTGCACTGAGTATCTACACTATGGAGTAAATACAGATGATTATTGTCTGAAAATAGTGATTGTATATGATGAGAGAAATCAAGTGTCAAGAGAGAGATGCATATGCATCAACAAATTTATCATCTTTGTTTAAAAAAACCTAAACAATCCACCAACCCCAAAGCAACAACAAAACCAACTACTTAGTAATTGTCTTAAAGCCTAAAATACTAATGCACATTCTTCTCAATGTGTTTAATTGTGGAAGAAACAATTAATTCTGTTCATGCAAGTATTACATATTTCACTGTGGTTGTATAGGACAGCACTGGGCCCTTACTGGACCTTCAGTGAATTTTCTTGAAGGATGGCAGTTTTTGTTCCAACAGGTGATTAACTTTCCACAGTGTGGTAGGTTTGTGTTCTTCATCAGACCTTGCAGGTGAAATAATTGCCATGGGTAGAAATTTCTGTATGAATGGGGACATATCAGCCATTATGACTGAAATATTAGAAGCTTGCTTTGTTACTACATCTAAGAATAATAGTGCACAGAATAGCTGTTGTGGATCTTACTCTGATGTTCAAAGGACAGGTGGGATGCTCTGAAGTAGAACTTGTAGATGAAAAGATCAGCTCTGCATTTATTTGAGATCCTGACGTTATTAGCAATGCAGTTACTGCATTATAGCTGTTGTTTGAAACGAGGTAAATATGAAACCAGTTATTTCATAAGAAATAACATAGTATTTTGGAGGTTTCTGTAATAATGAAATATGAATCACTAGCATTGTAGAAAAGAGTTAGGTATATTCATATGTAGCTGTAGCAACAGTTAAAGTGAAAAACAAGGAATTTGTCACTTTTCTGATTGAAAATACTGAGCAGACTTTTTCTTGCATGCACTTCTTTGCAGCCAAGTGTGATTGAAAATATGACAGAATTCAAGCGCAGTCTGCCGCTCTTCCCACTGGTGAAACCACATATCAATTTCATGGCTGCAAAACTGTGAAGAACCCCAATGGATGAAGAAATGCAAATGATCAGTACTGACATGGTTTCAGGGGACTTCATGATGAACAAAATTATTAAAGATCATTGGGATAAATGGTTCTGTTCATTATGAAAGTCCCGAATTCCTTCTTGGTTCATTTGACGTTAGCTGCGTGTTAGGGATAGAGAGTATATACAAATCAGTTGTGGTCATGTGTCATTTATATTACAGACAACCTGTTAAAAACCAAAATCTACTGAAACAATAATAAAGAAACTTGTAGGTGCAGTATATTTTTAAAATAACATATCCCTTCAAATTTTCATTTTGATGAAAAAACCCTCCAGAGCAAACAAGGTTGCTTGGAATGTGCTTGTTACTCCTGAAAAACACCGCTTAGTATCCCAATAATTATCTTATTGGGAGTTGGAGGGGGTGAGATAAGTAAGTCCTTTTTGGGATGGGTTCAACAATTTTTCTTAAAAATAGAGACTTTCACATTTTTTTGAAGTGACATGTTGAATGATACTTTTTTAATTGATCCTTAATGCAACCAACATATTTTCTATTTAAGTTTTATGAAGACCAGTGGGGCTGAAAAAAAGGAAATTTGACAACACAGTAATAGGTGAGAGAATTGTCTTAATGAGAATAATTGAAGATAAGGGCATGATTTTAATCTTTCTATACAAATTTGGGGACATTTTATATTAAAACTAGTAAAATGCTGGAAACACTTTATTAGTGCATCTTATTTTTGTTACCAGAAGTGTTGTCCCAGTCTCTTGATACTGTCAACATCCTGTTCAGTTTTTCAGCGTTAATGTGAACTGTACATTTGGTATATCAAATAATTTATTTGGTGTCATTTTTTGTTTTTAGTTGCATATGTACTAATGCAGAACTCAATCTCTTTTGCCTCACCTGTTATGTTGGGTCTCAGTCCAGTAAAGCACTCACTAGTGCAAATAACTTTAAACATGCACTAGTTCTTTACTCAGGAACGGATGCATGTCAAATAGGGGCTCTCTAATGAGTCAGATACATGATTGTTTTAATACATGGATGGGTCCTTCTTGTCCTTCAGGAAGGTGTTTGGGACAGTGCAGTGCTGGGGTAGCAGTGCTACAGCACAGCCTGTGCTTCAGGTTACATCAGAAAAGGTTTGCTCCTGCTTCTTGAAAGAAGGCTATGCAGAACTCAGAAGGATCAGGAACGATGCTGAAATAATGTTTATATATATAGATACAGATATATATGTTCCATAATGTAGTAAAATGATAAAACAATATAAGGTGTGTTGTCTTTACTGACTTCTGCAGAGTGGTCTTGTGCTTGGGAGAGCACCCAAATAGGAAAAGGAAAGGAGCATTAAGTTCTCCTACGTCTGTAATACATAAAAGAGATGGCACTTACTCCGGCAGGAGAGAGTATGTAAAACCCTGAAGATATAAAATCCGATTATCAGAGGTATTAGTGAGAATTTCCTGCTTACTGAAAGAGCCTGAAAGTAATGCCCTGATGTGACAGGCATGTGTGTCAAACATCAGAATCCTGGTATAGTCAATGGGGCTGCTCTGTGATTGACTCCATGTTGGTTCTTACATTGGCTCTGCGGCCAAATTAAATGAATGCTTGACAGGGCAAGGGCCATAAGTTGGGTTTATTTGAGTCTTTTCTAACTGAATAAATGTAGTGCATTTAAAAGTTGTTTTAAAGGTTAATGGTACATGTTTCAGTATCTTTTTAATAAATTGGATGAGAGTTTGTGACGTAACCTGTTGCCAAGGAAGGCCACTAGAATCTTTTTTAGCCTGATGAGGAGAAAAAAAAAAAACAAAACGTTCTAAACAAAACCAGTCAAGATGTCTCTGATCACATTTTTCATGGATCCTTCACATGAGGCTTTTTTGCCCTCTTGCATTTCACTTTTGTTTATAGTTTTCCTTTAGTAAAAGTATTTGTATTATATATATTAAAAGTTTTGACAGCGTATTATAAAAATATATATTTTGGGATTTAGTATTTAAATATACCACTCTTATGGTGAATACAATGAAATGCCTCCTATTGTGTGTAAAAATAAATACATATATATATTCATGGAAGTCCTATCAACTCTAACAGATTATATAAATAAATTGGAATAGCAGTGTATCTAACACAAGCTCACAAATCATGTTTTCCAGTGGAAAAAATATATGACTTCAAAGTTCTGTGACTGGATGTGGAAACCCATGTAGTTTTCCAACAACTCTTAATTGCTTTTAAGTGTTCTCCAGCATTTTACAGTTTCTGAGTTTGATATAGCAGTAAATTTTGATAAACTCAGGCATACTAATGGGTTCATTTTAATGGATCCAAAGCTGCAGTGTCTACAAGCAATAAAGAACTACCTAGAATACACTGTAATTCAATTTTAGTGCTTGTTAATTAGTTTATGTAAGAAACCATAAATTATTATTACATAACTGTAATTTTTGCAAGTGCTATTTTAAGCAGTTGATGTGGAATTGGGTGCATGTGACACAGCCAGTATGACAGAGTGCTAGAGTTATTCTGTTTACAATAAACAATCTGAATTTAATGTTTGGAGTTCTTAATTTGTTTCATTTTAATTTTTGCATACTGGTAATGTTACATCTATCAGTCTGTGCATGTTTTTTATTAGACGTTAAATGTGATTTTCCGCTGTCCAGTTGGACTGGTTAGGCCAAATAGTGTTGCTGCAGAGGTGCTCCCAGGCACTTCTAGGGAAGTTTCAGAGGACTTCCCCCTGTGGCATCCCACACCTCTTAGGTAGATCCACCTCTGTTGCCCCCTAAGCGTATGAAAAGTTAGTAACATAAAGGTAGAAATATTTGCACAAGACAGAATTTTAATATCAAATCTGAAACTGTAAATTTAGGGCATGGCTGCAGCTAGACTGAATCTTGCCTAGTGCAGTTTCACAGTATTGCTTCTGAGAACTTACTTTCCCTGGTCATTTTCTTTGTTCTATGCACACCAGAAGACTACGTTTCAAAAGGTTAGGAGTGTGTGATTGTTAAAGTAGAAAATAATGTAAATTCTGGCGGCATAAAGATACAAGTCAGCAGGCCGTCCTCCTCTTCTGAGGGAGCTCCTTGAAGTAGTACATCACAGTGAGCAGCATTAAGAGAGACAGGTTTTGTCCTTGGCACTGATAAGAGTGGCTGGTACTCTCAAGAGAGAAAGAAAATGCCAACAGCCCACTTGGAAAAGGACTTGTCCCCAACATCAGGGCTCTCTCCACTCCCAGTCCTTAGGAGTTGGTGTAAATCTTGGCTCATTAACTTTGCTGTCTTGCAAGAAATCAAGTTATCCAAATCTACTTTAACTAATACTGTTAGCTATAAAAAAATGCTTGAGCTTATTCAGATTATTGAAGCACTTGGATGTGAGCAGCCCTTATTGACGTGTTCCACAGTGTAATTGTAGCATCTGGAGAAGGCATTACACACCTTTCTAACTTCATTTATTATTATCTATCTCTTGTTTTAAAACAAGATCAGAAGAATTTTACTTTACCTTTTCTCTCCTACTTAACTGGTTAATATGCTTTTACTGTAGGTCTGCTGTAAAGTGAAAAATCACGATGTTCTACATTTTCGTACATTTTTCCCATGTTTTTCAGTGTGTGACCATTGAGCTGACATGGTCATCCACAGTGAAACCTGGGCCCTTTGCTTGAGCTCATACCTAATGTGATATTCAAGTCCAGCTCTGAAATATTTGGGCTGCAAATCAGTTTTTAATATTGTTGCTAATACAAGGCACCTCTGGGGGTTTTAAAGGCAGAAGAGATGAGAAAGTCAGGCCCCTTCTTTACCTTGTAATTTTAAAAGAAGCCCTGGCCTATGTAGATTCTGCTGAAAGGCTTTTATTTGAAATATTTCTATTTACCATTCAAAGGATATAAGTTACAGTATGTGCTCTGGGTGGAATATAGTGGCAGTAGTGGGTGAAATTTGAATTGCAGTTCAAAGGAACAGGGTGTAAGGCCAAAGGCCCAGCAGAATGTCACAATCAAATCAACTTATTTGAACTCAAGCATCTTAACAGAATTTACGACTGAAAATATTTATGGCTTTCTAAATTAGCATTTCTAAGCCCAAGGGCAGCATTAAAGGATGTAGACACCACACTGATGAGCATTTGCCACTGTTAATTTTTAAGACTGTCTTTTGTGGTGCAGTGCAAAATTCCCAATTAAATTCCTTGACTGTGCCATGGATGAGGGAAGATAGACAACTCCAAGTGCAAGGAAGTGACCAGACTTAGCCAGTGGGAAACAACAGAGAGAGGCATCCAGGTTTAAATTCTACATCTTTCTGAGGATTTGCCACCACTTTACTGGGTGTCAGATGTGCTTCCTTCTGCATCAGATTTCTGTTACAGATATTCACTGTCTGCTCAGCTTCCTTTTTAAAAAGGGGAAAGCAAGGAATTGTGTTACTTGTCCAGTAACTACCAAAGGCATGTAAAATTTCACTGGAGCAGCAGTTGGAACTCAGGACCCCTTCCAGCCCTCCCCTCCACCTCTCCACGGAACTGGGTGTCCTGTGATACATGTGGGCTCAAACACACATCTGCTCTGCTGGGGAACACTTAAAAAATCAGCACAGGTTCCACAGAAGGGAATGACGAGGTCCTCAGCCTATGTTAGTAACCTGGGAAGTGGGAAGAAAAGGCTAGGGAAGATTGTAATGGAAAATGGAAATGAGGTCAATGTTTTGGGAACTTCAGCTAACCCCTGTGTTGTGGCATAGAAGTCTGTTATGAAGGGTGGACTCCTGTGATGGGAGAGAAAGAAGAGGAGCTATTTGTGAATTTCAGGGAGACGTAGGAGACCAATACTAATGTATTTTACGTGGTTAAGGCTGAGTCATTTCAGAGCATATGCAAAAATGGTATTGTTGGGGGGAGGTATTGTAGAAAATCTGGGTGTGCAAATATCAGTGAAAACTTAGGCAGCACAGTGAAGATGTAAATTTTAGATGTGATGCCTTTTAGTGTACAGAGATCTTAGAAATTTCCTGAAGAGTACTAAAAGTGGTGCACTTGACAAGGCAGTGTTGGACCTAGTTTAAAACACCAGAAATACATAAATATTTCACAGTAATAGTGCTCAAAAAAGGTTATTTTGGTCTATTTTAAACTTTCCAACTGGCTTTGGAATGAAGTAAGTTTAGCAGGACAAGTTTCAACCCAAATGATTATTTGTGCATGTATGTGAAAACCAGGGAAGTTCACAAGCTTAGTGCCCATCAGTCATCTGGAGTCAGCTGTCAAAAAGATCAACACCTCCTCACTTTATCCCATTATCATTACAGTAAATTTCAGCCTGCTAACGGTTCTGCAGGGCTGGAGGAATAGAAGAGTTTTTAACAACCAATTTCTTAAAACCCATTACTCCAAGTGAAGTTGTTTGTTTTGACTGGGAGATACCTGTTAAAGGGGGAAGTTTCAAGAGTCTGAAAAAAATCTATGCAAATAATTCTGTTCACAGATTTGATTAATACTTATTTCCAGATAAGACTGCAGGAAGAGAAAGTAATAGTGACAATTCTGCAGCATTAAGTGTATTTTAGGAAGACAGGAATCTGTATGTATAACTGGATCTGTCATCTCCACAAGCTGATTGTTTAGTTCTGCTACTCAGTGTGTCATTTTCAAAGGCAGAGATGGCCGCTGCTCACCTCGCCTTGTGTGACATCTCCCTGGCCAAGGTGAGGTGAGCAGATAATGTCACACCAGCCCCAATGTCACAGGTGTCCCTTTAGCACTGGCACATGCCGTGTGCAGGCAGCATGCCTGTGCCCTAGGATGTTGTTTCTGTGATTAGAGCTTATCTTCTAATCTTGGAAAGCTTTACCCATGAAATTAAACAAAGATGGCTCCTACAGTATATCCAACCCTGGAGAGCCACCCTGGACTGCTACTGGTCCTCAGCAAAGATGTAAGATGGGAGATGTAAGCAAGTAAAACTATTGCAGAAATAATTTTAAAGCAGGTGCTACTCAACTGCAGCAGGAGATTGATCTGCTGATGTATGCACAACATAATTCTATTGCTGTGAATAAGCTAACAAAAGTGTACCTTATGGCAGCCTTTTCCTGGAACTAGGAGGAGTAGAATATTTAAGAGTGGAATAGCTTGTAGGCTCTGTGTAACTTGAAGAATGCATATATAAAGAATGCTTGTAGTTTGGATTGTCCACTTGAATTTAAATGTCAGTAATTGTTACTTTAAAGATACTATGAATGTGAAAATGCAAAAGATTGTATTAAGCTCAATGTATACAAAGCGTGAGTGTGAGCTGGGGTGCTGGCCTACACTGTGAGCCACTTCATAAAAATAATGTTGAAATGGAAGATAATGCATATAAGTTGCATGCCATTTTGCACTTCTTGTCCGATAATCATGTCTGTCTGTCATGTCATTGTGTAAAAATTATAAATTCCTGGGAAAAGGGGTCATGTGTTACTGTGTGAACTACCAGTGCACAAGTGTGGCGCTGTACAGCTTATAATATGTGTTAGGCTTTTTTGGACGTTGAATTGAGTAATTTAGAGTGAAGACAAGACCTTAATTTCAGGACAACTTGTAGTGTCTAAACAGTCCTAAGTTTCTTTGAAAGCAAGAATAAAATTATCATAATTTCTCATTGACTTTATTAGCTCTACATTCTCTACCCAACAGACACTAAAAAAATAAAGGCAGTTGAGATAATTGATAACTAAATCCTTAATCTGGCCTAACAGCTGGAGTAAATGTGTTGCCCTATAGTATACTGATAGCTCTAGATCATAAAATATGCATATCTTAATAATGGTTTTGGCCTAAACTCTTGTCTAGTCATTTAAAATAATCTTAAATACTCTTGGAATTGCTAATAGTACTGGAAGTCTTGTAACATCCATGTTTTTATTTTGATCTGAGATCCACACACAAAGTCTGTCTTAGCCAGAAATAATCAGTCTCATAGTTTCATAGATTGTTGGACTGAGCTTTAATTTGGTGATGGTGTCACAGAGATGCCAGAGGAGCTGCCTTGCTAATCCCCCGGAGCCACCATACACCATGCAAGCAAAACAATAATGTCTGTCTACTTTCGTGAAGTATGCATTTGTAATGTTACAAATCTGGCGCTTTTTCTTAAGCTGAAGTAGCTAATATACCTTCTCAAAACTGTGTGGAAAGATCTTAATAGATCTGGTTGTCCAGCAGCTCAGAAGAGGTAATTGTTCAGAAAATGGACTGCAACTCAAAATCAAAGCCAAGTGTAGATTTATGCGTATGATAAATAAGACTATAAGGGATAGCACAGTCAGTAAACTTAAACTCTTCTACTTGGGCTGGTGGTGATTTCTGGTACACTGAAGGTGCTGAGGTGCCCTCAGCAGCTGTAGCAGAAATGTCCTGGCAACAGCGTGCACAGTCCCAGTGCTCTGGTATTGCAGGAGGGAGTGCCCAGCTTGGGGAGCTGTAATGAGAATGGAGAGCACTACAGTACCCACAGCAGCTCGGCAGCGTTTGTGATGTTTCTTCCTAGTCCTGAAAGTAACAATGGCCGAAGCTGTCAGGAGAGGAGAGCGATCCTGCCTTTATTGGCCCTTTGCAATCTCAGATGCTTTGGGCAAGCCGTAAAGTTCTGGTTTAGAGCAACAACTACATCAAATCAAATCTCCTTTACTCAACAGGTCTTCCCTTTGGTTTGATTTAATGTCATACGTTACTACCTTTTCCTTGTCGGAAAGGAAGTTTAATTATATCTCCTTATAATATAAATATTATAAATATTTATAGTGGATTCATTAGTGCTATTGCCAACCAGTTACCTGAACCTGCAGGTAACAGATGTGCATAAGTATTTGAAATTGCCTGTCACATCTAGTTCTTCATCTTTGAAATGAATAACAGAACTGGGTGTTTTATTTATGGTGATGCAAGAGGGGGAAAGACCTGAAGTATGAGATTTTAGGTCGCTTGCTGAGTGTTCAGAGCTGGCACTTCCCAAAATATTTTTGAAGTCAAGTAGAAGTGACTTATTGGACAGCAAATGTTGAACTCTTTAGTGCCATTTTTATAGTATTAAATTAAGGTTGTAGGCTTAAATTTTCAGAGGAATGTTCAAGTTCATGATGTAGTTGTACGTATTCAATAATTACTTCCTGCTGTTTAACCAGGCTAGGGTAAGGGAAGACCAGGAAAGGAAGGGTTAATTTTTTGGGGTTGGGGTTTTTTTTGCTTGTTTGTTTGTTTCGAGGTTTGTTCGTTTGTTTGTTTTTGGGGGTTTGGAAGGGGTTTGTTTGTTGTGGGTTTTCTTGGGGGTTTTTTTGTTTGTTTGTTTGTTTGTTTTGGGTTTGTTTGTTTGTTGTTTTTGTTTGTTTTTGTTAGCTGGTTGGGTTTTTTGTGGGTTTTTTTGTTGACAGATTTTCTTATATGTTCTGAAGTTTAAAATCTGCTATGCAAGAAAATAAGTAAAATTTAATATCTTAATTTTTAGAAAGCGTAAATTTTTTAAACCAGTATATTTTAATTTTTTAATGAGAAGCTTAATTTTGGTTGCTTGGAAAACAGCATATACTTCAGAGTAAAAGCGTCAGCCTAAATGATTTACCATTAAACAAGAAGCTTTTGTGGTATCTTTCTTTCACACTGTAATTAAAATTCTTCTTGGTGCTATACGATACAAGGTTTGCTGTTCTTCCCTGTAACAATGTGAAGAGTTGTGCGTCTCACCGTTATGCATGAAAATTATTTCCTTCGTTCCGCTGAGGAAAATCGTGTTTGTACGATTCTACAGATAAAAACCTAAACGGAACTTTAAATGCTTAATCAGAGCCAATAAATCACTTTTAAATCGCAGGACTAGTCCCGGTGTCTATTTTCTAAGCAGCAGGACGGCGGGATGTCCTCATCTCCACCGGCTCCGGGCCTCGCTCTGCCCGTGCCCTGAATTCAGCCCAGGCCTTTCCAAGGGCTTTCCAGGCCTCCCGGCTCTGCCTTCCCCTCCCCGGGCGGGCATTTGTCTGCCGGGCCTGCTCGGTACGGCTGCGGGGTGCCCGTGACTTACCGGGGCCGTGTGAGGCAGCAGCGAGCGCAGCCGCGCCTCTGCCCTGCGCCCTACGCGGCTCTCTGAGGGCAAACCTGATCCCCGGCGCCGGCGCTGCCATCACCTCAATGCGCTCGCTTCACCCCCAGCCCCCGAGGAGGCTGTGCTGGGGCACTGCTCGGCACTGCGACAGCTGCCACGGCAGGGACACGCACGGAAGCAGCAGCAGTTCTGCCTACGGAGCAGGTTTGAGGGACAGTGGCGCACAGGGGCTTGGGGGAAACAGAGAATGGTTCTGGTCTGTGCCGGCGTTTGGCATAATGGGGCCTTGATGGTAACGTGCTCCTAGCACGGACTGGGAGGTGTAATTGCCAGGTGTTCAAGCGAGAGGAAAGGGAAACTGAAGGGGTCGATGCGGGACAGCTTTCGTTCAGTGGTACCTGGTGACACCACGCGCGTTATCTCGCGGGGGACAGCCACGGGCCCGTCACGTGCAGGACGCGTGTG
The DNA here is from genome assembly GCA_013400775.1 of Chaetops frenatus. Taxonomy (NCBI): domain Eukaryota; kingdom Metazoa; phylum Chordata; class Aves; order Passeriformes; family Picathartidae; genus Chaetops; species Chaetops frenatus. The sequence goes on along the minus strand of VZTR01021431.1, from coordinate 58,318 downwards.
GCCCTGCGATAAGCACCCAGCGCTGCCACTGCCAGACAGACCCACGTGTGTTTTCGTCCCGACCATCCCCTCCCCATCTCTGATCCACGTCCTTCTCCTCCAGCCAGACTTGGTCCTCATCTCCTCACCCATTTGTCACCTGCCTCCTTCACGCCATGTGTGATCAGCAGCTCCCTGCAGCCCACACCCTCCTGCAGCTCCCGGGCTCCCTGTCACAGGTTAATGCCCACCAGCTCTCATGCACTTTTCTCAATGATTGCTCAGTCCCCAGACTCCTTGTCCTTCCTTCATTACACCTGTTGCTGAAACTGCATTTTCTCTTTTGCCTTGGAGTAGGATAGGATAAGCAGGGAAGTCTCCAAGAGCTCTGGAGGACAGCCTTTTGGCTTTCAGGTCCAGCCATACAGCACTGCAGGTGGCAATAAGGTGCTAAGATCCATCTCTTCTTTTAATGTGGCCCTTAAAAAACCCCAAACCCTAGGGAAAGTTCAGTTTAATCCAATCCCACCTAAGCAGCTTCAACATGCAGATTTTCATGGTATTTGGAAGATTCCTCATACAATTCACTAAACACACCACCTCAATCAATCTGAAGTCTTCCCTATCACCTAATTTTCATTTCCCTGCTTCAAACTTTAAGATTGTCAGAGACCTGCTACCCATTAAGTGTCCAAACTATGACAGAAGAAATCTGTAATTGCTCACTGGGGCCACAGAGCATGGTTTTTGAAGCTCAGTAAGAATCTTAGCAATAGGAAACATGGTCTTATTAAAGGAATTACCAGGCAACCAGGTGGTGATAGCAGCATTCCTGTGTCAGGTGGAAGTAGAGGAGGAGGAGAAGGAAACATCTCCTTGCAAAACTCTGTAACTTCAGGCTGTCATACCCTTGAATGGAAAGGATCCTGCACATCTGCCTTCCAAAAGTCTGTACTAACAGCCTCCTCTTGGCTCCAGACTTACCAATGGGGGAACTGTGAGTGTGTGTAGGTGTGTGCAGGCACATGAGTGGGGGGAAAGACGAGCAGAGTGAGCCTTAGGACAGCACAAGAAGAGGAATTGGCAGCAGTATCTTAACTGCACACTGCACAGTAAATGAAGAACAGAATAACAGAGCCACAGGCCCCTTCCTCTGTGCTTTGTCATGCAGCAGGACCTTCCTTTTTCCCCCTGGGTCAGACTTTTCTGCTGGGTGTGAGCATCCCTGGGCTGCACCTGCTGTGGTGACTCGCTAATACATTTGCTTGGAAGAGATGCCTGGTTTGCATGTTGAAAGGATAAACTGCTTATCCTGTTTTCTGTAATTCTGTCACAGAGAGCAAAAGCTCATCTGACTGGTTTAACTTAAGGGTAAATACAAGGCAATGTGGTTGAAGGAGATAGAAAATGGAGAAGGGACTATGAATCAGCTGATTTGTATTTAAAGTCTTTATTCTGCTTGCTCTCTCTTTCTAAAAATATTTTTTCTGGTTTGGAGAAATAATATATAAATGATATCCTGGCAAGAAGTGCATAAAATCTGACAGATGAATAAATTGCACTCTCTAGAGCTGTAAGCTTGAAAAGAACTTTGCAGAGATAATGCATGTTCTTGGCTTGAGAGAAATCCTGTCCATTAGAAATATACTTCTCTGAAGATTGATCTGAACTTTTGAGCTTTCAATTGAATAATTGCTCTTTGAGATTTGAAAAAATGTGACTTATTTCATTTCCCATTCACCAAAATTGAATAACATTGCAGTTGGTGATTTAAAATGTTGTTGAATTAATTATGACACTTTGTTAAATTCCCTTTTGTCTTTCCTTTGTCCGTTTTTTATTTCAAAGGCCTCAGTAATGCACAGTGTCTCACCCCAGTAGAGAGGAGAGATGAGTCAGAGATTTGTCAGCTTGAATGGCCTTAGACCTGCACTTATCCCTGCTGACTACCCAGATGCAAGTTTGAAGTGATGTTACTTGAATCTTAAAGAGCAAGACTGAGAAAGCTCAAGCTTCCTTGCTCAGCTTTGTTCTGACCTTCTCTGCTACAGCCTGTCATGGCAAACAGGTCATATTCACTCACACACAGCTGTGATAAATAATATAAAACTGGCAGCAAAGAAAAGGTGAGAATAGGTGAATCTGAAGGGTGGTTTCATGAGTGACTGCATCAGTCTCATGGCTGTATCAGAAGGATCAGGTGTGTATCTGCATCCTCCTTTCCAGCTACCCACCTCACACTGCTGGGCCCCAGTCAGGAGCTGGGAATGGGCAACTCAAAGAACTCCTGCCAGGAAGGACAGTACAAGCCATTATTACCCTGGCTCAGCTCAAACGATGGCCCTGCCTACACAGATTTACGGGAAGTCTCATATGATGTTACACACAGTATGAAAAGAGTAGATGAATCTGTTCCTCCAGCATCTTTCTTCATTCACTTTTAAGTCCAACCTTGTAAAATCAAAGTCTTAAATTTTAAAGTAGCAGTTACATAAGTAACAGCATTAGCTGTGAATGTACAGCCCTATTTGCAATCCTGAACACATGATTATGGCACCATTTCTATGACTTAGAGTGAAATCTGTATACAAACAGCTGCTTTTGAAGCTGGACTAGGCAGCTGCCCGAGTCAGGCCTTTGACAGGCAGACTGTGCTGCCAGCCCCTGCCCCTCCCACCCTCCACCTGAGCTCCAGTGCAGCACATTTGATCAAAGCTGCATCAAATGTTAATGCTTCAGACCACAGGCATTGTTCAGACCACACTGACCCTTTCATATGATCTGTCTCATATCCACACTGCAAACCAAACGTGCTGCCCATACTGAAACAAGAAAGGCCTGCAGCCATGACTTTGAGAATCCATGGTAGGAAAGGGAACTACAGCTGTGCTGGTAAGAGGCCTGTCAAAGCCTTTTAGGATGTGGCACATTGCAGCTGAAGACAAATTTCTCTGTTGTTTTTCTGTATCATATAGCTATTTTTTGTGTCACCCCTGCCATTTTATTGTTCTGTGGCATAATCTATAGCAAGCTATTTATGGGACTAAAATAGCTGTCAGCTTGTAGAAAGGACACAGTTTCTCTTGTATGTAATGGAGGTTAGAAGACTGTTAGAAGGTTCCTGTCCCAAAATGAATCCTGTACATGGATGCCTGTACAGGAAAGGTAGATTTATTTTTACTCCAGTTTCTTGCTATCCCCTATTCTTGTAATGAATAGTCTAATTTTAATTTCAGGATTCTGTAATTTCTTTCTGGTTTAGGTATGCCAGCCGTGTTGTATACTAACATCATCAATGCATCTAATATTATAGTTGATGATAATTTTTAGATTATGAGAATTATTGTTGCTGTATAAATTTCCCTGAGACAGTATTCATCATTTAAAAAGGCAGGCACATGTTTTGCTACTCCACTCATCTGCACTTTAGTGCATTGGAGTAAAATTTATTTCTGAGAAATGGGTTTTGCATATTTTTATATATCCTTGTAACACTTCATTAATTTGAAGCATCTTTTGAGGAGAGAGATATTAAGAAGCTAAACAGTAATCACTCCCACAAATCACCTATCCTTGATAGAATAAGCCACCAGTGTTTGGTGGCAACCAACCCCTTCATGATGGAACAGAACGCAGGATTTATAAGGTACAATCTGAAGAAGATAGCTGTTATTGAGACAATACTTCACAAACCTGATATGCAAGTTTAAAACAAAATGAATTCATATTTTGGACTTACAGAAAAAGGTGAAGGCTAGAACAAACATCTGCTGAAAAAAACCCAGTGCATGCTCATCACTGTGAGGCTTGCAGGCAGATTAAAAAAATCTCAGCTCAACAGCAAGTGTTCACATAAGGGAAAAAAGAGATCTTCCCTTAGAACTCAGTCCTCAGACTAACCACATCCTGCTGCTTTTGAGAGAGGAGTTATCCCTGGAACACTGCATTTGCATTGTGTCTGCTAACGTCAAGGCTCAGCACAGGACAAAAACATCATGAATTTAGCAGAAGGACTAATTCAGATAAGTACAGGCTCAGCTGTTGCTAAATTGGCAATTATAACTAGATAGTCTCTGCTCCCCTGCCATCATCATTGTCGGTGCTGAAGTTTTGTCTCAGTTCAGCGAGTATTCTATTTTCTAAGCTCTCATTTGTCTTCTGTTTGACAGCTTACAGTGATTTTGTTTAGCTGTATTGATGAACTGCTGTCAATGGAAAAAACTCCAGCCACCAGAGGCATACTAGGATTAGCCAAAATGTACAATTCCTACACAGTTGGAAAATGGGGAGATTAACTATAAAAGGACTGAACCAGAATACGAGATCAGATCATCTTCTCAGATACCGCATGTGTTCAGGATTGCAAATCCACATCCAACTATCTTTATCTCTGACCTTTTAAAATAACTTTTCAGCACAACTGCAGCTACTGGCAGGAGTAGCAGAAGCCAGAAAAAGAAAACAGTGCTGGCAAGTCCAGCATTTTACCTGCTGGGGACCTAGGTCTGCTTTCAGTTGGTGCAGAATTTTGAATTCCAGCATCTGCTCTAGGCTTACATTGCTGTCATAAGGAGGGATAATCTTGTTCTAGACATTAGATGAAATCAGAATCTCTTTTTTCCAAGCAGTTGGTACAGTTCCAGAATCCTGCCACAACACTCTCATTTATATCTTTTGTTACTCTGCAGACTCTGAGGCCAACCTGGCTTCTGTAAAATTGTACTGTAGTCTGTCTGCATTTTGGTGTCAGAGCCTTAAAATGCACCACTAGAGGATTTTTAAAATATTTTACCTTCTGGGAAAAAAGAGACCATGAAGCTTGTTCCACAGATCAGGTTACTCTTAGCTCCATTCGAAGCAAGTAACAGCCAACTCAGCTGTTTGCATTTCAGCTGTGCTCTCCCTGCACAGCCATGGCACCCTGTGCCCTTTATGCCTCTGACTCCTGGGCAATCCGGCCACAGAACAAGGGCACTGCTGGGCACTGCAGGTGCTTCCTGGGGAGGCAACTGAGCCCAAAGGCTGGAGCATCAGGGTCTCACCCCTGAGATTCCCAACACAGCAATCATGTGAAACATAGCAATGGGCAAGGTGCAGTAGAATTTGAAGCATCAGGTGGCATAATCATCCATGGCTCATACAGTCACAGAACTACTGTATATGCATCTGCTTATCCAGGAGACACCATTCCTGAGCTAACTGCACCTTAAACCAGCTGAAATTTAATCTGCAGCAACATCCAGCTGTGATGGATTTGTCAGAGGTGCTGGAGGAAGCCCAGTTCTCCTCTGTGATCAACAGCTTATGTTGACAGGTGGTTGCTTTGTTTCTATAGATGGAAAAGGGCATTTGTAGGACTTCTAGGACTGAAAAACCAGATTATGCAGCTAAAAGTGGCCCTGCAGTCACTGCCTGTAGCACCATTTTGTCTCAAGTGGTTCCTCTCAAGCTCCTGCTGGGGAGCAGCGCTGCTTCCTCCAGCCAGCGGGACCCACAAACGTGAAGGGAGCAGAGCTGCGAGGGCAGCATGGCCAAGGCACTTGACTCCCACTCTGGGTCTCACTTTTGGTTTGGCATCATTGTTGAACAAAAAGGCAGTGTTTGTGTATGTGTGCGAGCATGGGTGTCATAGTTTATCTAATACTGATTAAATGTTAATTTTTTAAAATGAAAATAGATTTTAAAAGACAAAATTAACTATATGCACTACTTGGGACAGCACCAAATTCACCTGTTAATAGTATGAGAATTTAATTCCATTGTATGTCTCCCTGTTCTTCTGCTTCCTTACCTACTGGACAGGGAATATCAAGTGTTGTTACTGTATTTTGATGTTCTATTCAATGTTCTGTTCAATTCCTCCATAAGTCAATTAGTAAAAAACATACTTGACTTTCATAAAAGGGTTATTACAGAGAAAAATGTATTTTGAAGCCATCTAATTACATCTCAAAAATGCAATCATAAGACAAGAATTTGCTTTTGGAATACAGGAAACGTTACAATGCAAAAATACACTTCTGGAGTCTGCCTGCCATGAGCCATAACTCTGTGGTGTATATCTGATTTATCCTAGTTATGTTTCAGTATATTTATTTGCTTTTTGACTGGAGCAGAACTACCACATGCTGATCAATTCAGCTTGCTTATGCCTTTTGTGCTTCTCCTGGGGTGTGCAATTTGACAAGCCTTGTTCTTTTAAAAACAGAATAGCACCAAACCAAAACTAAAAACCACCATATAAGCTGCACATCATGGCTGATGCAGAAATACTCCGCTTCTCCTGGTCACGTTCGTAGGTTTGCCAATGTGTTTTAACATCAGCTCATGCCGTTCTTGAGGCACAAGGAAAGGATTACATGGCTTCCCAGATTATGATTATGCAGCTGCCAAAAGGGATGAATTAATCTTAGGCACTACTTTTTAAAATGCTTTGTTAATTTGCTTGTGAGGAATATCCAGATGCAGCTAATTACTCTGTAATAAGGCTCCTAAAGCTGACAGTCTAATAGGCTTTTGAAGGTGTCCAGTTTATTATAGCGAATGATTTTTTTAAATTATTTTTTTTAGCTCTTCATATCTGGATGCCACAAATGGCTGTACTCCTCAATAACGAGACAGTCTAAGGGCAGTTTATGGGAGTTAATTAATGTGGTAAAAGGAAAAATAAGATAATCACCAAAGACGCCTTCTGCTTGTCAGCTGGAGGTTTGCAAATAGTTACTTATGTAACATCTGAATGCTACATGCAATAAATAAGGACTTGGGCCATCATTTTGAAATAAGAAGCCAGTAACATTAGTTAATACATACATCTCACAGCGTTTTGGGAGGCATTGGCACTCCCGTTTCCCTAAGAGCATTCCAGAATTACATTACCTGCAAGGCAGAGGTTTATCCCCATCTTGGTACTTGGTTGAAAAGACTGAGGCACAGAGAGCTCAGTACTACAAACCATGTGATGTTGCCCTTTGCAGCAGATGTAACCAAGACTCATTCTCAGCCAAGAAATGCCCCGTGCTGCTCAGGCTTTTGAAGAGACAGGATGATCTCCCTGACATGGGAGGCAATTTCCATCATCTGTTGCTGGAATAATCTCTAAAATGTCTTCTCAGATGCCACCAGAAGCTCGTTTAGTTTTTCTTGGTCCTAATCTCTAGATTAGGGCAAAATATTTCTGTGGGTTGCTAGTAATTCTACTCTTAGGAGTTATATAACACACAGTGTGTGTCATTTCGCTCAGCAAGAACTGAAATGCTGGAGGAATGCTAGAGACTGTCTATGACCACCTACTCTAACTCTACCCAAAGGGCTTCTGGCCTCAAGACTCAGGAAATACACACAGGTTTTCTGTCATTTGGCATATAACAACCCCTATGTGTATGTTGTAACTGTAGTTTAAAAAATAAAAGAAATGGATGTAATGAGCCTTAGTACTTTTGAGCCCCTTTAGAATGGAAAATAGAAAATTTCTGTAAAAAAAGGATCTAGAGTTGAAAAAAGAAATAGAAGCAACCATACTTTTGAAACCACTTGTGAATTTACTCTTTAATTTAATCTGCATTTTAATTCATCTTTGAAATGAGATGGGAAAAGCAGCCTAATTACGAGTCAGGTGCTATGTAACATAAATCCATAGCAGAATTCTGTGTCTGCAGTAGGAGATGGGGCTTGGTAATGGGGGAAGGTCAGTAATATTCCCCAATATAGAATTTATGCAAAGTGGAAAGCACTTTCTTTTTCACAGCACCTTGAAATTTAAAACCACACTAGGGTAGAGAACCTTTCTGTTAAAAGATGCCCTTAGCTTTTTCAAAAGAACCTCCTGTTTTTGCAAAACAAAAAAAACTGTTTCACATTTAAAAGGCACGGAAAAAAATTTACACCTGAAATCTTTGTTTAATGAAATTAGTATTTTTATATGTTAGCAACAATTTTCTATGATCCTCCCAGCAATTCCAAAAGATTTGCTCTTGTCTTGGTTACAAGAAATCCCACTAGCCTCTCATTGCTTGGTGCTGAGGCAATTGGGTCCAAGTCTTGGATTCTTTATGTCAAAATAGCATTTTCTTCTATCTCTGCTTTTATTCCTACACACACCCAACCCTACCCCAAATGCCTTTTATCATGTACCTTGTGTTCCATAGAGCTGCTGCAGTGTTCCTGATCCAAAGGCACTTACTGTAATATGTTATCTATACTTTAGCAGCATCTGTCTTGGATTAATAAAATAAAATAAATAAAACCCCCTGAACCTGAAGTGCAAATATACTGCAGAAGCAGGACTTTCCTCCTACACTGTAGTCTTGTCTAAAACAGAATAAAGCAATAGAAATGCAGCAAACTGATTAGTTACAAACTCTGAATTACCCAAGGGAGCGATCTAGGTTAACCTAGAACTGTGCAAGAGAGGTAGTGTGGTAGAGACTTTCTTCCATCAAGTTAGTCCAACAGTTCTGAACCAGCCACCATTTTGCTGCACAAAAAAGCCCAAAAATCATTCTTGCTTTTCATCAAAATAAAAATGTTTTTAATTCTATTCTTACATATTCTATCTTCTGTGCATGAGAAATATCTAGAAAACTAGAAAGGGGATGCTCTTTTGGAGGTAGCTTCTCATAATGATTCATGTCTGAGAAATGACAACTGCTGACAAAACAGTCCTTAGACATGCAGTAAGAACTCAGAGCACTGTGTTCCTTTATCAGCTCCCATTAGCTGCAGCCAAGTGTTACTGAGTTGTAGTAAGAGCAGAGGAGCAACTGAAAAACACTAAATACCCCAAACATCAAGCTGTGCACGCTCTACGTAGACGCAGAGTGGTCTGAAGCAAGGAGTTGCATAATTTTATTTTTTATTTTAAAAGCACAGTCCTTCCTATGGAGGACAACTGCTTAGGCAATTGCTTTTCCATGGCTTAGTCATCCAGCATTAAATGAGATGCCTGCACGATATGTTTTGACAGGTGCTGCTGAGCTGTTTGGTTGAGGCAGTTTCAAGTCATGTCTCCTGTTTGCTTTTAGTGGTTCTGGAATGGAATTTTTCTACTGAACAACTTAGTACAGTACACCAGAAATAACTGCTTTACGCTCACAATATTCAGAGGAGCAAAAGCAATAAAATATCCAAAGCATGTCAATAACTAACTGGCAAGAATGGACAAAGTGGCCACAGGTCTTCAAACCTTCTGAGGGCCTGAGGCCATGGTTCAATGGAGAGTTCATCCCTGTCTCTATACTTCTTTGTGCACATGTCCTGGGAGCTGCCCTTCTGGAGAGTGAGTTGTATCACTCAAGCTCTTGAGTAAGGCTTGAAATTAATTAATGAAGCCTATCTGGACTTCTCTATCTAAGTAAAGCAGAAAGAATGCTGGGCAAATTTTGGCACACATACAAGTTTTACAAGACAGAATCNAAAAAAAAAAGAAAAAAGTGCAGTAGGGGCCCATCTAAATCTATGAGTTTAAGGCAGAAGAAAAGAGAGAAGGGGAGCAGCATCTTCTGCGTATTTACATAATCACAGTGCAGGTAATTTGTGCCCTCATGTCAATGTAATGGAAGTCTAAGAGAAACTAAGTTACAGGTAAGAGTATACTGAGAAATGCCAGATAACATTTCATAGTTGTTGTCCTGAAAGTAATGGGACATAAACTGGCAATCGGTGAAAAATACAATTCCTTCAGCCAGTATTATCTTTCTTGATGAAGAGGGATCAATGTATTGCCCAAATCAATGCTGCACATCAGCCAGCCTAAGGAAATGTAGTCACTTCCAACCTATTCTGTGTTACTGGAAGTTGCCCATATTGCAACAATTTTTTTGCTTTAAATTCCTCTACATCATTTATTCATCACCAGAGAGGAGGAAAAACAATTCAATGTCTTAAAGTAATTCTTTCTTTATCACAAAGATATTTCTTTAGTCTATCAACTTAATTATATAAATCTTTAGGTATGCATTAAAATGAAACACAGTTCCCATTCAGAAGTTTTGCTACAGGCTTTTTGTTCAACTGACAAAATACACTAAGGAGTGTAAAAAATATTTATTCACCCTAATTCAACATAAGTATAATTTTCAATACTTAAAAACAAGATTTACAGAGTAATGACCTTAAACCACTCATGTGAAATCATCTTACAGTCCATAGAGTATTTTATAATTGTATTTTTACAATAGCTTTAACTTCCAGAGGAGACAATGAGCTTTCCCATGAAACAAGTTTCAAACCCACTAATTTGCATCACTAAATTCCCTCCATGAGACTTTAAAAAACAGTAATAAATTGCTTGTAAATATATACAGTGAAGACCACTGAAAAGCTGTTTTCTTGAAACGAGGAATTCTGTAAGAAATACATATTATATCGTTTCAAGACTATCTTACAGAGTGTAGCAACTTTCAGAGGCTGCTACTCAGTTTAGGTTTTATATAAAAGTGAGCCCACTAAGACAAATATAATCAGCAGACTTACAAGGTTATAGTAATTCTTCCATTACAGCAAGAGCCTCAAAAGTATTTGATATTGATTGAATGTATAATTCTTAACACCTGTATAGGTTTTTAATACTAATTGGCATTTATATACACTTTTGTACAGTTTTAAAATATTACAACTTGGTAATTAAGATAAACATACTATAGAAAAGGTACCTTATTTTGAATTTCTCCTAACATACATTATTGCAGTCAAATAGGAAGTCCATTCTGCATTTACTTCATTTCTGGTGAAAAGAAATATTCACTTATGAATAATTCCACTAGAAGATTTTTAAGCCATTATCCATGCATTTGACATACTAATATGAACAAGGAAATGAAAAAACTCAGAGAAAAACAAATAAATTGTTGTTAAGAAAGAACTTCAAATACGAAATCTAGATTAGGTCTGGTATGAATATGCAATGGCCATATTATGTTTGTCAGAATTTAACTTCACAAAAGAGTCAATTTCTGAAGAAATTAGGTTTAGAAATACACCAAATAATGGAAGTGCTAATGCCTCCCTCAGCTGACTAATTTAGACATATGGGAACAGTAAGGCTTACTGTATAAATAAACTTTATTACACATTTAAGATTTATCCTTTAGTCCTTTACAAAATGGAGCCAAGTTACCTTAAGAACACCCACCCTGCTGGCAGGATGCTCAGCTCAGGTACCCAAAGTGCAGTGTCAGCCCCTTGCAGCCAGCACTTCTACTGGGACAGGAGAGCCTAGTCCTAAACAGAGCTGAGTTACACACTCAGGTCTGGATGCTCTGCTCTGTCAGTTCAAATGTAGCTTTAGTGTTCTTTGTGGTTTTCTCAGTTTTTCTACAGGTATTTACACAATCTAAAGGAATATGGAAACTAAACCAAGTGCTCTAATACTTAACTACAAAATAAGCAACTAACATTTACTTTCCCCTTGTAATTATTTTACTGTGGAGGAAAAAAATGCTATCCAGCACCAGTTACAAACCAGTAAAGCCATGAGAAAATGACACTAGGCACTGCAGAAGATACAACAGGACACTGAAAATTACCAGTAATAAAACAGTCACCTAAAAGCCATACTAATTTTAACACCTAATACTTAGGTGGTTAAAGCTGACATACAAGTCCTGTAGAGTGATCTATCTTCTGCTTTCTCTGTCATTTGGGTATTTCACACTCCTCATTTGATACCAGCAAAACCCAAGGAAAATGACTACTTCTTGGTAATGACTCACATTCCCCTTCTAAAGCAATCTCCCTTCATTGTGTGAAATGCTAAACTGAATGGCAGCATGGGTATGAAAACACCTATAGAAAAGGCATTTGGATATAGCTTACATTAACTACATTTAAAATGTTCTGTAGTTGACTTTTTTTCCATTCAGTATATTGGCTCAAAGAAAGTAACTCAGAAGCTTATTGCCCAACAGAAATACCCAAAAAATAATGAAAGCCAAATCACATTCTTAGGTTCAGTGGTTGCTGGAAGGATTTACCCTGCCACAAGACAGTGCTTTATTGTATTTAAAGAAAAAAAATAGAGGAGCAGCAACTTATCACAATTTTCCACTACTGTGCAATAACAATGGAACCAATACAACATGGAAACCTGTTAGGTGAGACTCTCTGACATCTGGAGGTTACAGCCTTATGCTCCTTCTTGCTCAGGATAATTTAAAATTTTGCGGTGAGCTTGGCGCAAATATTGCTGCTGCTTGAAGTAAACCTTAAAAGCTCCTTTTATAGCAACAAAAGCAATTCCACCCTGAAATAGAAAGATATTTTGAAAACCTGCACAGTTCAGTGTCATGTAATTGCAAATGTTCTTAAAAATTTCTGGTCAAAGAAGATTTGTTTTCTAAACATATGGTATTTTCTTCTAAAGATTAACTAATTACTACAATTCCAAATGAGTATCTCAAAGTTTTCTGTCACAATGCACTATTACAGAGGTTAATGTTACTTAAAGGCATTACAGACTGAATCTAGAAAAGCTTTTATTTCCTTGGAAGTCTCACTAATATTCGAAATTTTAAGAAATCAAAACGTTATTTCAAGAACAAAGAAAGTGCAGATATGCATTTGCTTTCCACCCTTCTCTGAATATATACTATACATGGCACAAGGAATAGTTACTGATAACCATTCTGTAACCAGATTGTGAAAAATGGCATTTGCCAAAAGCGGAGTAAAATAAATCTGTTTTTGTAAAACAAATTTTTTTTCCCTCTAGAACGCTTTACAATATGTTTATCTCAAGTCTTCAAAATGAGACACCAAGAAGCTTTTAGTCTGCATGAAGATTTGCAATATCACTGCTTGTTCCATATAGAAGAGAGTGGTGCATAAACACAGAGGAATTGAAAACAGGAGCTGACATGACAGTCAGATGACCAGGGATACCATATTAACCAAACTCTGTGTGCTTGCCCTTGATAGGCTGCAACCAGAGGGGTTATTCACAACAGAAGAGATTGTCATTCTCTCTCCATTTGAATTCTATGGAGAGTTAATTTTCCTCTCCTTATTAAAATACAAATGAAAGATTTCTTTCAAAATCAGTAAACAAAAGCTAATATGGAAAGGTTTATAATATAAACCCCAGTCTTCCCTTACAGAGGCTGTTCTAAGAAGATGCTGGCTTCTCATCTTCATTGTCAGCCTTAATTACTGCTATGGCCTGCCTATTACAGTAGCAGATAAAAGTTTCAGCCTTGTCATGAACTGAGATTAGTTTCAGTCATAAGGACGCTCTTTCACACACAATATGTTTGTTCACTACTAAGATAGCCAACCTTAAAACCCCCCTTCCTTTAATCAAATGCCGCTCTTAAAATTCTGGATCAGTTTATGTTCCTTTTTCCTTTGCCTTCCTCCATCACAACACTTCATATTCCTGTATTATAGTAATTTATAAAACAAACAGTATTGAGTCTTACCAAGATTGTCCTTTGTAAATTTGAGTTAACACTGCTGAACATCAGCTTGCCAACTATTGTGGCAATAGTAGGGAAAACTAGAGCTCCACATAGAATACGTGTGGCAGAGACGTGATCTGCCAAAGGGTTGGCCTCTGCTGGGATACGAGGAACAGGACATCCAATGCCTAAAGGGACAAGAATGGGGGAAAAAGGTTACATAGCCACTGCCTCGAAAAGAACCCAGGAAGTACATTACTGCCCACTCCCCACTTCACTACAAATCTATAGCCCAACTACTTTTTGAGAACTATCCCTCTTCTCAATGAATATTCTGTTTCCATTAAATGACTGCAGTCATTTCTCCTTTCAAGTAAGAAATTAATTTTAGTAGCTTGTTTTGTTACTAAAGCCTGAACTGAAACCATGTTCCTGCTACTCCTGCCCCACCCTTCTCAGGACATACTACACAAACACAATCTAAACAGAATGAATATGAAATAGAGGGATGGTGTTAATCACCTCTTCTTAAAAATGGCAAAAACTACTTGCCTATCTCCATCTCCTAAAGGCAGAAATTCAATCTTGGCATTTCCTTTTAAATTTAATCACATTACCTGGAAATATGCTGTTCAAAATTTGTAGTTTATTAGAGTATTTGCGCCACAGTCTGAGCACGTAGTCCTCCCAACGGATCATCTTGCCCAGTATTAGCATGACTGGGATAGTGGGAAGGCCAATCAAAAGGAATAAAGGATCAGCTCTCTCCATCACATCAAGACCTTCTTTGTGACCCACAACCTGGAAAATACGCATATAGTTGACAAACATACCAAAGGCCACAACAATGTAAGAATGTACAAATGAACAAAAATATAACTTAAAAACTTGAGCTTGTTTGAAGCTGCCCACACGTTTTAAGTTAAAGAAAAAAAGAATACTCTTTTACCTAATTTATTCTGTTTTCTCTTTGTATCCTTGGTTGCTTATGGAGCATAATGCAGGTGGAGCTACCAGCCTTAGTTTGCAAGTCATTAATCTTGCAGAGAGCTGTAACACAATTCCCTACCATCTCAAGAGAAGTTTCGTGTGTTTCTGTGTAAGTAAAAGCCTAAACATCTGAAACACTAATAACATAGCAGACTTTCCAAAATGCATTTAAGATTTTACAGTTTTACAATTATTAATTCTACACTCAGAAATTGATCAGATACTACTGTTCAAAGGATAAATTGATAGTAAGTACCTCAGGATGTTTTTACCAAAATTTTATGTTTTTTAGGAATACCTTATATAACAGAGATCACAGTATTTAACTATTGTTTCTCTGGACAATGCTGGAAGATGAAAATTATATTCCACTGTGGTGGAAATAGCATATCTTCACATGTACGTTATTTTGAGATGTGGTTAGTTCAAGGATTTTAAAGAATTATTATTACTGCTGTGTCTACACTTTTCTACTGGCATATAAAAAAATTCATCAGACTTTTCCATTTATAAAATGCATATATTAAAACTGTAAAAGAACGGTGCCTTATGTCTTCTAAAAAGTACAGTGTTTTAATTTTAAATAAACCTAATAGGACTGAGGATAAAAAAAGACTTTAGAGCGGTAGATATCCTCCAGAGTTGTCTCAATTTAAGCAGTATAAATGCTAACACAGTCCTTGAACTGCTTCCAGGAAGAACAGGCTCTTTCATGACTTTTTCCATAAGAATCTAGGAGGACTGAAAATATTAAAATAGTAATTATGTTTGTCAAGCACTGTACTTTCTGATGTATTTTCATTGACTTCTCATTTTCCCCACAAATACAATAACTTACCAAGTCTTCAACTGCACAAAAACTAGAATTAGGAGGTAAGAACATGAAACAACAACAAAATTTAAAAGAAAGAAAACAACAAACCCAGTACTTCTGCAATAGGTAGGACACAGGGAAGAAGCTATGGTAATATACTACAGTACCTTAAAACTGTACATTTTTTCCTTGCCCTGGAAAGCATTCCATGTTATGCCTCTAGAACAGGAAGTTATGTTATATACCATAGCCTCTAAAAATAGGCATAACCAATATTGTTGCTGCCAAAAGATTATTCCTGAAAAAACATTCAGCATTTGTCTTCCAGCTTCTTCAGTATCTTCTACTCAAACTGTGAAGTCTGACACTATCCTTTTTCTCTTTATAGTCATTGCCCATCAAAAAAAGCCCCAGTATCTCGTCTTTCTGCTTTAGATTACTGTATTTCTCTGCTTTCAGTAACTCCATCTGACTTGTTACTGACTTAGCTACCACAATGTCAATTTTGTATTTATTCTTCTGCGTTTGAAGTCTAAAAATAGCTTTTGTGCTTCTCTCTGGCCCTTCAACTAAAGAAAAGCAGTCTGAAATGCATCAGGAGACAAGTTGTATTAAACCTAGCAGGGTTGGGGTGGCAAAAGGGGTGGAACAGTTTCCCTCTTCTACACATTATCCAAAAAATAACTTACAGTGTTTCACTTTCAACCCTTTGAATGTTACTAGCAAAGCTTTTCTCCAGGTAAGAGAAAAGATTAAATCTCATGTCTTTTCTGAAGAATCACTCATTATTGGTAGCTAGGTGGTAATGGCACCTGTTCTGTGGGAACAGAATTGGCTTCACCAGTCTACCACCAAAGGGCAGCCAGCTAGAGCAGTAGTGGATTTTGTTAGCTGCAGACCGAACCATGCCTGAACAGACATACTTGCATTTATAAACTATGACCAGTTCTAAGTGAAAAACGTTTTTGAATTCGTTTGTCAGCTACAATGAAAGTAGCTAAGCATGTTTTAAGCCAAGGAAAGAGGAGGCTGAGTTGACTTTTGCTTTCAAAGCTGGCAAGAAGAGGGAAGATGTGTGTACCTGCATGACCGTCACAGCTCCGTACGTAACTGCTGTCCAGTATATAGAGCCCACCATAATTCCAGCTGCAGCAAAGGGACATGCCTTTGAGATCAGGCGATCTGCAAGATCCAAAACGTAAACAACTGGACCTATGACAAAGGGAAAGTAAGGTTTCAAGATAGATATATATAGATATACACACACATAAAAGCATATTGTAGAAAGGTCTGTATCTATCACCAATAAAATAGAACAAACGAGGCAAAATACAAGTCTGACATACCACACGTGCTGTTTAAGTGAGAATATATAATTAAAAAAGCTATCAAGCGGAACCTGTAACTTTTTTCTACTTACCATTCCATTTACCACAGAATCTTCCCAGGAGATTGATATACTGCTTAAAGCACTAATTTACCTATTGATTAGCTTCTTTTGTGTTGAATAAGAACTGTTCTTTTGTAGAAACCACTTCAGGCTTAGTGGCTTTTTTATTTGTTAGACATTTTAGTTTTCTAAAGAGAAAAAAATACCTATTTGTTGTAATGTATTTCATGTCCTTTTCTTTGACAGCTTCACCTGAAAATTCTGTCACTAAACTATCCTGCTATGCAGTAAAAAGTAGTGCAGTTAATACAAAAGATTCCATCCACTGGAAGAGGCTGCATTCAGTATGTTTAGAGGATCACCTCTCAAAACTGGAGGAAGAAATACTCCTATTCACGTTATTCAGTGCCTTTGACAAAAACACATGAATAGTTTCATTGTTCTGTCTGTGCACAACTGCACTTTCCAGACTTATGCAGGGCAAGACAATAAATATCCTAATTACCTCTGGTGAGGTAAACAAGGGCAATGCCTGCATCTTTTCTTGGAGGGACTGCAAGAGCATGAGTGATGCAAAAGCCAGAACACTGAAATGTCTTATATGGAAGTGAAAAACATCATCACCATAATCCGCATTACTTTTGCATTTGTCAACAAATTCTACATACAAACTGTCCTCCCACAGCTCATACACATGAACAGTTCTTGTTAGCTCTCTCCTACTTTTTCCTACGAAAACCAGTGACAATTCTCAAAATCAGCCTACAGACATTCCTCAAGTAACTAATCCTCCATGTCTCTCGAAGTTTACCCACAATGACAAACTTGTGACTCCTATTTCAAGATTCAGTTCTTTTTCTAGAGAACAGCTCTATTGTGAATGATTTCAAAAACCCCAGTTCTACTCAGCTCAAGTCAGCCAGTGAAAAAAAGCAACAGGAACATCCAGTTCAACTCTTAACAGTTGTGTTTGACTTTCCAAAACACACTTAAGAAGGTGCTGGGATGTCTATCAATATGCTGGAAGTAGCAACAAGGTCATAACTGCAAGTACTAAATGTGCAGTAGTTTACACATCTTGACTGTTTCCCAGAGTCACTGAAAAAGTTGGTTGGTTGTACCATTTTGAAAACTTATGTTTGAAGACAGGAGACTCAAATGACCCTGAAGGTTGCCTTATAACACTACAAGTACTAAAAAATTGCACCACTGATACTAATCATTAAGATAAGCCTGGCTAGAGAATCAGGTATAGAAACTTGAGAAAATATTAGAAAAAAAATATTGAAACAATCTTCTAATTAGCCCTTAGGAAGGAAGTAGTGAGAAAGAAGGACAAAATTGTTTTCATTTTTTAGATGGTATTGTGGAAGAAACAGGAAAATAAATATCACTGATACCCAAATTAAAGAAGGGAATATGAAACAAAAGTATTTTTCATTTTGAAAAATATGTCATGCTTTAAAGGGTTTTTTTCTGCCGATGTGTTTTCTGTTTATTAAAGTGAATCTAAGAGAGACTCTGGTTACTTTCAAAGTGGTAATAATATTTTTCCATTTAGCAAAAGTTCTCAGAAGAGCAGAAAACAGCTTGGAAGAACATAATTTCCACCAATCGCCTATCAGTATAGGCACTATCAAATGTGAAATGGAGTTATAATTTTGAGATATATCTTGAGAGGTTGTTTTGAACCAGTGAATACATGAAAAAACACCCACTGTTATAAGGATATTCACTGATGTCTCCTCAAGTTGATATTACTTCTAAACTATAATTGTAAGTTAAAATTTGTGTTGGGGGTGCCCTTTCACAGAATTTTTAGAAAAAAATTTCCAGTAGTACATTAGGGAAGTTTTAATGTAAATAAGTTTCTGAACTGTGATGCCTTAGGGAAGCTTTACTCACTACTTCTTCCCTCCTCAAGTAATTTTAGATTCTTGAAGGATATGACTAGTACTGTCTTCAAAAGACACCTGCTGCAGAAGAAACAGGGCCAATAGCAGGGCTTCTTGGAAAATTCTTACTGTCCTAACTCTGCCTGGTGTGACCTTGACTGACTTGTAGTTGAATTGTGCTCTAACAGCTTTGGGTAACTAGAGAGTTACAAAAGGGCAAGATTGTCTCACTTGTTTAAGGCACTTCTTCCCTGCTCTACTACCGACATCTTGTGTCTCACACAAGTCTGAATTTTTATGCCATTATCTTTAAAAATGGAAAAAGATGGTATTGTGAGGGAAAATATAATCAAAATACATGAAGGTAGTCTCACATACCCGCATGAAAGAGCTGAACAACTTCATGCAAGAACTTGAGGCCAGCTTCAGAATCCAGGACCGTTGCAATGTAGGCTCTCAAATACAGTATGCCACAAATTGCAGGAACAAATTAAAATGCCTGTTATGTTAATGTACCCTATCCAAATTATAGTTGCTTCCCCTTTCTCCCATTCTCAAAATAAAATGCAAATGCAGCTCACATTACAATTTCATCAGTCAAGATACAAAAAAGTATTTTAAACAGTGTCAAGTTTTGTGGTGCATTCTTCCCAAAGCCACTGCTAAAGGTTATCATTTGATGCCTTCTTTATGATGGAGATTTACTTTATTCAGCAAAGCCAAATTGTGGTTGTTATATGAACAACTTGTAGTAAGTTTCATACTGGTTTATGTATTCTTTAATATCAACAATACAGTATTGTTGTCTGTATTTCCTTTCCCATTACTCAGTGTTCTATCATTTACTTTTAAACAAAATTTAAGTTTCCATGGCAACATTTCATTTTCTTGATTTGCTTAATATATCCCATAGAACACATGGGCAAATGAGGGTTGAAATAACAGCAAGCACTGCTAATTTAAATACATGCAACATACTGTGCATTATCCCACTTGGCTACTCAACTAAGAGACTGGAAGACCATGTCCACTTTTTTTTCACCTTAAGAAACAGAGCTAGAAGAGTATCCAGCAATCACAAATATTCTGCTTCTTGATTACAGGGCAATATTGACTCACAAACACCTCCTGACCAAAGTGAAAGTATGTTTTTCCAGTAATACCACGTGCTGCTTAGGAAATATTCCTCTGAATTTCCTCCGATAAGTGTCTTTGCAAGCTGAGTCACAAAAAGGATGTGCTTATGTACTGTGTGGCAATTGCTGAAAGAAGTCACCTTCTGTTCAGCAACAAAAATAATCCCATTACCCAGGAAATAATTACAGATCAATCACAAGATCTATCCATATACCTAAGTGGAATACATCCAAAATTTTTAGAAGGTATTTAACTAAGCCACCAAATAGGATGCAAGCAGAATATAAAGTTATTTCTTTCTGTATGAAAAAGGGAATAGACGAGTTTTCAACAGAACTGGTGCTCCGAGCACAGGAAAGGAAAAACAAAAAGAAAGCAAGAACAAATAAAGAAACAACAATATAAATGATCCATATCTTACCTAGCTTTGGAAATACTATTAAATATTCTGCATTGCACTGAGGACAAGCAACTCTAGCAGTACTGTTTCCTCTTTGCTTTTCATCCACCCAGCGCTGCAGACAAGTCTGATGCACCCACTTGGTAGAGCCCCTGCACCTGCAGGGCCTCACCCACTCTGCTGTCCGATCATCCTCATCGGTAGCAAAACAAACCCAGCAGCTTCTGTAATCACAGGAAGGAAAAAAAAAGATATTTTCTGCTACTTTTACATGCTTAAAATAAACATTTACATGTGAAAGCATGCAGCTTTAGAAAAGGAGCACCTAGAAGAGATGATGGTTGTTACTTCATTCTTAATCACCAGAAGTGTAAGTATTTTGTACCACAGTTTTGCTATAAAATCAACATAATAAATATAATTTTACAGATAGCTGAACAACTGCTTTATACATTCTGAATTATTAATTAAACTTTTAGATAATTTATGATTAAAGAGCATTGAGACTGTGTCCAACCTTTAAAAAATATGGATTTTTCATATGTTGAATTATTCAATGTTTTATCATCTCTTTCTACAACATTTTGGTAAGTTTTTTTTAATTTTAAAAATACAAGATCAATACTGTAGTCTGTTACTTGGGAAAGTAAGTTCAATCCACTTAAATTATAAAACAACACAAATAATATATCACAAAAACCTCCAGACAATTATATCAAATTCATTTGCTCTCTTTGAAAAGATGAAGTATTTAGTTCAAACAAATTAACTTGGTATAATATAAATTATGTTACAAAGTACTTCAAGAATACTATTGTACTGGTAGAGGAGGAAATTTCTGCTTTGGAGAATTACGTGGACATGAAAATTCAAATATATTAATTCTGTAAGGAGAAAACACAAGACTGACAGTCTACAAAACCTGACCTGAAGTAAGCGCAGAACCTAGGAACTCCCAGATATCTGGTCTGATGATTAGGTCAGATTTTTGGCCAATTTACAAGAGAAGGCAAAATAAGGATCTAAACTAGGAAAAGAGCAGATATGTTCAGCCAATAATTTTTATTGTGAAACAGTTTGCTAATTCCCATACTGAAGATATTGAAGTTTACATAATAAACCAGAATCTATCAAAATAATGATCTTACTATAAATATAGATACATATAATTGTTTGATTTTTAGAAAATATTTTAATCAAGCCACTGCAATCATAGTTACACCCTTATAAAGGAGCACAACAACAGCATCCCTGTAACTTAACTACCAAGACACAATCTAATTAGTTATTGCGACCTAACTGAAGTTTTGCATCACTGTTTTGATGATGAAGTTTTGTTCTCTTAACAACTTGAGTAACATCATGAAGATGAAACCACTAAAAGGTTTCTTATATGCAACCAGTAACAAACAGCAGTTGAGAGAGGAAACTGAGAAATGCTTTGGCACTAGTAAACAAAACAACTTTATGATTTGAGAATCCTGATTGTGGATGTTACAGTGGTTCATGATGCTTTTCCTCTCACTTTATTTTTGTTTTTAACTCCTCTTGGAGGAAAAAGAAGGGGGAATCTGCAATGGGAAACTTAATTTTGTCAGGTTCCAACTTCAAGAAATGAAAAATGTTATCTAACAGTTTTGCTTTTAAGACCTCACTATTTTGGGTAGTATCCCATTTGTAAATTGAAAGTGTTTCTTTACCGAAGAACAGAAATGTTTTTTAATAGAAATGACTGTGCCCATAAAATACTTGCAAGATATTCTTTAAAGCAATGAATCTTTTTAACATCTATAGCAGTAGAAGTATGCTGAAAAAGCTGCAAGTGTGTCATTGCAGAAGACAATTTATTACCACCATACTTGTACAAGGGAATACAATTTGAGATTCAGATTCCAGGGAAGACTGGAAATAAAGCAATTTAATATTGAACAATCCATAAAATGAACCTGTAATGTCCACATGTCCAGCTTTAAGTACAGAACACATTATAGTAGGTAGAGATGTAAATTTAAACTGTGGTGGTCTAAAACTACAGCTGTCTCAGTTTGAATTTGAAAAGACTTTTCAGTTGATGACTGATATCTGGAATCAGAACTGCAGTTTCTTCCATTCGCCTTAATGAGAAGGTAAAATCAAAGTCTGACTTGGCTTTTTTCTGTCCTTTCCCACACTGGTTTGTAACAAAACTGTCATGATATTCACTGCTGTAACATCACCCTTCTTTTTGCCTTCATGCTCCCAATGTGCACCTACTGCAGTCCCAAATGAAAGGACACATTAACCTTCTTAAGCAAGAGGAAGAAAGACAGACAAGCCACAAGTTAGTAAGAATCTACATAAAAATGCTGAGACCACAATTAAGATTTGTAAAGATTACAAAGCATGGCTGACATTTTGGTTCACTGCACTCAATATCAAGTTTTTATGGAACACAAGTTCTTGCATTGTTTATTGATTTTTATTTACATTAAGAATCCCCAAATTTACTTTAAGAACAAATAATACCATACAATACTACTGATAATCATTCCTCTTCAGCAGTTTTTTTTCTGCATTACAGGTAAACATTCACTCATTCATTCCACATACTATTTAAGTTTACAGCTGCTCTAAATTTATAATTCAGATTTTTACTTATAAATTAAAGGCTTCACAACAGAGTTAACTAGGTCTGAGGATACCATCACAAAATGCAAGTTTTTAGAGTTTATTCAAATAATGACAGATTAAGCATGAACATAATCTTACTGCACTGCAATTTTAACTAGTGAATTTGTCCAATGGTTATAGATTAAATTCTGCTCTCAAGTTCTCTGTCAAGGTTAGTAAGTCAAGAAAAATATGCAACTTTCCTTTAATTGCTTAATCCAATTTCTTGCTAGCCAATCATACCTGAAGACCTGAAAGACCTAGGAAAGGAATAACAAAACCCTTTACAGTCTTAAACCTTTAGCAAGTCATGAATAATGAACAGTAATTCCCCTGTATACTGTCATCAGCTTTATCTCTTTCCATTGACAGCAGCTCTAGCAGAAAGGACTAAATAAAACCACTTCAAAACAGGTATCTAGGCTCTTGCTAGATTTTCCATTTTCTTGTACTGAATAAAATATGACCTTGATTCTTACCACTGAATCAGGTTGCTACTCAGATAACCTGAAATAGAAAGGGCTGAAAAGGTGGAACAAAGCATTGTTTCTAATAGAAGCTCAAACCTCTTTCCTTGGTGACTTTCTACATAGCCAAATCAATAGCACTAATGTATTTTTCTACACTTCCTTGGCTCAAAAAAAAAAACACACCAAAAAAACAACAACCATACAAAACCCCAGACCAACATCACTACTGCAGCTCTGAATATAAGGTTACAAATACATTTTTCTTTTAGATTCAGCTCCCCAGCAAATGAAGCTTTCCGGTTTCAAAAATTATACTCTGACTCTGAGAATAATGCACTTTTTGAATCTATTTTTTTCCTCTAGCAAAGATAAACTTTTTTCAGGGCATTGCTTGTGTTAAGAGCAAAGCAGATAGGGAGAAAATTGTATTGAAGATTAGAGATTCTATACTCCAAATATTGCATGACTAATCTAAGAAACCAAGGCCTGCCTAAAACCAGGTTCTTCCAGAAGTTTCTTACCAGTAAGGAGCCCACTCTGTCCAGTACCCAGTTGGAGCTACAGCTCCAACATGTCCCTAAGACCTCCAGTATCAGATATACCTACACTGCTCTCCTTTTTATTAAGCTATATCCCTTCTAAAGGTTACTTTTTCCCAAAACCAGTTGTATATGGAAGAAAGCATCTAATTCATGCTATTTAAATCAAATCTGACTCAATTTGTGAAAGCTGAATTCATCATGAAACATCTTTGTTTTCAAGCAGATGTGACTGTGTAAAGCAATACAAAAAATTAATTTAAAAGCAGTATGTTGATTATCTATACACACTAGTAAAAGATTTGGAAAAATTTCTGAAGCCCAGCAGACATCCTTGTATCCACAACACTTAATGGAACATGACTTGCTAGACTGGGGCAGTATAGCTATTTTATGATCTGGTTTCAAATATTCAGTATTGCAAGTGGGAATGGAAACATCTTGGAATTTTGCTCCTTATGTTCAGTGGCATATAAATATGAATGGTCAGCAAAATCAGAAAACTTCTCAGAAAAGAAAGTTCTGCTACACTTTTAGACCTACCTCTTATCGTGGGAAATGCAAATTTGAAGATGCATGACACGCTCTAGAATCATGAGCTAAAAATGCATTTTCCCTCTCATTACAGTTCTTTTATAAAATAAATTTTCTGCATTTCTCCCACATCATAAAGCACAGCTCTTTTCCTTAAAATGGCAGGAACTGGCTAGTATCTTGCTATAAAAGTAAAGCATCCTTGTCCTGCTAGGCACCAAGCATCTGAGCAGCTTATTGCAATTGAATTTCACATCCAAAAAGAAGAAAGTGAAAAGGCTGAAACAGAACTGATAGCAACAGTAGCACAGAGAGCCAAGTCAGTGAGGGGTGAAAACATACCTTGGAAGAAATGACTGAAAACATTTCAATAACCAGCCATAAAAAGGCACTGTTCCAAAGGATGACCCACAAGTCTTCTGTGTGGAAGAGGTAATTTTTTATGAGCATCTACAACAACTTTTTATGCATAGTCTATGGCAACAGATGAAATATCTTTGATGATGAATAGTGATAAGCTTTACAGTAAACTTGCTAACTACATTCTAAGTACTACAAGATCATGTTTAAGTTGGAAGACTAGGATGTCAGAAAACTGGAGTTACCTAGTAACACTAGGCTGCTTTGGAGTTGGCTGGAATTTTAGTAGGGGGACAGCAAACTGTTCTCTCAAAGCAAGAGAAACAGCACATTGCAAATACTAGCACTCAACACTTCCTTTTCCTCAGTGTTCAGAACCAGCAGCAGTTAAGATCTTGTGTTAGAGGGCCACTGCCTGGTCACAAGAGAATCCAAGCCTAGCCTACAGACCCCTGATAAAGGCTACAACCAGAGGAATAACAATAACCCAAGAAATGTTAGCTTATGTCATGCTTCACAGAGGAGATTAAGTGCCAGAAGAGATTAAGTCACTTGCAGGAATATAGATGGAACACTGCTCTTTCCCCAGTATTTTCCTGGCCATCAAACATAGTGCAAAATACTTTTATCTTCAATCCAAGACCTGCCTATCAAACTCAAAAAACCCTTATGCTATCCTAAGGGGAAAAACACACCAGGGAAATACACTGGGTGAAGAACAGATACACCAGTGCAAAAATAGCAGTCTTGGATGCTCCATCGTGACTTTAGCGGATGCTTTTAAGGCAGCATGGCATAGCAGCCATATGCCAACCAGTATCACCCAGCTAGAAAACATGCTGTCACCTTGAAACAAAGTCTAAAATCCTCAAAGGAAGTCCTGAAAGTCATCTGACCTTATACCCAATTCTGCTTTGCCTAGTCATCAAGGATAGGGTGTAATGAGACACTTAAGAATCCAGACATAACAGTAACTACTACAAAAGCAGTGCTTTCAATAGAAACAGCTTAAGTACAGAATCTCAAGCTAATGCTGGTGTGAACATCTGGTCACACAAGTGGTATTCACATGCAGGTTCTGACTTCCTCCAATCTCAGGATGACATGTATAAACTAGATTTTAAAATGCTTTTAACAAAAGCATGTGGATAACTAAAACCCAGTAAACAAACACATTAAAACCCCATAGAATAATTAACTAGAAAGTGCACCAGAAAAATCTACTGATTATCAGAAGTTCAATTCAAGCTCTATTATATTCTCAATTATAGCTTAAATCAAGGGGAAATATTTTACATTTGAGTTCATTGCACTATATAAAGGCAGAAATATGAGTAAACAACAGTTCACCGAATCCTGCTGGCTGCTTTCTAGCTTGTGGATAAAATTAAACCTTTGACTGCCAGGCATCATCTATTGTGCTTAAATTGGGCCTTAGGAGGTTTTCATGGTCTTTGCTTCTAGCCAGCTTAGAATAAGGAATCCCTCCCCAGATCTAGCTGTCTTGTTGGGTTTTAGTCTCTAGTTTGGCAAATCTAGACCATCAGTAAAAAAATTAGCTTTCATTCTGGATAAATTTAGCTTTTGCAACCAGTTATTCAGACTATTTCTTTCACAAAGTCTTCAAAATTCAGTTAACTTAAAAGGCTTTAGTATTATCTTACTTTTTCATAAGGAAAAGCTGAGAAGTCACCAAAGCTTGGTGGCCTTGCTATCAGCCTTTAAATATGCAATGACTAGTGATGTTAGAAACATTTGTTTTATTTCTTTAGTGAGGGAGGGAGAACAGGGCCCTTCTAGACGTGTACAAGGGGCAAATCAGGAAAAAATACTATTCATACAATAAGCACTTTATTACTAAAACATTATACATTTTGCTGACCGAACTCTTACTACTGTATATTGGCAGCTTGGCTTAAAACTAACCATTTAAGCTACTGAGTGCCTGCTAAAGCTGTTAACACTGATTCTTACCATCTTAGGAGGAAAAACAAAAGTGACTAAAACTAAGTGGGGAAGAAAAAACCCAAACAAACAAAACCTAAACAAAAAACCCAATATGCACACACAAAACCATTTACTTCCAAAACTGAAACATGCTTTGAACAATATGATTTGAACAGAAAGTTGACACGTAGTCAAGTACATAAACACATAACAAACAGTGAAGAATTCTAATAGCATTAAGTTAATGCTTTAAAAATTTAGTGGATTTTTAATAATGCAGATAGCATATGATATGATACAGGAAAAACATTCTCATGCATTGTTTGACAAATCTGTCAATAATCACAAACACAGGAAGTAACAGAGATGTGAAGCAACTAGGAAATCACAGTTTAGAGGCTATTTAAAGTTACTTCCTTGAATGTGACTTTAAGTATCTTAATTACTTATTAATTACCTCTAAGATGACCAGACTCCAAATGAAGACAAAAATAAATAGTTTCTATTAATCAACATTAAACAACTCTATTTTGCACTGGGGGAAAGGGGAATTGCATCAGAAAAATACCAATACTGGCATTCGTGGTGCATGTAAGGACAGATGCTACAAATACCAGGAGAGACCTACATACAGAATAGACCAAATTTGACCTGCCTAAAACTGTAACCATCTTGACATTAAGCTGTTGCTGTGATAAGCAAATGATAAGAAATGCAAAGTTATTAACAGAGTCTGTATCATGTGAGCTCAATATCCTGCAGCCATTTTCCAGTATCACACAGTTAATGCAGAAGTACAAATTAATCTTTAGCACAATAGCTTTAGTTACAAAAGTAAATACATTAGCATAGATATCTGTTAGAAACCCAACACAGCTCCTTGCTTTACATTCAATTTTTAGGGAAAGTAGTTGTGAAATATAAGTTTGATTTTTTTCCCTGTAGTCCTAGAGAGTTTCACAGTTAAACTGACCATAAAGGGTAAGTAATCTTCCCATTATGTTCCTCCAAAGAAACGAGAAGAAATAGAAAAATGGAAGTGTAGTCCTACAATTGCAAAAAGTGCAAGACTCCAAAGCAAGCAAATTCCTTTGAACTCATGAGTTTATGACAGACACTATTACTCAAGTTATTCTCAATTTGTAATTTCTAATTTTTACCAGAAAATTTACAATATAAGGGAACAAACTAAAAAGCTCTACTTAAGTCAGTCATCTTACACAATCTTAATAATAAAAATTGGAACCATTTCTGACCTAAAAATTACCAAAGAACTTTAAATGCCAATAAGATAAATTCTTGGGATGTTAGTACCTCAAGAACAACAAAAACTACCTATCAAATGTGGCAGACATTGAAAATTCGGAAATGTCTTTACTCTGAATAAATGTGAACAAAATTGCAAGGTATCTGATCATAACATTAACTCTCCTCCAGAAGCTGTGGAACTGACTGCATGACTCACCAGTAGAACAGTCACAAGCACCCTGCACATGGTTTTCTGTAATTATATTCTCACAGAAAGCTAACTTATGTTGGCACATTTTAGTCCAATAAAAAATATCCACTTCTACATGAAAATATTCACATTCCAGGAGGAGGCACTTAGAAGAAACAAATGAGAAGAGATCTGGAAGGTATATAATGACCACACTGCAGGTTTAAAATAGAGGGTCTTGTCTTTTTTCTAGAAAGGTTGTGAAGAAATAATTAATTATATCAAAATGGCTTAAAAAAATCCCAAAACCCGCTGAATGCCAGCCCCTCTTGTCCAAAACAACTCTATTATTTACCACCTTCTTTCTAGTAATTTCTTTTAATATGTATGCATTGGAGAAGAGCTGCATGGCCACAGGGGGAAACAGGCAGGTATACATAAACTGAGAACACTAGACAGTCCACACTTCTCATCAGCAATCACCTGAAAACCTAGAAACACTAGCAACACTTACCCAAAAAGTTTGTTTCTGTGACAGTTGTTTCCAAACATAAGCACATAGAAGGTTTCCCTTGTTAGCCCTTAAATCAGCTGGTATTTATTTGTTATAGGGAAAACTATTATATAGCAGGCCATTTTAATTTTTATGTTAACTTAGAAACAAATGAACAGCTAGCCCCTGATTTAATACAACTTCAGTGCAATTGTTTTTTAAGCAGCATTTAAAAGTGGACATTTTAATTTTAAGTTTTCATATTCTGCAGTAGTGTTAGGAAAGGCAGGAGGTGTATAATCCTTCTCCCAGATTCACTGACACAAAAATCCTGAGCATAAGCACTTCCATTCAGTTTTAGAAATTTTTGACAGACAGCACTTGTATTAGCATTAACATGATAGGAGAAAAATTCTTAAGAGAAAAAAAAGCAAATTCCCAGTCCAACTAGACAGGAAGTTATCTTAACTTTTAGGTACAAATTTCAGAGCCAGTGCTAAAAAAAGCCAAGTGCAGATTTGCTAGAAGGTGTCAGTGGACTGTGCCTCCCTACTGGCACCTCCAGCACAGCATGCAGTGCAAATAATTCTGTCCCATTTTCCCACTTAAACTGGGATTGCATCTAGACCTGGTATCACAGAATTACAGGCTGGAAGGGACCACAGGAGATCTTGTCAGACCTCCTGCCCAAGACAGAAGCAACACTGAATTCAGACCAGACAGCAGAGCATTCTCCAGCTGGGTCCTGAAAAGCCCCATGGGCAGAGATCCACATGTGCACTGGGAAACCTGTTCCCAAGCTCCACTGCATCCTCACATGCTGAAAACTTCTCTGCTCAAATTTACATCAGATTCTTATCATCCTGCTAGGAATCTCCACAGAGAGTCTTCTGAACAACCTCCTTGGTAGGTAGAAGGTTATCAGATCTCCCAAGCCATCCCTTCTTCTGGCTAGTTCCCTCCAGCTTTTTCTAGTAAATCATGTGCTCCAGCCCCTTGACCAACTTATGTAATCTCAACACTTTCATTTAGAAACATCAGCCAGAAGCAGTTTGCTTTCATCACTTTAGATTGAGTCCTCCTCTTCTTTCCCACTGGTGATGAATTCACTACTTGTAGCAAACTACAAATGCCAGTAAAAGCATGAGCAAGTCATGCACTCTTTTGATAAAGGTAGGTATTACACCCTATAAAAATCTAGTACTTGGCCCATTCTGCTGCTGAGAGGAAATAAAACACGCATCAGAAACCACTTCTTTTCACACCAGGAACTTTCCACCCTGTGTGCAATGCAGGAAGGCCATAAACAGGGTATGATGCCAAAAGCACCAAACAGGCCTAAAATACCTGGCATATTCATTACCACTTTAAGTATTACTCTTAAAAAGATGTCCCAAAATTGATAACTGAACATTTTGATATTTGTCTGTAAATTATTATACATACATTTATTCAACACATTTGCTTTTTTTGTCAGAAGTTTCACCTTCAGTGAGCACTTTAAGACACCATGGCAGCAGAAACCACTAGAGCTTTAAGCATTATTACAGAGAACACTTTTATATGGAAGAGATCAATAAACAGGGGTTTGTATAGCCTTTTTAGATAAAGTGAATATAACAAATTAAAATATTATTTAAATGCCTTCAAAATACATGGGATACCAAGATTTTGAGTACAAGAAAATATAAGTTGTCTCTCAGAAGTTTCCTCACACTTAAATAAAAAGAGTAATTACCTACTGTCTGCAGGTAGAAGTTAATTGTAAAGCAGCAATTAAAACATATACATTTGTTCGTAAGCATATCAAAGCGGACACCAAAGATAGAAAAATAATATACGGAAGATGACAGTCAAAAGGTTAAGATAGTTTATAAATAACATGCTGACCCCTGTGTATTTCACATGGGCAAAAGGCAGTGTACAGGTCTGCATTAAGACTCCACTAATCATCTTTACTGGTAAGACACCAAAACAAGTCAATCTACACAGAACCTTCAGAATAAAGTGAAGCAAAACAGCAAGTACCTGAGATGAAGCAGTAATGAAAAAGCCAAGCTATTACAAAGTTATTACTGTTTCAAACTTTCTTTCTTGAATCCCACTCTCCAAGATATGCATGATTTTGCTTTTTCCTTTCTGTATCAACATCAACTTTCAAATAGGTGAGGTAAGGATAGGGAAAAACAAACCCCCGACTTCTTTCCTGGCAGAGATTACCCAGCACAGTTTGTTCTTTACTCTTACACACCCTTTCCTTCTCAGCATGAATAACCTACTCTTAAGGAAGAGCAGAAAGCCAGGTACTTCTAGACACTGACAGATTTTGACCAGAAGTTAGGAAGGCCTCTCTCAAAAGAGTTTAATTCTGTTGTGAAGAAATGAAATAATTACTTCAGTTAGGACAAGGAAGAGAGACATGCTTAATCAGTTCAAGTAGAACAGACTGAGTAACTACATTCTGTAAAAAATAAAGATAATACATAAATCCTGTATTGTGTTTCATGTTGCTTATTACTCTGCGTATCTTATCTGGTTGAACTCCACTCCTACAAAGAGTTACTCGTGTGTCAACTTCTATCAGTGAGAAATCAGAGCACAACATCCAGCACAAATTGAAGATGTTTTTAATAAACGTCTTCAATCAAGGACTAATTACAGTGTCGAGGTTGTAGCATTAGGGTCTTGATCCAAAACCGTGTATTAGGTTACTAAAGTATCAACAGTTAATTGTGCAAATAAAACTAAATCAGTGCCTGCACTTTCTAGGAAGGATGGAAACGACTGATCTCAACACAAATACCACCACAAACGGTGAGTGGAATAGAAAGAGAAACTGAAAGTTATGTACAAAGTCATTGCATATCCTTTTTTCTTGGGGGGGGGGAAGAAAATTAACATGGAATCAGATGACAGTTCAAAAAACTGCAATAGAAAACCCAACGCTATTTTGCCATTTTTGAAGTACAATTGCTAGCATTTTCCCAAAAAATCAATGGCCTGGCAAAGAGAAAATTCAGTTGCAAGAGTACTCCTCTCTTGACAGTAGGAGTAATTTCTCAAGCAATCTAAAATTTATTGTTTAATTGCTTTTAAAGTCTACCTGCAATTTCAGCTCTCTTGTCTCCTTTCAGTAGGGAATGGCAAGGGTAGAGAATTAAAGTCACGCCATGTTGCTCAAGTTTTTATCAAGGATATTGACCACAACTGAGCAACTACCATCCAGTCAAAAAATGAAGAATGCTAATTCAAAAATCAAACCAAACTAAAATTACCACTATGTTTATTCTTCAGCATGTACCTGCACAAGCCTTCAACAGATTATACAGCAAATTTTGACTAACATCTTTGAAGACTGAAGTAACAGAAAGCAATGGTGACCATATTCTGACCAGGTGGCAAAATATATGGAAAGAAGGGAGCAGCTATCTTTAATTTAGACAGTATATGAAATATCAGAAATCACTACCACAAGACACACTTTAAAAAACAAAACCCCAGCATTCTGAAGCCTTGGCATAACCAATTGCAAGAGCAATCTACACATAATTCAACTGAAGTCAAGAGAATAAAGATTAAAAATATGAGTACATTTTAGCATTACAGCTCACGTTAACAGCACATAAAAAACCCAGTGCCACATAATTTCAAGTTTTAATGAAGATTACGATAATCCTGTAATTTATGCATTAAACTAACATGACCAAAGGGATTAAAAATAATGAAATAATAATAAAATCTCACCATTTAGACAGATTATTAATCCCTGCCTTCAAGTGTATGCATTAGTCCAGAAATATGGCTTTTTACCATAGACTGAGAAGATTTCTGCTTGCAGAAAGAGACAGTATTTTAAGACTTATTATCTGAAACTGTTATTTGAACACGAATGAGAAGAAAAAAATTACAAGAAGGATGGAAATTTGAATTCAGAAGCTAGAAAAGATGATGTCAATCATATGGATTAGTTTCCTAAATGCTGCAGATGAGACAACTCCACAATGTAGTGTCACTTCATGGTCATGCTTCTTGCATTTATGGTATAGCCCATCCTTCAGGTAAATATAAAATTCTTAGCTAGAAATTTTGAGTAACTAACTCCTTACATCTTAACAGCCATGCATTCAGATCTACATCAACACCTAATTCCTGATAAAAGAACACATCACTCTCAGTGGTGCTTTAGGTACTGGAAGCAGAAGAAAACCCTTCTTTTTCCCCTCTTTAACTATTAGAATCCAAATGAAAGTCGTCTTCACTGGAAAGCTGTTCTCTGCATTCTTCACTAAAAGATCTGTATTTTATTTAAAAGCATGCACTTTGTGTTAAGCTATAATGCATTAGCAGTTACTCTTAAGCTTGTGCATACCTATTTTTTTTTCACTGAGGAAAACAAATATCTGTCAGGGGCCAAAAAGATAACAAGATAAAAGAAGTATTTCCATTCCTCAGAATCCCCACAGATAATTTAACCATGGAGTATGTCCCTGAAGATGAAATACTGAAGGTTTATCTTGATCACCACTACAAACAGTTACATACAACCTTCAGAAACACCAGATGAGGAAAAATCTGTTTATTCAAATGTAACCCTGATCCATAAACCCAATACAAACCAGAAAAGTTATTTACACCAACTGTATTTTGAGGTCTTGCTTAGTCCAAAATCCTTCTAGTGATGTTGTGCTACACTATGAATTAAATTAAAATCCTAAATACTTGGTTCCTTCTTACTACTACACTCACCACTTGTCACACTCCTGTTGCTGAAGTTTCCTATACTGAGCCCAATGAATTCTTATATGAAAGGTACAGCCTGTCTTCATACCTCCTTTTATGCTACTTAGGTACTTCAAATTCTTTCCCTGCTGTCCTTGTTATTAAGGAAATCAGAGATGCTTTCCAACTGTTTTACATATCAAGCTACTCCAAGTATACTAGAAAAAGTCTTTGAGAAGAGCCAGAGACACAACTTATAATTTCACAAACTTGAAAGGATACAAGAATATTAAATGTACATCAAAACCCACATCTCTATTACAGGTAACAACTGAAGAACAGTAAACTGGTTTGGCAACCAGGTAACTAATTTCCCTTTTTTTTAATTAACTGTTTAATTTAACAGTTGGTCTCAACAAAGATATAAACACCACCTCACAGCCATTCCCCAACAGGGACCTAGGACTTCAGAGTGTGATACAATAGCCATGGGCAGCAGGACATCCACTCAGAGTATTATGGTCTCCTAGAAGGCCAAAACACAAAATACTATATATTACTGGACTACAAAATTCAGGATGAAGATGGAAGTCTGTTGTTTTCGTTTTCTTTTTTTTTTTTTTTAGTTTAAGAGGAGTTGATTCTGCAATAGTCTTATAACCTAAACCACTCCTTTGCCATCTCTCACTTTCTCAGTTTTCCTAAAGCACAAACTTTCCCTCCCCAGACCACTTTTATCCTCTTTCTGCATCAAACTGCAACTTCTCATCCTCTCCTTCCAGGTTGCACAAGTTCTACCCCTGCCTCACAGTTTGTATTTCCATCACCTGCCTGATGACAGGCTATATTTCTTTAAATACTCTTTCCATAGAGGCAACCTTGAAAAGAGAAAACCACCAGGGTTCTTTTTGCTTCCTTATGATGAAAACTTAACAGGTTCATCAACAAAAGCCTGATTGCTTCTGGGTCCCCACCTTCTGAGATACCAGGCTATGACAACTCCTGCAATAACAAGCTGTGAATGTGGTTTATTGTTTGTAGGGATAGGTTGCAAGGGCTTCCTGGATGAGTCAAAATTACACTTAAAGAATCTTAAGTGCTCAGTGGAACAGGGTGAGAGTGTTACATATTCAAATAAAAGCATAAGAAGAAAACAAGTCTAATAAATAGCATTTACAAGTTAGCAATTATAGAAGAAGAAAGATGCCTAAGCCAAAATACTTCTAAGGTTGTAATTTTTAAGGACGCTCCAAAAAGCAATTGTAGGCTTTCTACAACGATCATAAAAGCAGCAACAAAACACACAAGGTCGGCTAAGCTTAGGTCATCCTTTGGTGCCTCACTTTACGTGCACGTCAGTGCGTTCCATACCCAGAGGCTCTCCCAGACCCGGGGACAGGGACAGGCTCCTGCAGCCCCCCAGCTGCCCCAGGGCCCGTCCCAGCTCAGGCACGCACACACCTCCTGCGGCCGAGAGCTATGGGAGCGATCCCGATCCCTCCTCGCCCCTCAGCTGCCCGCGGTGCCTCGCGCAGCTTTACGACAGCGCTGGCACAACTTCTGCCAGACCACCAAGGCTTTTACAAGGCAAAAAATGCAACCGGACGCCGGACACCGGCCCCAAACCCGCCGCGGGGGGCTCACAGGCTCAGCCCGAACGTTCCCTCCCCGTACCTGTCCATGGTCTGCGGCAGCGCCAAGCCCGTCTGCTCGGCCATGTCCCCGGGCGGAGGAGCGGGCCCAGCCGAAGGCCCGGAGCCTGACAAAGGCCTCACGCGTCCGGCAGCGGAGAAAGCGGAGCGAACGGGAAGGCGGCAAATCCGCCCTTCCGCGAGACGGCCGGGGCGGCTCCTCCTTCAGCAGGCGGGACGCGGCGCAGGGCCGGTGCCCGNGGTCCCCCGCAGTGCTGCCGCCGCTGGGAGCTGTAGTCCCGCTGCCGGCGCGGGTTTAAAGGTCCGGCGGGGGGCCCCCCCTGCCCTGCCCTGCCCATGTCTCTCCTCGCCGCCGTCGCGCAGTCGCTGCCCGGCTCCGCGCGCGGGGCAGGTACGGGAGCGCGGCGGGGTGGCCGAGCGGGGTCTGAGGGGGGAAGGTCCGCGCCCGGCGGCTGCTGCCCCCCGCCGCCGGCCGGGACCCCTCGGGGTCGAGGGAGGGAGGGACGGAAAGAAGGAGGGCGAGGCTGGGCCGCCTGCTCTGCCCCCTCCCTGCTCCCGCAGGGACCCCCTCGGGCAGGAGCATCTCCCATTCCCTCCCTGCCGAACAGGTGCAGGCGGCCCCCGCCTCTGCTTGGCCGCCGGGCCCGGGACCTGCCCTCAGGGCGGAGGGGACCCTGCCAGGTGCCAGCCCCGACCGGGCTGCCCAGAAGGGCGGTGGCTGGAACGGCGGAAGGGAAATTAATCCGTTTCAGTGGTGGTGTTGTCAATGACAAGGACAAGCACCCGGCGCCCTTGTAAGTGGCACTTGGTGCTCGATGAAGGCCTGGTGACCACTGCCTTCTCTGTGCCAGTGGGGTGAGGGATGGCACGGCTGGTGGTAATGGCAACGCTTTCTTTTGGGTTTGTTGATGTGCTTCCAAATAGGAAAAGTCCTTATAAGATGCTTTTAAAATTTGTTGTATGTTCCGAAGTCAACTTGGAGCATCACAATCTGAAAAACTGGAAATTTAGAAGCTGAAGAGCCTTTATAGAGCAAAGAGGTGGATAGTACCTGGAAAGAAGTTGCTTTTCCAATTATCTCCACCGTGGGTGTCTGTCTCCTGCCTTCACGTCATGCTCCCTAAGCAAAGGCAGTAGTAGCCTGTTTGTCAGAGGCTGTTGTGACATGACAGATTCTTGGAAAGATCAGTTAGTAAAATTCAACTTTTAATTTTCCTTTTCAGGTTATATTTTGAAAGAATAACTCTTGTAATATGTTTTGCTATATGAAACTAGTCCCTGTACCTGGTGTAAATTACACTGTAGTTGCTGTTCAAGGCTGTAATTTACAGGGCCCAGCCCGGGGTGTAACTGTGCAGCTGCATCAGCTTACAGCTGTTCTTGGCTGAGATGAAGCATTTGCATGTATCTGACAATTGACATCAGGTGGAATAGGAAGGCGAGTTTAGAGGATATACTGGATTCTTTGGCTGTGCTGCCTTAGTTATGGACAAATCAGTCTGGTTTTGAGAGTCTTTGGGGAGAGAAAAGTGGTGTCAAAATGTGTGTAAAACAGCTGGACATGGACTTGTAAGCAGCATTACGTGCCTAATAGTAAGGGCATGTATAAAGGAATGGTGTTTATTTTCTAATTGCTACACATATCATAAGGAGGATTGCTAAAATATTTACAGAGATGTCAATGTTCCTTAGAGGAGGTATAGAAACAGATAGGAAGAAAGCATCAACATCCTGTCCCAGAAAATTTTTTTTTACTTATTCTTGGGACCATAAAATTCAGTGTTGCTACCACTGCTGAGGAGTGTTGGATGTACAGTGGCCTGAGTAAACCACATGGGCACGACCTGCTGGAAGAGATCCTAATACGCACTGTCCCAGTTACAGCTGTCTGTGGCATGTAAGAGCAATATTGGAGATCAAGAGTTTCTGGTTCCTATTC
Source organism: Chaetops frenatus (assembly GCA_013400775.1). Classification (NCBI taxonomy): domain Eukaryota; kingdom Metazoa; phylum Chordata; class Aves; order Passeriformes; family Picathartidae; genus Chaetops; species Chaetops frenatus. The sequence goes on along the minus strand of VZTR01021431.1, from coordinate 21,579 downwards.
TTGGTCTGGACTAAGCTCATTGTCTATTGGCCAGAACACTGAACAGCTAGGCTAGCATAGCTTAGGTGTTTTATATTTATTCTCAAGTGTTGCAACTAGAAATAGGGAAGCTGGTTTTATTTCTAGGAGTATGTGGTTTGTGCAGTTACTGTATTTTTGGTTTGGAGGTGAAAGGATATGCTAGTTGCCTGCCATTTATGATGAAGGTCATAGTGACTAATAATGGCTGTGAAGAATATTTACCTGAAGAAATGGAACCAGAACCCAGGATCATTTGGCTACCATTTGAGGCTAAGGAACTGTCTGTGATAAAGGTGGCTGCTTTGCTCTACTACTGGCCCAAGGAGGTATGACAAGACTGGACTGGACAAAACTTGAATGTCAGGTCAAATAGTGAGCATTTGGTAGGNGAACATGAAAAATAAAACCAGAATAGGAGACATAAAAGCATAATTGGACAAGCTTTAGTGGTTTGTAAACTAAACCAGGGTAGATTTAGATTGAATGCAAGGAAGAAATCTTTTATGATGAGGGTGGTAAAGCACTGGCTCAGGTTGTCCAGAGAGAGGGTGGATTCCTCGTCCCTGGAAACATTTAAGGTCAGGTTAAGCAACCTGATCTGGTTGAAGACATCCCTACTTATTGCAAGGAGGTTAGACTAGAGTACCTTTAAAGGTCCCTTACAACCCAAAACATTCTATAATGGAAGACTTCTTAACATCCCATAAATAGATTAAAGATTCTGAAATCCAAAAACTGATTTGAGGAAACTGTTGGACAGCTTGGGGTATGTATTCCTTGTCTGCTCTTTCCAGAATCAAAGTTTGATCCTAAAATACATATATAACCAACTGGTTTTAAATTTGAAAAAAACCCACTTCCTTACTCCCAGACAGAGAAAGAATTGTCATTCTATCCTTCTCTATTCTCTGTAACAAGACTGGATATGCAGCTGCTCTGTTCAAATGCCTGCTTTATTCTCCCCTACAATCTCCTCCTTCACTCTCCCTCATCCCCCTTTTCATTTTCTTTCCACTTTTTATTCTTTATGCTTCCTTCTTTGCATTGGCAGTTTTCACTATAAATCTCAGATTACCTCTTACATTTTTTTTCATTTTTAGGCTATTGCTTCCTATATCATCCCTTAATAGATCCTTCTTTGTTTCTTCCATCTGTTTCCTTGATATCCACTGCACTCTGCCTCACTGTGTCATCTCTTACCTGCACCTGGTAGTGAGTGGCTGCATTCGGGTAGGGAGAGAGCTCTCCTGGGAGGAGACTCCGTTTGGCCAGAGCAGAGTGAGGGAAAGGGGCTGCTCTTCCTGGAGCTTTGGCAGAGCTCAGCTCCCGGACACTGACTGGAGGGAGCAGCCATTTTGAATTAAGTAAAACTGCACCTTTGGAGGCAAGTACAGAACTCCATGAAAATCACCAAAAACAGTATAAGCTATTTAGGGCTTAAAGTTTAGCCCTAAAATTGGCTTTTGGATTTACTGCAAAATAACAACTTTACAACACTAAATGGTTTGATAACAAATTTATACAGATTTAAGCTTAATGAAGAAGTTGACAAGCAGTTACTGAAAGGATGACATTGAGGTAGATTAAATAAATAAATATGACTATTTCAGTGAGGCCTGAAAAAGAGGACAAATAATGATGGAACTGTACCTTAATATAGTTCTTCTGACCTGGCAGTATTAAAACTGTTGAAATTATTCACTGTTTAAGACAAAGCTAAGTAACCCGGCAATATAGGAGTATTCTAAATTGGCAAATCTAAATCTTAACTGCTATGATAGCTATATGTAAAATTAAATTACAAGATCAGTTAGGCATTTTTCATCTATTTCGTTCCATTTTTTAAAAGATAAGTAGCCCTCAATTAGTCTAAAATGAAACTGATCTAAGTTGAAAAACATGTTTCTACAATAAAACTTGGAGTTTTTTCAGTACCATAACACACTTAATTTTAACCTTCAAGCTAGTTGGAATAGTCACTTTCTGTCAAAAAGACTAGCATGGTTTGTTAGTCATAGGAGGCTTAAATTGCTTCCTAATGAATTTCTTAAAATAAAAATACACTTTATACAATGTTAATTGAATTAGCTTGGCTTATTTGGGCCTTTCTTATATTTGTTTCTTTGGAACTGGCCCAGGTCAAGTAATGCATATACCAGATTGAATTAAGCTCTTGTGCTCTGATTCAGCTGTCGTTACTATCTTTTAACTTCCAGTTATGAGGCAGTTGGTTACTAGAAACAAAAAAAAAAAAAGTTTTCTTTTAGAGGCTAGTTGATCAAAAACTGTCTTTACATCTTGATTTTCTTTGGTTCTGCAGTGCTTTTCCTTATTCTAATGATTGATCTATCAAGTGAAACTGTCTCCTGGAAAGAACTGACTGAAACAGTATGGTCCCTTGCATGTGAATTCTCAAATCATCTGAAAAGCAATAACCCACAAGTAAATAGGGACATAAAGGAGTGGCATAGAATGCCTAGAGCCAGCCCTGTGATATGTGGAATAGTTCATAAAACTAAGTATTTTCAATTGCTGTAAGAAAGCAATTTTGCTGCCTTTAATGATTTAGAGTAGCACAAACAGGTTAGAGCAAGTGTTGAGAAACCCTTAATTACAGCATTGATTTAGGGCAGGCAGACCATACAGTCCAACATAAACAGAGTGCAGAAAGCAGAAACATAAGTGTCAGAACAGCTCACTTTCAACTGCCCTCATTTGTCTTTCTCAGCTTTAGTCATCTTTCTTTCACACAAAAAGCTATGCATATTTCATCCTTGGAAAATCAGCCTGCACTTCTATCAAACACTGTTATTTTCACACTTCTGATTTCAACCCTGTATTTCTTTATGAGCATTACTATTTGGTCTGAATAATTAGTATTATGAATTACCCAGAATAAATATGCAGAATAATTCATGGACTAAACAGAATACCAAGTGTGAGTGAATGGAATTCTGAAAACTTTACCCGACCTACATTAATGATCACAATATTAATATCTTATGAGAGGAGTTCCTGTCAGGCTGTGCATTGATGTGGAGGCTGGAGATATGTAGATGGTGGGTAGTGAAAGGGAGGGAGGTGAAGCGTGGCACCACCATGTACAGAATAGATGGAATGTTAAATAGTAACATTCACACCTTGATTTTTTTCTGAGCAGCTTATTTTTTGGGTAGAATTTTCAGTGTAGTAACAACTCAGTAATGAAAAAGTTATAACTTAAAAATTGAAAACTCTTCAAATAGCACAACTTTTCACCTATGTGCTGACTTTGATTTGTTTTTAAATCTTCATACTTGACCTGTTTGTGTTTGAGTTTCAGAATATATTTAGAAATTATATTATGACACGTGATTATTTAATATATTCTTCAGCTAAGCAATGTGACACAATTTCCTTTGTAATAGCTGTAAATTTTATAGTTGGTATGAGTGTATAATTTCTTATGCTAAGAGTCTGTAAGGGAAGTTTGGAAATACTGGAGCTATTTCTTTGTCTAGCAGTTGTTCTGAATAGGTGGCTATTTGATCTGGGCTTCTATATCAAACTGTTTAAGAGTTCATATTTAGTTAGTCCCTTTCAGCTCAGTCTGACAGATATTTTCTCACAGCTGATGATTCAGATTGCAGCAGTTTTCCCTGGTTAAGAGGGAGTGTGCACTTTTTTTTTTTTCCTTTCAAGCTCTCTTCCCTTCGGGAAGCAGCAGTGCAATGCTATCTCTAGGTAAGACTTCAAACCCCATGATTCCTTGGGAGAGCATGCGCTGAAAGCTTCCAGTTGTCAAAGTGCTCTTGCCAGACTGGTCGGCTATTTGTCATATACCAAACCAGAAAGAAGAAAATAAATATACTGTCCTTTTGTTGATCTTTAAATACAGAAAATACAAAGGTAACTGTTCCTTAAACATTTCTGTGCTGGCTGCGTGGGTTTCTGCATGCAAATGGAGCTGGTATTGCTATGGGGATATAGATTTCCTGTGCTGGATTATAAATTTTTACAAATACTTACACCAGCAAATAATCCAGAGCACTGCATACTAGTCCAACATTAGACATTGGCTGGCCTGTCTTTCAAAGTATTTTATTAACCAGTATTTTTCATTTGGACTGGCTTGATTCATTAAAGGAAGGTCTTGACCTTGACAAGAGGGTGGAGCTGTGTGTTGATTTTTGCCTTTAAGAACCAGTATGGAAGGGAATATGAATCACAGTCTTTAGGATAAAGTTCAAAACCAGCTAGCTAAGTCAAGGTACATATTTGAAGCCACTGCTGTACTAGACACTATAGATAACCTGGTGACTAACTAATTTAAATATAACTTTATTGATGACAGAATTTTAACATTTTAGCTGCTATGTTTTTCTCTCTAGACGTATTTTTATACTGATAGCTCAGAACCAGGGGAGAGGGATACACATGATCTTTTTCTCCCTCTGATGTGGAGTCATCAGTAGTTTTATGTAGCCTTAGGAGTAATAGTGATGTGGGTAGAAGTGAAGCTAATGGAAAGTTACACAGGCAGAGCTTGGTATATTGTGTTTTACTGCAGTATTGCTTTAAAATGCCTTGCAAGGTTTTCTGCACTCCCAGCAGCAGCAGCAACGCTGCCTGGAACAGATGCAGTGGTTTACCCCGTCCTTAGGAACTTAATGTTGTCTCACAGCATGGTCTGCTCAGGAAGCCTTGCTGCTCGCTTTACATATTGAACTGGTAAATAAGGGGGAGCATAAGCAGTAACTTACTAGATACCAGAAACCTCTCCTGACATTCATTTTAACCGTGTGTGCATGCCTCAGATGATATTTAAAGGAAAGAACGAAAAAAGTAAGATACAGCTGGACCATCTGATGTCAGAAAGGAGTGTCGACATTTTCACACTTAGCCATCTTTCTTAAACAGTTAATTGATTTGGCTTTACATTGTTACATTACAAAAACAATCCCAAAAAAAGTCTTAGACATGTAAATGTCATATGATTAATTAAATAGAAATGCAATTAGATATTCAACGATGGCCACCTTGGACATAGTTACTCAATAAAAGTAAGTGATTTGGGGCTCATTTAAAATACTTTTGAGATTTAGGATGATCTTGTCAATTGACTAAAAGCCTGCAAAATGTGGAGGTTCCTGTTGTGATTTTATACAATTGCTGTTCATTGAGGTCTGTATTGTATTGGTACTATTGGGTCTCAAAATAATTATAAAATTATATGATCTGCCCTGTTTCATATGGGACACCTTTTCTAGCAGATATAAGCTTCAACCATTCCACATACATTTCCTTTCTAAAGTTTAAACTTGTCTATTGATACAGCAAATAATGTGCATCACTAGCCTTTGTCTTGTGCATATAAATATTTTTTTTAACATGCAGCATGTCTATATTGTAAATATTTCGATTTTTCCTGGTTTTATATTTCATTTGAAAGCATCTGAAAGATAATAGTCTAGTAATACCTCCCCGGTCTGCTGATTTTGACCTTATGTTTTTCTAATGAACAAACCACCGATGATTTCATATGTATGTGTATAAATAGAGCGGGTATATTTATAAATAGAGCGAGTGGATAGCTGTACCTCCAAGTAAAGGACTGCTTTGATATAAAATCGCATTTTACGCGGAGAGATCGTAAGGTCACCGAAGGCAAATCTAACACCCATCGGTGGCTTTGTACACGAAGTGTCTCCGCCCCCCGGCCCCCCTTCCCGGCTGTGCCATCGCCTCCGCTGCCCGGAGCCGGCGCGGGCTGGGCGCAGGGAGCGGGCAGGAAGCGATTGTGCAGCGGGAGCCGCTCCCGTATCAGTGCCAGCGTCCCTGTGCGCTTTCTCGCTGATAAACCTCGATCACTGGAAGCTTGCCTGTTAATTAAGGAAAATCGGTACCCGGCTCCTTTAAAGGTCCTCTAATAGAAAAGGGGGTGGAGAAGAGCGAAGACTGGTGTCTTTTTAACCTTGCTGAAGGACGCAGCAGTATTTATTGACGTATGCAAATAACCAGGGGGAGGAGGTGGAGGAGGAGGGTGCTTGGAAAAACAGGAACCAGAATCAGTTTCTCATTGCAGGGTGAGAGCTCTGAGTTCCGGTGTAAGAGAAAAGAGACGTGGCGAAATTGCTGTATATCTCTGCCCTATAAGCACATCTCTCATTTAGACTGAAGGGAAACAAGGCATCAAAAAGGGTGAAGCATCTTTAAAAATATTTTAAAGGCAATCTAGCACGATCAAAGGTTACATATTCCTAAATGGGGGAGGGGGAAGATTACGGCTTTGCCTTGCAATATGCTGTAGCATAGTACTAGCAATAGGACGAGATTCTTGGCTGACAAATGATTAAAACAGACTGGCTTGTGGTATGAATGACAATGTTAATAATCTGTCTTTGTGGTTTTTTCCCCTACTGTTTCAGCTGCGCAAACCATGCAGGATGATTTACTGATGGACAAAAGCAAAGCCCAGCCCCAGCAGCAGCGGCAGCAGCAGCAGCAGCAAGATCCAAACTCAGCAGAAGCCCCCTCTACACCCATCTCATCGGAGACACCCAAACCAGAAGACAACAGTTCAGTGACTAGTATCGGCACATCGGCTCCTTCCCAAAATAGCAAGGAGAAGATGCAGATGGAGTCTCCCATTTTGCCTGGCTTGAGCTTTCACCAGCCTCAACAAGAACCTGCAGCCGGCACCTCCTTGTCTCCCTCGTTTGGCAGCACCTGGTCTACAGGGACCACAAACACGGTGGATGATAGCTTTTTCCAAGGGATTACTCCAGTCAATGGGACAATGCTTTTCCAGAATTTTCCACACCATGTCAACCCTGTGTTTGGTGGCACTTTCTCACCTCAGATTGGCCTAGCTCAGACTCAACACCACCAACATCAGCAGCAGCAGCAGCAAGCTCAGCAGCAACAGCAGCAGCGGAGGTCACCTGTGAGTCCTAATCAGGCACCTTTTGCCCAGAGAAATGCTGCTTACAGCCATCAGCCCATCATGACCAGCAAACCGTCTTCCTCCTCTGCCTCTTCTTCTTCCTCCTCCAGCTGGAATAACCATCAAAACGCGGCTTGGAGTACACCTTCCAACCCTTGGGGTGGGCTGCAGGCTGGTAGGGACCCTCGAAGGGCAGTTGGAGTGGGGGTTGGCGTGGGAGTGGGAGTCGGCGTACCCTCCCCCCTCAATCCCATTTCACCCCTCAAAAAACCCTTCTCCAGCAATGTCATTGCCCCTCCGAAGTTCCCACGGGCTGCACCCTTAACCCCCAAATCCTGGATGGAAGACAACGCGTTCAGGACGGACAATGGCAACAATCTGTTGCCTTTTCAGGTAAATGGCTACATGCACCTTCTGCATGGTGACAGCTATCACAAATCTGTATGTTTTGTAGGGCTGTGTTTCATGTTACTGTTCCATCTGAGTGGCATCTCCCTAGCTCATATTTGTATCAAATAGTCACCTTATTTGAAAGAAGTGGGGTTGAACCTAGGGAATGCATACACAAAGATCTCCAATTCTAGCTTAAGGTTTAAAATCTTATTTTTCTTGTAACTTATTGTTAAATGTAGCGTATGGAGTTTTTTTTTGTTGTTGTTTTTTGCTCTTTTTTTTAGCTTCTAAAAGGTAGTAGCCTTCATGAAAAACAGGTTTGGCAGACCTGTTCCCTTGGTGCTGTGTTAGAATTTTTTTTCATATCCTCCCATATGTGAGAAAGCCGAGATGTTGAAATTGCTGGCTTCAGTTTTTTAACTGGGCTGTTAATTTTAACCAAAGATGCTTCTTGACCTGAAATTCAGTTAATTATTTTATCACCATTGCAATAACTAATTGTCCTTATGTTGTCGTGGGATTTAAGGGGGAGTCTGTTCGTGTAAGGTATCCATATGAAAAGCTGTGTACATCTAAAACATACACCCTGCTGTTATATTCACAGTGGACGTTTTGAATACATCTAGTAGCAGCATGGGTGTGTATGTAAAGCGTGGCATATCTGTCCTTTCCAGTAAGGAAATGCCTAATACAATTGACATGATTTAGAAATGGCAGGGAAGTATTGTATAAAATAAACCATTTTATGCTGTTCAGAATATTTGCAGCGAAAAGAGACAATAGGACACGACCTTCAGAGCCATATTGCAATGGAGTCTATTTACTAGCTACATAGCTCTGAAATATTTAAAGCTGCAGTGCCCTTCAGTGTTTTTTTTTTAATCTATGACGACAAAGCAGATCAATTGCAGCTGAAACTGGGCCAAATGGAAGATTTGCAATTTTAATGCAGAATGAAACCTGTCATGGTGTGAAATCCATTTTAAGTTGAAAAAAAGCAGAGCTTGCACTTGCAGTCATATCTATACTATGTGAAGTGAATCTCAGACTTTTTCTAGGTTAGCTGTTTTGGTGCCAGACAAGTCAAAATTTTCTGCTTTGAAATACAGTTAAATCATTCATATATACTTGCTCTTTAGGTAGTTGTTTTCTCAAGAAAGTATGATCTCTCAAACGTCTTTAACTTACCAGTTTGGTAAGAATAGCATTTAGGTTAACACTTGGTTTTAGAAACACAGTAAAAAAAAAAAATAAATCAAACAAATGCACCCCCACTCCCATTATTTTAGGAGACTATTCAAGTAAAATAAATGCACTTTCCAGTCCCATTCAAAGAGGACATCTTATAGTCAGCCCTGAAATTTCATTTTGCTGCTTCATTCTGTTTAAAGGGAGAGTTGCAATTTTTTTATTGGCTGGCCTAAATGAAGGTGGAGTGGCTTCTGGTGAGCTGCTGGTTAACGTCTCTGAAGCACTGAAGGCTGGAGGAAGATTACACTTTAGACACAATAGACTTGGTATAAATACTGTGTTGCACAGAGCACAGCAACACAAAAGCTAATAGCTCCCAGTCATTTTTTAGGAGTGGGAAATGTGTTTCAATTTACAAGTATTCTTAATTGTCTACATGTAAGACATTGCAGATTCTGGTATATTTGAATTAGTAGTGAAAACAACAGTAAATGGATCTTATTTCTGTGGTTTGGTTAGTGAGATACATCTTTAATGAATGCAGGACTTCATTATTGTAACTGTAAATTGTCACAAATTAAACTGGCATATATTTACTCATCACTAGGGGGGAAAAAAAGTAGCTAGCTGCTTTTAAAGAAAAGTTATTTTGATTTTGAAATTAAGGTTTCAAAAACCTAAAGTATTAGCCAATATATAAACTTGGAATCTTGTTTTCTTCTCTGTGAATTTAACCTGGTATTTTCATGTTCAACTGAAAGCAAATGCTTAGACTATTCTCAGTACCAGCTGGTATAACAGTCTGATTTCAAAGACTCAGAAAACGTTTATTTTTTTTACCTGTTAGGCTCCTTTGTTTGTTTTTTTTTCATATGAGCTGCTGAATTTTGCTTATTAAAAATTGTAATCTTGATTAATGTTGATTGCTTCTATAGTTAACAAAATTCCAAAGACATCTTTAAACCATACTACTGGTAGGAGGCAACTGTTTAGTTACACTGATGAAAATGAAATTCACATTAATCTAACAGCTTAATATTTGCTGTCAAGGTTCTGGTTGTCTTTTTCCTTCTTCCCCCCCACCCCAAAATTGGGCAATATGTTGACACAGTAAGTTCTGCTTGTCAGCACTATCAAGTAGGTCCGGCAGGTTTATCCATTTACATCTGCCACCCTTCATAGCTGCGTGGTTTTGAGCTACTTTAGAAATATCTTCCAGTAAACTTTCTAGCAACACACTTATGCACATTAGCAAGTTCTTTGTGTTAACCTGTTATTTTATGTTAAGATTATGAGGCTTTCTAAGAAATAAGAAAACTGTTAATATGTTCACTGTTTGAAATGAGATCAGGAAGAGCTATTTTGTAGTTCAGGTCTTTGCAGTGATCAGAAATTTTAATCAGAAAAGATCTATAACTGAGATTTGTGTTCGGAATATTTGACAGTTGATACTCAGCTATTGATATATCTTTTTCTAGGAGAAAATGTTCAATGTTAAATGTTTCTCTTAAAACATGTATATAAAGCGATATGCTAGATCTTTTCATCCCTTAATTTGAGTAAAACTTTAGTATGTCAAAATCAATTGGCCTCTATCCTAAGGAGTTGTGCTGCAGAACATATCAGAAGATATAAAATATTACTTGGTAGTGATATCTGCTGATGTTTGCCTTGTGATTGGTGTGGAAAGGCCACTAAAAATGCTTTGGAAGAGACTACATTCATATACTTCCTGGGAAAAATTGCTTGCAATGTATTAAAAAAATGGAGATACAAAGCTAATAGTTGAAAAGAAAAAGAGAAGTGATCAGTCTGGAATGAAATGTAATGTAGCAAGTAAGAGTTGGAGACGACATCATGGGAACAGACGTGGAACTAGGCCAGATAGGAAATACAAAAACATGGCCAGTTTGTTCTTCTGAATATTCTTTGGCTTCTGAGTGGTTCAGGTGAAGGGTCTCTGACTGTTGTGTGGCAAGCAGTTATGTTGTGCTATTATATTAGGTGATCCTCAGCTCTGGCATTTGAGGCTGACATTAACTGGTTGTCCCTGGGATGCCGCTCTCCTGGCGGTGGCTCAGTTCCACTTTCCAGCAGAGTGGTGGGGCTTGTAGAGAGCTATTGTCATCTCCTGCTTCTGAGCTGCTCCCCCTATTCTCCTTCCTTTCACTTGTCTCAGGTAAATAGTGTGTTTCTTTTGGCTTTTGGCCATGTGAAGATATTGGGACACAGCTTGTGGGTTAGGAGGATTGATAGTGCCTGAAATAGACCCTTGGAGGCAAGGATAAGAAATTCTCTTTGCAGGGAAGATAGAGAAGGAATTAAATGTTTGCAGACCAGTATGCTAATTAAGTATGTCTACCTTGTGGATTTTTAATTAAAGCAACATAAACGATTTTCAAGAAACTGTGCTGAGTTTTGCTGTTTTCCAAGTAATATTCTTCAGAAACAAAAAATGCATTGCAATTTGTTCTCTGAAGATCCTGGCATGCATCAAATCATTCTTGGCAGCTTTACTGATAAAAAATTTCTCTAGCAGAAATAAATAAGGTGGTGTTTATTGTGTATAAAGATAGTTTTAATGTGCTATCTTTGCAGGGAAACTGAGAAGGGATTTTTAGAGAAATGTTTCAGTATGGCATTTTTTTCCTAATTGTTTTCAATTGGAATTAGTCTGGACCAGATGAAATTATTAGCTAAATTTAGACATTTTATATAACTTCAATATTTCATACTTAAACAAAAGGCCAATTCTAACTTGCAGTGAGTTTGTGTTTAAATGTAAGTGTGTATATATGTATAAATATTGAGTTCAAGTATTGGAACATTCACAAGTGTAACAAATAAAGTTTTGTATTTATGAGTAAAAGAGTTTTACTGGCTAATACACTCTGGTGACTAATTTTAAAAACTCTTTTTAAATCTAGAGGGATATTTTTTCAGTCAGAAATAGTTGAATTCAATAAGTCTATTTCAAGATTAAGTTTTGAAGCACTGTATTTCTTTACTCTAAATATGTCACTCCGGGCTCTAGCTTCTTGACAGTTTACTAGGTAACCTCACTTAGTATTGTTCCTGTTACCTTAAAAACTATCTCTTAATGTATACTCCAGTCTTAATTTTTCTTGCAGGATGATGCTCAAGTACTGACAGCCTGCAACTATTTGGACAAAAAGAAAAAAAAAATGGAGTAAAGTACCTAGGTCTGCTTTTTTTCCCCGCTCCACCTTTCTTACATGTTTCTGTTGGTACTATTAACTGGTGCTTTTTGTAGCTGGATTCTGAATACTAAAATGTGGGAGCACATATTGTGGTATCTCAGTAGTCTTCCAGTGTAACAGATACAAGTAACACATGATATTCCAGCTAAGTAGTTGTGAAGTATTTTACAATTTTTTGTTAGATTTAAAATTTGGTTGAATTCTAAATGTCTGCATTTTCAAATTAACTAGAACGTAGTTACAGTACAAGAAAAAAAGCATATGGCTGTTTCATATTCAAAGTATGATGATGGAGCACTAATTGGTTATTTATCAGAGTTTTGATTTTAAGTAGCCAATCATTGTTAAGCTGTCGGAGTTAGTGAAGGTAGAGCAAAGGTCTGAGTTCAGTAGTCATCTGATATTCTGATCAACTCTGTACATAGACTTGACTTCCTTAAAAATATTAAAGGTATTAATATCCAACAATTAATCAATATTTCTGTCTTAATGATTTGATAAAGGATTTATCTGTCTTTGGGAGGAATGGTAGAAGGGAAGGTGAAGGGCATGGCAGTTCATTTTGCTATTTCCCTTCTTGGATCATCTCTCTCAGTTTTCATCTTTTTGCCTAGACTGCTTTTGTTAATGGAATGTAAGAGGAAGAGAGACCTGGGAAAGTAGTGTTTTCAGGTTCCACTGGTTTTCCAGGAAAAAAATTAGGTTGCTGAATGAATGATAAATATTTCCATTTTTTAGCAGTTGGTAAAATAGCTCTCCTTGATTAAGGTCACTCATGAGTAATTCCTAGCAGAGCTAGACTAAGGGAAAGCTAAAATATAGCACTGTTAAGTTTAAAGTTTGAAAGTGACCTTACACAGTACACCTCTGAATTTTGCTTCTATTCTAGACTTTACAGTTTTTAGGCTATTGTGATATTTTATACATTCTTTACCTAAGTTAAGGGTACTATTGCCATGTTGTTTCATTTTTTTTTTTAAATTTAATTTTTCCATGTTTCACAAAAACATTGCTTTCAAGCAGTTGTTAGAGTGCTGCACATACTGATACTGAGCAGTTTTTTCAGTAGTTAGGCGAATATACAAATTTTGTATATAGAATTAGGTCTTCATTTGTGTAATATTTTTATTATTAGGAATAAATTTTAGAATTTTAAAAATGCAGATTGTGTCAGGTCACAGAAACCTTGCTTGTGTTTGTTCAGACTCGGTCAACGTTTATATTTTCACAAGTTTCGTTATATGATTCTGTCTTTTTCTCCAAACTATGAATAGCATTTGTAAATTAATTGATGCCTTCCTTTTCCTTCTCGTTGTGGACAAGTGGCTTTGTCCCTTTATTGCATGTTTCTCAAACTCATTCCAGAGATAAAGTTGTCAATTTTTCTAAGATCTTATAGGAGAGAAGCACTGTGCCAATCAGGATAGATATTGATCTGCTTTTTCACAAGAGTGTTAGAAGAGGTGATGTGAACTCCATTCTATAGAGGTAAATAAGAGGCACAGAGTTTAGGAAATTAATTTTCTTTTCAATGTTCAATCTGAGAAGACTAAAAAACTGTAGTTTTTTTCTGAAATATTTAGAAAATAGGTCTTTGAAAACAGAACATCCACTGCAGTCTCTTCAGTTTGCTGTTTGTGTGAATCTCAAATTAGGCATGAAAAAGTGAAGACAACAAATTGATTTTAGTGAAAACTTTGTTACATACCAATTACTCAGTAATTGAGAACTTTTCATCAGAGAAGATAAGCAAAATATTTGATTTCTTTAATTGATACCCACTTTTTCTTCAACTGTGTGTGTTGTTCTCTGTACAGTCTCCAGATTCTGGAGAAATCTTACTCTCCTGCTCTTCCTATTTCTGTTTTTCTGGATGGTTTTGCAAAATTTGCAGGAATTTGCAACAGTTTTCTTTTGAATTCCTAGACTCTAAATAAACTACTTAAGCAAAACCACAGATTGTGTTGCATGTTAGAATGATACACTTGACATGATTCATCATCCAAGTTAAGAGGTTTTTGATCAATTCTGTTCTTTGTTCTTGGTTTAGCAAAGTTAATGAAAGTTATATGTACAGAGCACCAGCTGTCAATGGGTTTCAGTGGGCATGGCTCCTTTTCTTTGTTTGATCCACCCTTGAACTATTCAACAGCTTTCAAACATCTATTTCTTCCTGTTCCTGATTTTTGATCTTTTTTTCTTCAATGAGGCTTCTTCTTTGAGTTCGTCTCCCCTATTCTACCTTCTGTGTCAAAGCTTCCAGGTACAGAGGAAGGCCCAATAAATCCCTGTAGTTGTAAGCTGAATCATGTTCGCTCAGTTCTGTGCAAAATTCAAAGCATGAGGGGTTTTAAGTAGGTTTAAACAAATTCAGGGAGAATGGAATTTTCAGAAATACTGGCTTGAAGTTCTAAATTCTAGAAATTTAGACATTTTAACCAAGTGATAACGTAGTCTGAACACGCAGAAGTGGTTTTCTTTTGCCATACCCAAACTGAGCTTCCAAAATGTGTGACTTGGGATGGATTTTCACACAAATTGACAAAAAAAACACTTCTGACAGAAATGAGAAAAGCATAATGGCCTTGTCATGGATATTTTATATATGATTTTGTTTTATGTCATAATCATAAGTGGATGTTCTTGTGAAATTCCTCTTTCCTACATAGAGGAATTATTGTGAAGGTGCTCATCTTAAAACAATTCAGCCTAAAAAGTTATTTTTAGCAAGACTGTAGGCAACTTAAAGCTGATCTTTTAATGAGAAATGTCAGACAACAAAGAAATTCACCCATCAAAGCTCTCTGGGTTTTATTCCCTGAGTGGTAAAGGCTCTTTTTTCGCAGGTAAGACTCATTTCCTAAAGAAAGTCTTTGAATTGTAGCTTCTTCTGGAAATTGCTGAAATAAAACAGAAAAAACATTTTGTTTTAAAACAAATGTTAAATATTATTTTGGATTGAATGAAAATTCCTAATTCTTTATTGAAAGTTGCTGCTTCATTCTGCTGAAGTATCATGCTTTGTGAAAGATATATTAAAAGCATTAATGAATTAACATGGAGGTAGCTAGTGTTACTCCCATTTACTCCATGACCTTTACATTTGTAAAGGGTTAACAAATTATTAATCTATTAACTGATTGTTAGCATGTTAACAGATGGCTTATAACCAAATCTAATAGAATCTATTGATGTGCTTAGTAAGCATCAAGGTGTGTAATAACCAAGTGTGTAAAATGTTTAGAACACACTTTGCAGGTTTGAAGTTTTTTTAAACTACTTATAAAGATAACTTCTAGTTTTAAATCATGATGCCCACAACAGTCTGACCTAACTATTTTACCTCATTAAATAATTCTCTTGCTCATTTATTCTCTCCAGGATCATATTGTTTCTTCCTGTGAAAACTGAAAAAAAAATTGAGAACAGTGAGACCTCTCACAGTAACTGAAAGGGTTTTTCTTAAAACTGACAAAGCCTGAAGTAGCAGCTGACCGTGCAGCAGGAAGACTAAGACAGAACAAGAGAGTAGAGGAAACAAAAGTCAGGAAAAAGTAGGACTTTTATAGCACAGAATGGAAGGGAAGCTGTGTCATTTTCAAATATGGCAATCCATCAGGACAATACGCCCATTCACTCTCTGCGGATGAGAATTTCTGCAAATAAAATCTTGAAAAGTTTGGACCAGATTCAACATTTAGTGGTAAGGGTCCTCAGGTGGGTGGCTTCTCCTACTTTTGGCTGCTAATATGGGAAGCTGTACCTGTGACTTCTGAGTAAAAAACCAGCCATAATTGTCAGCAGATTTTACAGGTGATGTTTTGATGCAAGGTTCTGCAGACAGTTGGACCTCCCTTGTCTGAACAGGAACACTCTCTTTGTACATGGTCTTACAAAGTAGTAGATTGCTTATATAATAATTTTTTCTTTCTAGGCAAGAGAGACGTTCCTGATGTTGTATATGCCTTTCAAAACAACTTGAAAATTGATTGTAGTAAATTTTACAGGTTTTTTGAAAGACTTCACTTTGTATAGAAACTGGAAAGTTTTCTCACAAATTATTTAGCCTGCACAGTAGCTTTGTTTGAATATAAACTTGAACTTGTGAATGTCTCAAAATATAGCTCAGTCCTTGGCTCCACTGGACATGAAGAGCAAGGAGCATTAATTTAAAAGACCAAATACAGTGAAAATAATTTTTTTATGAATACAGGCATGCATGGATACAAACTGCATCTGTGACACTCATAGTTTTTTAATACAATCTGCAATTTTGTTTACCTTTTCACACATAACATTTATATTTGTTGTTTATAGTTGTCCAGAAATCAACTAAAAAACTCCTGTATTTCTCTTCTCTGTCATTCTTTCTGGTTGATGGGGTCCCAGTTTATGGTGAAGATTGAATCCTTGAGATCATGACCTTGCAGTTAGTGCTATTAAATATCAGTCTGCTTTGCTGCAGTTCTTTAGTTCTTTTTGCATGATGAGCTTATCTCCTCTGGGTTGATGATATCTTGTAAATATTATTATTGTGTTTCTACTTTAATAAAAGACATTACTCATTTCAAGTATCTCAAGTGATCTCAACAAGACTGGTCTCAAGATTTGCCCTGAAGAAACTGCATTATTCACTTTTCTTTAGCAGATTCTGTTGAGCACTAGCAATTCTTCCCCATTTTGCCATTTTCTTTTTTACCTCGATAGCACTGGTTACTCTTTTGTCCCCATTTATGTGGTTACTTTGCCTGTAGCACCATGTGAAATGCTCTGTCGAAGTCCTTGTTAGGTCATCCAAATCCTAATCTTTCAAGAACCAGGAAACATCTTTCCCAGGGTATTGCATCAGTAATGCATAATTCTACATTATTTCTTCACTATACTTCTTAAGAGAAGAAATCCTTGAATTTCTGTCATAAAAACTAGAAACTCTTGTTGTCATCTATAGTTTCATATCCTGCTTCAGTTATTGCAGTTCTTTTGTTGTTATTTTGCTGGTCAGATATACACAGTACTGACACTGTTACTTGGACAACGTTAGTGGTTCCACTGACTGCCTTACTGACCCTGGCTCCTTTGGATTACCATGTTGCCATGCACCTCATCTGTTACTGAGTTGGATAGATGATATTGTTTTCTCTTACTGTTTATCTGTCTTCTCTGTTTAGCCTTGTTTAACTGATTTTCCTCTGTGAATGTGAAGAGCTGTTATGGAGGCTACATTATTTTTTCCTGACTTCTTCTGGTGTTTAATTTTTTTATCAGTCTTCATAGACTTTTTTCTAGACATTTGTTGTCCAAGGTATCTGTGCTGACCTTCTTGAATATATGTAATTGGCTGAACATCCTGGTTCTTTCCTTGTAGCAACATTTTCTTAAGGGGCCTGTCATTTTATATTACCTTGTGCAAAAAAAAGGAGAATTCTGTTGCAAATCAGGCAGGCTTTTATCTCAAGACATTTTTCCTGTCTGGAGCGATCTTTACTAGATTTGCCATGTCCTAATCAGTTTAGCTCTTATAATGTAAAAGCAAAGTGCTTTTCTTGCTCCTGTGAATATGGTCTTCAATTTCTGCATAAAGAAGGTTTCCTTTTGGTTAATTGGCTGTTCACAGTTGTACTTGTGTGTCTTGTAAGTGATTTCTGAATTACTTTAATTAAATCCAAATGTGCAGCGGTAATTTGAATGCATAACACCTACCTGACAACACAACTGCTCATGGCCTCTTCTTATCTAAGAGGAAGAATTTTTTATTTTGGTTATTTTAAAGAATTTTATCCTAAGTGTTCAGGCATTTTATACATAATACAGTTAGTTATTTTCTTCATATCCTCTATCCCTTTAAGCCCCTTAGGCAATAAAAGATGGAAATATGCACAGTGTGATTCAGTTACCATTTTAATATATTATCATATGAAGTTAATATGTTTAATACATTAATTCTGAATTTGTTATGAAATTTAATTTTTTTTTCATGCATGAGATGATTCACTACTTGCCACTGGAAAAATTCCTTTGTTTATAAAATTTAATCTGAAATGGAATTGCTTGCATATAATTGATCTGAAGAGTTGCTTCTAATTAAAACATAATTTTAGACTGGGATTTTTTTGCCCTGCTTCTGCCCTTCCTTCCTTAAAGTGGAGCTTGATTTTACAAGTGGTCTTTGGATTGCTACTGTCTGCTGTTTCCTGCCTCTTCAGTTGCATATATGCAGCCTTTGGTAATTTTGCAGATGATCAAATACTTAATAGCAAATATTTTTAAATTAGAGTTTCTAACATAATGACACTTTAGGAAAAGGTTTGCCTGGTATCTCACTGGCTATACAAGAGTCTTCAACTCATGTTTAGAAGTAGGTGCACAGCTTGAGAAAGCCTGTAGTTCTGTTTCCTTTTCAAGAAGATGTCTGAGACAGCTTGGGATTCTGCGATTGATTATGTCCTTGATAAAGTCCCAGGATGGACAACATTTGTTGCTTATTATTCTCAATCCCATTAGGAAGAAGGTGACAGAGTGGATTGTTGTGTGCCACAATTTATCATGCATATTAATCAGGTTGTAATAGTATAAAATTAGGATTTGTGTAGTTTGCATGAGCAATTGCTAATTAACTAGTAATTAAAAGTATATTGCAACTAATAGGTTAAACTTTTTCTTTAAATCCTGCTGGATACAAGGTGACATCACACTGCAAAGGTCACCTCCTTGTGTTCTCTGGGAGCTGTTTTTCATTGCAAGTGTTCCTGGCCTGGTTCAGGCGTGTGAGTAAATATTGGTGTATGACCCAGTTCCCCCCAGCCCTTACAAACAACAATCCCACTGATCCCACTGCACCATTTCCTGGTG
>VZTR01021427.1:15026-38597 GCA_013400775.1 Chaetops frenatus | reverse complement strand
AATCCTAATGGATTAGGAATTTTCATTTATATTTCGTCTCCTGAATGTATCAGATTAAGGACTCATTGCAGTATTTTTGTGCATCTGGTATGGAACAAGTACATTAATAAGTAAGTAAGATTGGCTGGTTTGTTTTTTGTTTTGTTGGTTGTTTGTTTTTTTGTTTTTTTTTTTTTTTATTTTTTTTTTTTTTTTTTTTTTTTATGTTTCAGATTATTAGACAAAACTATTTTTAAATAAGAGATCACCATTGTAGTGTTAATGTAATTTTCAGAGGATACATTAGAGCTGTCCTTTGACTCACCTAATTTCAATAATTGGAAAGTCTTCCAATTAAAGCTGAAAATTTTTGGTTTATTAGTAGTCATTAGTGACAGGGAGATATTAAATGGGCCATTTGCAAATAACTTTGGGGTGTGTTGAACCTGTCTGAGGAGGTAGGATGCCAACAAAGCTATCCTATCACTGACCTCCTCAGCTGAGTATGAGAAAATACAATGGAAATCTCATGGGTGAAGATAATGATGGAGAGATTATTCACCAATTATCATTATATGCAAAACCATCTTGATTTAGAGAAATTATTTTTATTGTAAATTAATAACTTTGTTCTCCTTCTTGGAATCTCTATGGGCCACAGCTTCTTTCAGGGCACATTGGCCTGTTCTGTCATGGGGTCCCCATGAGCTGCAGTGTGGAAATCTGTCTCACCTTGGCAATTTCCAAGGATTACAGCCCAGTCTTGGCACTTCCCTTGAGGTACCTCCTCCAATTTTTTTCTCTGGCCTGGGTGCCTGCAGGGCTGTTTATTTTATGTTTCCTCACTCCTCTCTTCTGGCTTCTGCTGTACAGCAGGTTTTACCCTTTCTTTAATATGTTATCACTGAAGTGCCACAAATGTCACCGATGAGCTCAGCTTTGTCCGGTGGTGGGTCTGTCTTGGAGTCATCTGAAAGTCCCTCTGTCTCTGTCTGACATGGGAATAACTACTGGTGTAATCTCACAGAAGCCACATATGCAGCACCTTGAATTCTTTTGCTTAACATTGGAGAAGATGCCATAGCTTTTAATATGTTAAAACAACAACAACAACAAGGTATTTACAGTACTGCTAGATTTTTATTTTGATGCAGATGCAACCTTTCCCCTTAATTTTCATTAAAACAAATTCCACTTGCAAACTCCAAAATGTCAACCTGACCAAAATTTTACATAGTTACTTATCAAAGAATTGAAAGGGTATCATCAGGTTTTAATCTTATTTTAAAGTATCACTTAGAGTCATTATTCTTCATCACTTCATAACATCATTACAAAACTCAGAGAAAGCTGGCTACCAGCTTAATGTCAACTACAGTTACATTTTGTCAGCTAAGCAGCTCACAGTGGTCAGGATGCACTGTTAATTTAAACCATTTTTTGTTTGGTTTATTTGTTTGTTTGCTTTCAACTGATTTACTGCATGAGTTATCCAAATTCTGAGGAAAGCATTTTCTTTTAATGTTATAAATTTATATTATTCAAATATTGAAGCAAATGGATTTGTTTATTTAACATACAGAAGTACTTAATCTCTCTGAATAATTACTCCTGTGTTTTCCTGCACATTAAATATCACACTAAGATTTTACAAAGGAGTTAAATATGAATTATTCAATCCAGTAGCTAACTATTTGATTGGAAGCTAAATGACTACAACTACAGCACTAAACCACTTTCCACCAATTACACAAACCAGAGGTAATTTTTTTATTCCCTCCAAGTGTTCATTTCAGACTGGAGAAGTAAATAATGGAGTTAGTAATTTCTGTGTTTTAAAAAGAGATGCATTAAAAGAGATTTTTGTAAAGGGCTAAACTACTGCTTTTTCTATGTTGATTGAAAAACTGGAAAGTATTTTTCATGGGATAAAATTAGCTAAATAATTGTCTGCTATATGGTTATACAAACATTCATTTTTCAATAGTCCTGCAAAGTACAAAAGACTCTTTTAAGGACTGTACTGTCCACATAACCAGTAAAACATCGTTTGTACATTATTTTCATAATAGAGGCTTTCAGCAAAGAACTTACACTGATCAAGGTCAGACAGCATTTCTAGGTAAATTCTTAAAATAAAATTTAAAAAAATGTAATATTGTTTAACTTATTAATTGACTCACTTGAAAAAACAGATGGAAGAGACACTTAAAACATCATCCATGGATACACTTGGGTTGTGTTATCAAAGATACTTGTTGGTTAGTTATAAAAATGAAAATAGTAATGCTGAATAATTTTATTTAATTTGAAAAATACACTTAATTTTATTCTAACAGGAGGGAAATAATATGAAAGTTGTAAAGGTGAACAATCTTTGTATTTATAAGAACAGCAATCAATATTACAAAATCTTTTTTTTTTTTTTTTTTCGCAGAATTAATTAAATAAGGAAAAAGGGAGATTTTCCTTTNNNNCAAATAGTTAAGCATACCTATGAGAGAATTCAAATAGATTGAAATTTAATTCCATCTTTCTGAGCCATGATAGTTTTTGGCAGCATGCTAGAGGGATTCGTATTTGGGCCTCTGCCATTTCTTGATATAAACAATCAAATAAATTATATTTGAAGATAAAATATTCTAAAAGTAGAATGATTTGAAATTCTAAGGTTAAAAAAAGGGAAAGATTAATCTAATGGTTGAGATCTATAGACATGCATGAAATTTTAGCAGAATACTCTGGGCAATAACTTTAGTGTCTTATTCATTATCTTAAACATTCTGCAAATTTGATGTTGATATGGTAAAATGATTTTTCTGAATATATTGTTGATACGCTGGAAAAGCAAACTGTGTATCTGAAACAGGCTCTGCATATTTGTAGTTTTGGTGGTGTGTCTGATGCACCATGTTTAGGACAGTTCAGTAAGTGATTTCTTGGATGGGTTAAAACTGAGAGTTGGCACAAAAAGCAAAGAAAATCCCAGGCCTTAGTAAAGCACATATTTTCAGGGTCTTATGTCCTTTTAATTATAGAAATAAATTTTCTTGATAGAATTTTGAAACAAGTTGTCAGTGGATTCCTACCACCTAGTTTTAATTACCTTGATGATGAACCTAACTTAGAAACACTTAATGAAATACAAACTTTCTAATTCATGTATCTACTTTAGATTTGTCAGATGGTCTAATTTGACTACCAGTATGTGTTAGGTTACTGTAACAGAGTGCTGACAGACCACAAAAAGATATTTACGTTTGGCTTCCAGAAGCTGCAGAATCTGCTTCTTCACAGAAAGCCAGGAATCAGATCAACTACAACGCTATTCTTCTAAATAGGTATTTATCAATTTAAAGCTAAATTTTTACCTAGATTTTCAAACAGGGGTGCATATTGCTGGTCGTGAATTAATACTGGAAGTACTCTTGGAAGATGATGGATGTAAGCAAACCTTAAAAGCCACATTCAATAAAACATTTGGTGTGAGAATCTCCTCCATGAATTTAAGAAATGCACAATGTCAATATGATGATTATTCAAGCTCTTTTATGACCAGTGGAACGAAATTGACTCTTAAAGGGCACAACTGATTTGATTTCAGTTACTTACAGTAGGATGAGACACACCACACTCCAAAACAGCCTCTTCTTTCTACCAACTAAATTAAAAGAAGAAAAGGATTTTTAACTGATTCATTCTGGTTAAGATTTCTACAGTGGCTGGATTAAATTTCATGAGCATGTGTCTTTAACAGTATTTAAGATGATCTTGGGCACATAAGACTGGCTACTCAAGCTGGTAGATAAACCACAGGATTCCTGCACCTATGAACTATCCACTGCAAAACAAAGAATATATTCAAAGGCATCTTAAATGGCACTAAACATCTGAGTTTAAGCTTAAAGCTTAATTTAATTTAGTCTTTGAAAACAGTTTGAAAGACATAAATTAAAAGGGAGTTAAATAAAGAGATGACATCATAGCAGAAAAGAAAATATCATAAATGTTTTGCATGCTACATTTTTGTGTGATAAAGAGTCAGAAGTCAAATGTCGCATTCCTTAAATCATCAAGAGATGAACACCTCCTGAGAACATTCCATAAAACAAATATAAAACCAAACCCCTAGAGCTGCTATTTCTCCATCATGAAATGGTTGTGTAAGTGGACTTCAGATCTATATAAGTCATGAGGCTCAATTGCCCTTTTTTGTTTGGGATTTTTTGGAGGTGATGGTGGTAGTGATAGGATGTATACGTGTGTTTTTCTTGTACTGGCAATTCTGGGAATTTAAACATGAATAATCTGGATAGTAATTTAAATTATTTTGTGCTCAGCTAAGAGGAAATAAAAGGTATAATTCATTTGGCAATTTATGTTGCTTAAGTGCTTTCTTTCTGCAACTGCAAGGGCATGAGTCATTACAATCCCTCTGGCTGGAACACGACACAGCTTCACCACAGGAGCTGTGTTTGACTTCTGTATGAGCTGTAGGGCTACTGTACACAAGACATAATCAAAGATTAATTCAGTTTCACAAGAACTCAGATTAAATGTCTGGGTGAGGGTAACAAACTGCAATTAGTCTCTCAAAGAAGCTTAAAGATTTATACCTTTGAAAACAATAAATGTACTGTAATGCTAAGTATTAAAAAAAGTTCTAAAAAATATATGGTAGACATTCATATGATACATTCTTGCTTTATCAGAAAGAACTAAAATTGTACCTCTTTTCATGCTTTGAGTTCTATAACTATTGAGCTGAATTTAAACAGTAAAATACATGTGAGGGGCTGATCATAGTGAATGTATTACTGTGATATCTGCATAGATAACTGATTACTATTATTAGTGTTATATAAAGAGAGTACAGAAATGTGTAAGTAAAATCAAAACTGAAAAAGATAAGTAGTTCTGGCATCTCAAAATCATATTCCTTGTTCTGCAAAGCTGCTGTTTATAGCATTTTTAATTTCATATAATCTTTTAAAAGAATTCAGGATTAGACAACTATATTTCACCTTAGTTTTGACATTTTAAATGTATATGTCATCACATCTTGGTATTATCAAGTATTGCTGTACTAGAAAGGTCTAAACAAAAATAAAGACAGAAGTATATATATTTTAACAGTAAGTTCTCAAAGAGAATATGTCCTTAACTAACCAAACATCAGAATCAGCTTGAATTAAAGTTTAATAGAATTATAGTCTAGATTTTACTTTGCCAGTCTCCTCCAAAATATTTTACAAGTTTTGATTAAATCAGTAATGTCACTAGAATTACAATAAGTTTACTCTGTCATCAAGTGCTGAATAAATGTGAGAAACATCGCATAAGGCCTTTGAACTAAATTTTTTTGATTCTGAATGTTTTGAGTTTCATATCAACACTTCAGAACACCTGATGGACAGGATACTACACAGAGGGACCAAGCCCAAGAAGCGGGCACATGGGAATCTTAGGAGGTTTAACAGGACCAAGTGCAAGGTGCTGCATCTCGGTCAGGAAAATCCCCGAGATCAACAAAGGCTGGGCGATGAACAGTTTAAGAACAGCCCTGCTGAGGAAGACTTGGGAATGCTGGTGGATGAGAGGCTAGCCATGAGCCAGCAAACCAATCATGTCCTGGGCTGCATCAGAAGCAACGTGGCCATCAGGGCAAGGGAAGAGATTCTGCCCCTCTACTCACTTCTGGTGAGACCCCACCTGGAGTCTCACTGTCCAGCTGCAGAGCAGAGTGATGGAGAGGCCTTGCTGGCTTTTGTCTGGCATTTGTGTGGCATTTGTCTGGCCTTGGTGCTTGCAAACTCACAGATATTACAAAAAGTTGTTAAGAAATTGGTAGTACAAGGACAGTTTGACCTGATCCAGTTCTAATCCATGTCAGGTGAAATTTCTGTGAAAGTTGTTTTACAGAAGTGGCTTTTCTGAAATGTCTCTTATGTTTAATTCCAAGAATGGTCAAAAAAAATTTCCTTGACAGGACTCCCATCATCTTATCTGCACTGTACAGCTCACATGCAGACTTAAATCGCTTTACTATCCTCACTGGCCACAGGCTGACACACAAACACAAACAGCTCCAACAGCCTTATCCTATTCCCTTTTCTGGCTCATCAAGTGCAAAATATACCTGGTCCACTAGTGCAAAATATATCCATATGTGGAATGTGGATTTTGGCTGCCCCCAAAGCCATCTCTTTCCCAGGCAGAACAAACCCATCTCAAACTCTCCTCACGAAGTGCTGTCATCCTGGTGGCCTCCTCTGGAGCTGCTCAGTTTATCAGTCTCTCATGCACTGCAAGCCCTAGAACTGGATACAGAACGAGTACTGAGTAGAAGGGGATGATCATTGACCAACTGGCTGTGCTCCTGTTAATATAACACCAGATGCTGCTAGCTTTCATTGCTTCAGGACACACTGCTGATCTTCTCTGAGCCTGGAGTCCTCTGGAGCCTCCAAGTACTTTTATGCAGAGAGGAATCCCAAACATCAAGTTCCCAGTCTGAAAAATACAGAAATTTTGTCATGTGTCTTTACTCCTGTTGATTTTCACAAAGTTCCCAGGGCCCTTTTCTTTGTCTTGTTCCCTCTGGATGGCAGTCCTCTATTAGCTACACTTCCAGACTGTCATCAATCACAAATCTGATGATGGTGCTTCCTGTTTTCTCCTCCAGCCTCTTCATAAACAGGAACTAAAGGGGATAGGTGCCAATATATATTACCAAGGAACTCCATTTGTAACCAGCCCCAGTAACCTCTATCTTTTGAACATGATGGTACAGGCAGTTTTTTACTCATCAGGATGATACCAGCTGGATGGATACAAGGATGTTGTGGGAGTCCATGACAAAAGCCTTCAGAAATTTGAGGTAGAAAAATTCTGCTGCTCTTCCCTAATGCAAAGATCTAGTCACTTCATCACAGAAGGCAATCAGGCATGTTGTGCATGATAATAAATCATGATGGCTATTCCAAATCATCTTATTCTCATTCATGTGTTGCAAAATGGCTTCCACAAACTGACTCTAATACATTTACATGATTCTAAATGACTTCTAGAAGACAAAACTGCAATTCCTTAATTCCATACAGGACATAGGAAAGAAACTTTGTGTTGTGCTGCAAAAACANCTAAAATCAGATTTTAAAGTAGTCAGAATAAAGTAAGTTTTACCAAGTCTGGGCCTGCTTTAATAACACGAGCAGTGTGAGAAAGCTATATATGTGCAGCTTAAAAATCTGTATGTAAATAGACAACACTAGATTAAAGCATTATTTAAAAACATTACAACCGTCTTAAAAGAAGCATAGACAATCTTTATTGAGTGTTGGTTTATAATGCATTTCATGTTATGTATAAAGAACTAGTAATGAAGGGTTTAACTTTGCATGTTCACCCCTGTAAACATCAATGACCTGAAAAAGACAAAAAATGGGCCTAGCAAAATTTGGAAGCTACATTTCCACCATAACATTGGGAATACATTTAATTAGCAAAACACATGCACTGATTTCAAACAGCAGTACCATATTTAGAAGCTGACATTCAAAAGACCTTTAGCCAAATAAAAAATCAATAATGAGTGGATGAAGACAGGGATTCTTCTTGTAGATTGTTGGGATTGATGACTATAATACATTGTGCTGGATTTATGTTTTAGGAAATAGAAATGTTAACAAAAATTTAAGAAAAAAATGTCTGAAAACAGTCTCTTTCGCTGATCTAAATGATATCAGACACCTTTTAGTGAACAAAGATTCTCCTCAAAAAAGTGATGACTGTCTAGCACAGAATGGTGATCACTCAGGGAAAGAGACTGACAAATGTTTTTAATGTAGCACTTGAGCACTAACTTAACATAACATGAGCTGATGCATAACATAGCAAATTGCTTTTAACTCAGTGATGTATAGGTACAAAATCTGAGAAAAAATGTATCATTTTAATGTATTCACACCCTGTCTGGCTCACCAAATTCCCACAGAAATTCACAGGCATCTGAGGAAGCCTTTTCTTTTGATATAGCAGAAAGCAAACTTTTAGTTCTGGGTACAGGTAGCCTGATGTTCCTTAGCCGATAGCCAAGTGAGTTTGCCTACCTATTTGTTCCTTTGTGTTAGAAGATTTCCTAATTTATCTTTCTTCTCAAAATAAATTATATTCTTGTTTACTTGTATTTACTGTAACAGTTTTAGTTCTCTAAATCTTTGTCTTCCTCAGCAAAATATTTTTTATTTAGAGTACAGCAGCATAACTGACATATATAGATAACAGTGGGAACCAGACCGAATCTTATCCACAATGCAGCAGGGTAGAAACAACTCTTTCCACAAAAAAAAATAGTTAAAGAAGTGAGAAAATGTAGAGTCTGCTTTACTGCTCTGGCAAGTCTCTAGATGCTTATAAATTGCAGAAATATACTTGACAAGTCACCTTCCCAAAATGACTCCTGTAATTGGTAATGAGAAGCATTGTTTTCTTTTTATCTGGACTCCATTCCAGGGCTTCTGCTCCTTTTGAACTACTATCCAGAGTGAATGTGCTTTGGAGATACTTCTCTCTGACTCCCATAACAAAATAGATTTAAAGGAAATTTTCTTAATCCATTTTTACAAGTTTTCTCATTCTAGTGCAAGTAATGATATTTTTTGGTTTCAACTTCTTATTTTTCTGAAAGACATGTTTATTTTTTCTAAACATATTTACTGTACTCTCACACTAGATTCTAGTTGCAAGTAAAATAACAAAATTTCATTTTCTTGGCAGATATCAGGTTGACTTCAAAATTATGTTGTTTTCATGGATTTTTTTTCAACTTTTCTGAGGACTTCTCTATTTTTTTTTCAATTCTTAATATCAACACAAATATAATTTTCTTTTCTTTTTTAGATCTACTGCCATAAATTTTTTTTGCCTTCAATAGCAGTTTGTGATGTAACTGGTGGCAAAGTGGTTGATTAGATATGAATGAATGCCTGGCATTTGCACGTTTTTATGTCAGGAGCTGGAAACAGTCTTCTTCAGCTTCTTCTGATGTCACAGGTTGCTGAGTAAGTGATAGGACAGCAGCAAGCCACTGACATTTTCACTGGTAGCCCAATGTAGCACTGTCTATTTCATTGGAAATAGATGCCTTAAAACAACCCTAAAAACCAAAATAGTAGGACTACAACTATTTGCTTAGACTTCACTAAAATGAAACTTCCCTAGAAAATTTTCAGACAACTACCCTCTACACTTTGATCATATCTGATTCTTCAGTGGGGGAAAAAGGAAACCTATAATTGTACTGGTTTTAACACCAGCAGGAAATTAAACTCCAAATAAGCCACATGTCTTCCTCCACCTCCTATGGTAAGGGAGGGACCAAAAGTAGCAACTATGGGTTAAGATGAAAATTTATTAAGAGCACAAAACCACATCCCCAGTGATAACCTGAGTGGTACAGAATGACAACCCTGTCACACCTACACAGCCCTAAATTTCCTCCCCTTCTCGGCAATGAAGAGAAAAATTTAAGAGTAAGTTCAGTGCCTTAGTTCAATACACTGTTCTCCATCCTTTGTCCCTGTCTGTTTTAGTGAAAGTGGGATTAATTCTATTAAACAGTAAAAATATTTTCTTCAATTTTACCTATTAATTTACACCAAACTTTCGACATTTTTGTATATTCTTTCCAGATAGGAGAATTCAGTTTGACGTAGCAAGCAGTAGTCTAGCAAGCAGTAGTCTCAAAAAAAAAGTTGTCTGCAGTGATTAGGAGTAAAACTACTCTGCAGTTCAATATAACTGAAGTACACAATTAAGCTGGACACGTTATGGCTGAATGCAGATATTCACAGAAGATAGGTTTAAGCCATCCTAAAAGCCTACTCCTTCATGAATGATCTTGCATCAGGCTCATGTTTCTATTTAACTTAATTCTGGGGTAAAATTTATATAACACAGAGTTTCTGGTGCTGTTAAGTTCTAAAAAGACAAAGAATACATTTAGTCATTCTAACAGAATAGTGAAAAGATATGACTTATGTTGCAGTAGCAACTATCAGGACTTCCCATTCATACAGTGTAGTCCTTGTGTTAATCTAAAAAAAAAAAAAAATTCCTAGAAATCTCTGCAAAGTAACTTCTAACCCTCATTATGAATGATACACTAATACCTAGAGATGTTAATTACTTTGCCTCAGGATATACACCCAGTAGCAGAAGTAACACTGATCCAGCTTTTACTGCACCATGCTGCCATCTTTCTTTCCTGATAGAAAGTCTCTTTTTGAATATAGTTCTACCTTATCTGTATTTTGAATTTTCAGGATAGCTCAAACTGAACAACAAGTACTATTGCTACATCCATACTACTACATGAAAGAATAACAAGAAGCTCTGGAGCTTGACTGCCCAATCAGCTTGATTGAGCCTCTCCAGCTTGACCATTACAACATAAATCTTATGCACTATGGATGCCAACAGACCTTACAGCTTTGACCTTGAAGCTTTTTTTTTTCACTGAGATATTTATTTATAGCCTCTAAATTAAAATTAGGTTCTACTAAATTCAGTATTAAAAATTCTCTTGATACTACATCAGCACTGTCAAGAGATTGCATGATATTGCTGTTAAAATGTGTATCCAAATGGAACAAAATTTCTTGCAATTTTTGCATTCCTGGTTTACATGACAACAGTCCTTTTTGCGCTGCCAAGATTGTCAGGTACTCACTTTGGTGAGTACCATATTGTATGTAAACATAACTAGAAGCTAGTGTGCATTGCTCTTTCTCTAGCATGGATTTGGGATACATCCCATCATGAAGGAGCCTGGAACTGGTTCTTGGTCTACCACTTCAGACATATTTTAATTGTATTACATATATTAAGTGTCTTATTTTAGAAAAGTAATAGAAGAGGCAAAACGATCATTGATCTAAAAATATACCTGAATGTTTCAAGAAATGCAGATAATTTTTTTGAGTACCTATACTGCAATTAACTCTCACAGCAAGATCAATTTATAGGAATTGTAGTGTTATACGTGGGACTACAGCTGCCAGTTTTGGAATCCAAGACCTGGAATCTAGTATAATCTCAGATTTTAAGTAAATCTGTTTCTTGCTTTGGTAATGGCAGTAAAAAGTTTGAAAATGTGAGACATAAAAGACTCCATCATATTTTCAGATATCTAGTCTTTAAAATACTAACTGCTTCATATCTTTTAGCAAGGTATTATTTCTATGACTTCCTAAACTTAAGGAAGAACATAAAAAGTAAATTTAGTTCATGATGTACAGATGACATTACCTTCTAACTGTGGGTAAAAATGCTAGGCTTAAAACTTCTACTGTCACTACTGAGCATAAGACTCTCAATTACTCTCACAGTAGCTATTTTTCCTGTTTCTACAACGTGAAGCAGGTCTGCACCTGAAGAAGATTCTCAGCTACAGACCTATGATGCAGTGTGCCACATCCATCTCTACTTCACGGCTTCACATCCAAAGGATGCACTTCAACATCAGAATAGTTAAGCCAGCAAACAGTGTGTTGAGAAAAGTTTAATCTAATTCCTGAAGTACAAAGTAAAAGTNAAAAAAAAAAAAAAAGATTCTCAGATTAAATATAGCTGTTTGGAATCTTATTAGAGGAAAACCAGAGGATAAAGGACAATTAGGCTGAAAAAGTAAAAAAGTAGTAATTTCTGAAAATTGTTGTATCCTGAAAAAAATATTTTTTAGTCTTTTCTTTCCATAGGATTGTTTTTGAACAAATGTTTTTTAATAGCATTGTAAAATGTAAAAAGGATACTTGTACAGGAGACAAGACAGGTGAGTCTGAATTCACTGGCAGTGATTTCAGTATTAGACTAAATATATTTAGGAGGGGGGAATGTGGAGGATTTTCAAGCAAGAGGTTATACTAATTCAATACCTTCCTAAACCCACCTAGTAATTTGTTGTTAAACTAAAGCACATCCAAAAGATACCCATTATTGTTTTAAACACTATAAATTGTGGGAAAATACCCATGAAATAATTGCTTTCAGTATTCAAGATTTACATTTTATTTCTAGTAAAATTTCTGCTTATTTCAGCTGGAGGGTATTAGATTTTATAATACTCTCCCTGCTAATTAAAAAATATGCTTCCACCTTCAACAGGAACCTCCTTGTACAAAGGTCTATCATATCTACTATAATTAGGCCCTATATCTATTCTATATATAGTGCACATTATATATTTTTTCAATCTTCATTTTAATAAGTAGATAATGTTCCTATTTTTAGGCCATCTGGACCCTGCTTAATTTTTTACATCATTCATAAAATACGGACATACTGTACTCAAATAATGACTTAATCAATGCTGTATACCTTTTCACTGTTTAGTATTTCTGTATTTAATAGGAAAATGACAAATCTGATAATTTTGCTACAGGAAGCTCATTGTAGGTTGATATTCATCTGGTGAAGAGCAACAATTCAACGTCCTAGTCTGACAAAGTCTGACTGGATTATTTGTTTTCCAGGATGCCTATCCACTCTTCACAAATAGATTCACATATAGATTTTTTTCAGATGATGTGAGACATAACTTATACTTTTCAATTATTCACATCTCTGAGTAACTTAAATAAGTTTATTCAACAGAAATCACATCTATTTTCACATATGTAACTGAAATTAATAGTTATATTAAAAAAAAGCATAAATCACTTCTAGTTTTTGGGGTTACAAAGGAAATGTCCCTGTGAGTAAATTATTTAGTAATTGTTTAATCTGGGATTTTTATACAGCTGGTACTGGCGAGAGGTGGGAGACAAACAGAAAACAGCCAATTAGTATTCTGATCTTCTGCAATAATATGCCAAAATTTAAATATAAGAGGGAAGTTAATCAAAGTCCTCCTGTGACTTTATAAGCAGACAAACATTTTGATTTTTGAACCTGCTCTGCAAGTCAGAAGAAGAGAAAATGTCCTAAAAGAACACTTCCTTTTTGTGGCAGACCAGGGTTTTAATATATAACAGCAAGGTTACCTCTGCACTATATCTCAGGAAAAAAAGAGGTTTACTATTGCCAGTACTTTCTTCCTCTTCTAAGTGGAATGAGAACAAGAACTCATCCTTTTTGTTTTCTTGCACAGTTTAAAATTAATTTCCTCTGATCATGTAATTATGGTATCCATATTTACATTTTATCTTTTGATCTAACTAGAATTCTTTAGCAGTATTTTATATAGCAAGACTTATTTGGAGAGTCTAATCACTTCATGATGTGTAGCAAAACAGGTATTTAATTTCTAAAGATATTGTTTGACATCTTCAAAGTGTAATATTCATTCTCTTGGAATTTGAGATGCTCTAATACCCAAGATAGTTGGATAAAAAATTCAAGATTGGTAGGTTGATCTCAGCTAGCTGTCAGACCCCTTCCTTCCTATTTTCATCTGGGACATATTTAATTCTCTTCTTAGTAGCTGGTACAGCATTGTCCTTTTTGAATTTAGTATGAGAACAACATTGATGACACCCTGATGTTTTGGCTGTTGCTAAGTAGTGCTTAGCCTCAATCAAGGACTTTTCAGTGTCTCAGGCTCTGCCAGTACTGAGGTGCACAAATGCACATGAGGGAGCACAGCCAGGACAGCTGACCCGAACTAGCCAAAGGGGTGTGCCATGCTATAGAACATCATGCCCAGTATATGAACTGGAGGGTTTGATCTGGAGACCAGGAGGGTTTGATCACTGCTCAGGGACAGACTGGGCATCAGTCAGGAGGTGGTGAGAATTGTACAGTGCATTACTTATTTCTCTAGAGTGTTGTTACTCTCTATTCTTTTCATCATCATAATCATCATCATCACCATCAATTAATTTATGATAATAGTGTTTATTATTAGTAACTATATTAAATAAAACTAATAAATATAATGAGATGATGGTGATGATGATGATGATGAACTTATCTGAACCCCTGAGATTCACCAAGTCTCATCTCTACCCAGGGAGGTGGAGGAGCAGGAAGAGATTGTAGGGGTGTGAGTGAGAAGTTGAATGGTATTTAGCTGCCAGCTGGGATTAAACCCCCACACTCACCCATTTACTCTCTCTCATTCCCTATCCTCAACATGACAAGAGGAGAAAGCAAGAGGCAAAAAATGACTGTTTGAGACACAGTTAGGGAGATCACTTAAAAATTATTGTTGCAGGCAAAACAGACTCAAATTAGGGAAAATTAATTTAATGTGTTGCCAATTAAAATACATTTGAAAGCTGAGAAACAAAGACACAAACTAAAACACCTTCCTTCACAAGACATTCATTTTTCCAAGTCTCAACTTCAGTCCTTTACTCCCTACATCCTTGCCACATGTGGGACTGGCAGGGTGGGAAACAGGTGGTTACAATCAGCACCTAAATGTTCTTCTCTGCATCTCCTTCCTCCTCTCCACATTTTTCTGACTCCATTGTGGGTTCTCTACATGTCATACATTCCTTCAGAATAAATTTGCTTCAGCATGTGTCCTCCCTGGGCCACAGTCTCCACTGTGGTAGATGTGGTAGTCTCCACTGGCTGCAGTGAAATATTTGCTCATCCCCACAGGCTACTGTCCCTGTCAGGACAATCTACTCTAGCATGAGCTCTCAAAAGGTGGCAGCTCCTTCAGAAAATGTCCACCTGCTACTCCACAAGCTGCAGTGTGCACATCTGCCCTGGTGTGGGCATCTCCTTGACCCGAAATCTCTGCTCTGGAGTCTGGATCACCTCATTCCTCTCCCTCTCTAACTTTGGTGGTCACAGGATTGCTTCTTCCACTTTTTTCCAAATTTCATTCTTCAATGCCTGTTACAGTGTTTTGCCTTTTCCAATGACAAATTTTCCCCAAAGCAAGCTGATAGACTCAGGTGTGTTTCTCTGCTGCAGCCAGCTGAAATTAGCTGGGTACAGGCAGCCTCTGGCTTTATACAAACCATCCCTGCAGCCACCCCTACCTTAGCCTTGCCAATATACTATGTATGGACAATAATACTGAGTTTCTACTCAACACAGTTGGTGAAGTCTACAGAACTTGCAGATGATAAAACGTATGTATCGCATTTATTTGAATAGCTCCCTACACTCAATGACTGATCAGCCACCTAAACACAGGTATTTAATGCCTTCCAGGAGCCCTTAGGATGTTCCTGGCTGATATTCAGATGTTGATCTGAAAAAGATGTGGATCTCTATAAGTCCTGTGTGTGATTTACCAGGTGCTTGAAGGTAATGGAGATGTCTCAGATGATACTGAGTCCCCAACCACTGATTTAACTGAACAGAGATTCAATTTGTTTGTCTACATGCAGACATTTAGTGCCATCTGCTATGTCTTAGGATACCTAAACATCTGGACAGTCTGGCAGATATGGTTCAGAATGACAGCAAGCTTGTGTTATTTTGGAGACACTGTTGGAAGACAGGTGGGATAGCCCAGAAAAACACTAAGCCCTGCTGCTCAGGCAAATTAATTTCATAGTGGTCTTAGGAGCAGACAGAATCAAAAGCATAAGCTTAATAATTTAATGTTGCTTAATCCTTCTTGCCATCATAAACTGACTAAATAACCTACAGCTATTTCTGACCCTCATGATATCTGGAGCATTTGTATGGCACTAGCAGATATTTTACAGGACCCACAGGAAACCCATCACATACCAGGAGGCAGGTGGAAAACATGTTGGATGTGCTGAGGCATGTAGACATTTGTAGGCAAGGGAGTATTTCCTGATATTAAATTTAACACATTTCTTTTGCATGGCAACCAGATAGCGTCCTCAATGCTTCACTGATACTGTACTCAAACTGAAAATGGAAGGTGGAGTAGCCACCCTGCTTTCATGCTCTCTTTCATTGTTTTGTCTCAGTCCTGTAAAACTCCTCTGTAGTCCAAGATTGTTGAGTGACCGTGAAGGTCAGCACAGTTTTAGATGTTCCTCTGATGTAATGAATAAACACAGCTGAATTAACAGATCTAAATCAATTAGACTGGATTTAAATAACTGACTCTATTTCTAATTTCTAAACACAGCCACCTATACAGTGCCAAAACTCAGTAGAATATTTCGTTTTTCAAAATTTGCTAATAAGCAGCTTCATCAATATACTTATCATTTCATGTAAGGCAATAAAAAGAGCTATTTTCATCTCTATCTGTAGTAGTTCTATTTCTGCTTGTCCATTTATCTTTAGAGATAACAACAATCAGCACTTCCATAGAAAAATATTTTTGAACTAAAAAGCATAATTGTAATTATTGTGAAAGAACCTGATGAACAAACCCTCAAATGGTACAAACACAGCCTCTCTTTTTATTCTTTTTATACAGAATTAATTTTATCCCCATATTTCTGGTCACTGGCATGATGTCATAAGAATTGCACTCATACTATTCTCAATGTGAGCATGCAAGACATTTGCAGTGCAGTTTGCTGCAGACACAGCTACTTTCACAATGATTAAATACTGTCGGTTTTAGAGAAGAGAAATTCTTAAAGAAATAAGGTATTAAAACCAGTTTATAAAATTGTTTATTTCTTTTTTTTTTTTTTAATTAGACATCTCACAATTCTGAATGCCTTTAAAGTATGCTTTCCAATTCAGTCAACAATATTTGAGGCATATTTATGGTGGATTTGGTTTTAAAATTAGTAATTATTAATGGTTTTTAAGGATAAGGTCAATGGCAATTTTATCTCTCTAGTTTTAGTTCTAAACAAGAAAGAATCCTGAAACAAATAAACAAACCCAAAAATTATAAAGAAATAATTTTTTAGCCTTTTCATTTCTTCAAGTCCTTGACCACATAGAAGAAAACAGTGATTTTTTTTTTTTTTGAAACAATCTTTACTTTGACCTCCTTCCCAAAGTTTTTTAAAGGCGTGTGTGTATGCCCGTATTTGACAGCAAAAAGAGGAAAACTGATGATACCAAACTAATATTAGAGCTAAACATTTTTCTGTTTTCGATGCAAAATATTGTTATTAAAGCTTCAAGTGATTTCAGTCAAATCAGATTCACTGGTGCAAATCTTGAATCCATTCATATTTGCAAAGCTTCATGGAAATATGTAATTCAGTAGAAGTCAGTTGATTTAGCTACCACGGCTACAAGATGCTGCCATACAACACTGTCCTTAGCAGCCACCAGAATTCTATGAAGGAAGTGAAACATGAAGTATCCTAACCACTGGGTAATTTTCAGAAAGGTGTTGTAGGTTTCTAATCCTGTTTAGGGAATATACCTTGGACGAAGACAAACATCATTTAAGAATTTGAATCTCTAAAAACACAAGACATTTCTTAGCCCTGTTGTGGATCTTACAGTCTCTGGCCAGGCAGACTTGTGGTATGTGTTTATGGATCTTTCACTCTGTTTTATAATATGTAGTTGTTAGGTCCCCAATACTTTTGTATACACTACTTAAATCTCTTTTTTTTGTGTGTGTGTGTGTGTCTGGTTTAGATTTCCTCGTATGTTGTTATGTGTTGGCTTTTAACATCCATTTTTTCCCAACTTCAACTAATTTCCTTTTTCTTTTTTTTATTTTTAAAGTTTACCACATTTGCTTGCAAATGTTAGACAATATTTTCTCCATTGCCAACTGTCATGCAGTATAAATGAAAAAAACCCACCTTTTCATTCAAAGATCTACTTCAATCCTAGCAAAACCTTAGGAAATCTACATGTATAGTTAGCATAATCTGTGTGGCTGTACATAGGGAATGGGATTCAACCATACAGGTGTGCCATTTAATGTGAGTCAATCGCTCTCTGAATTCCAAATTCCATAGATCACAGTGAGACATTTCCTTAGGGAAGGCAGAGCTTTCCACTGGCATTTTATGCCATTTAACATCCTTGTGACATGCCACTTGAATTTAATTGCCAATTCAGAAAGACATAGGTACTCCTGTGTTGAATCTGTCTTGGATACACCTTGTTTAGGAAATGTACTTATTTCCTTTAACTGTTTTGCTTATAATGGGAGCTTAGATTCCCAGCCTGCAGACAGGCACATAAAATTGGCTGCCTTGACCTGAGTCCATGGTTCAGATGGTGGATACTGGAATCCCATCCACAACAGGTGCAAGTGTGGTAGTCAAAATCCTTTTTGTTTTTTTGATTAAAAGGCCTGCACTGTGTTTATAGATTTGAGAATGTCTGCACATCAGAATTATCTATTTAGGGCAGAAAAACCTCATAATTAATAAAGTTGACTTCTTATAAAAAAAATTTCCTAGTACCTATCTCCACTCCTTGGTTTGGCAGGTGACCTGTGTCACTCTGACTCCCATGGCTGCTGGGAGGAGCAGAGTACCTATGGTGGGTGGGTCTTTCCTCAGCCTTCTGGCCCCAACAAAGGGCTGTTGTGTCCTTCCAGCCCTGGGGTTTTCCAGGCCGTTGCCCCCAGGCAAACAACAGCTCCTGCCAGGAGGAGGACAGTCCTTTGAGAGTGGGCTGGGGAGTGGGGAAGGACCTGCTCCAATCTCCACATGCTGGGGGAGATCTCTGCCCCTGCTCCTGTTCCTATCCCTGTCTCTGTCCTTGCAAGATCATGTTCACTGCTGAAGACTTCAGTGGGCCAGGATGGGTGAGAAGGAGGACATGAAATGCAAGAAACACAGTTATTATGTGTTTCCTTTTCAGTAAATCGCTGCCAACGTTTACAGAACTGTTTTGTACAACAAAGGTCTTGTTCTTACAGAAATGCAAGGAAAAAAAGCATGGTCTTGAGGTAGGAAAAAACCTCAAGTGACAATAGAGCCCAGTGAGTAGGGAACTTGAAAGAGGCAGCCTGAAAACCTTGATCTATTCCTGTCTGTGCCATTTATCTCCTGTATATAGCAAAAAAGGATTCTGCATGTAAGTACTGAAGTTGGAGCATACATAATCATAAGAAACAGCCTACATAGAGACTCCTCCAGAAAGTGTTTTCAAGCTACTGAGAGGAGTTTAGGCTGCTGACACAGGCATGTAAAATTAGATTGCTAAAACATATGGTGTGAATATATTTATCACTTTCAATTTTGCTGCTTTCCCTTAATTTTTAGTGGAAACATTAATTCCCTGGAGGAAATGTAGCTAAACCCATGTATGTTTTGTTTGCCTAATATGGGACTGAAATTGAATTTAGGCATCCAAATTCCAGGCTGCAAGCCTGGGAACACCTCAGCAGCCGTTAATCTGAGGGGCATCTCAGCGAAATGAGCACCACAATATTTTTCAGGATGGAACATTTATTGCTACACATTTGCCACTGTTACCACAATGCCAAGCACATCCTGAGATGACATACCTGAGCAACTTATAAGTACTTTTGTGTAAATCACAAAAGGGCCTGCTGCTTTCAGATGTTCGAGGATGCTGAAAGGCTCAGTCTTTCTGTAATATTATTACTAGATCTTTCTGATACATTTGGAATAATAGGCAATTTATTCAAATGCATCTATTATTTTTTTTACAACTGAAAACCTTTTCATGAATTACTTAGTTTCCGCATCAGCCTGAGAGGATTCAAACTCAAATATCCTGGGACAGTGCTCTAATTACCAGATTCATAATTAGCCATAATACCAACAAGTTGAAATCTATCTTAATAGTAAAGTTTTTTCACTGTAATTAACATACTTCAAGTTACATTTGTACAAATGAATGAAAAGGAAAGAAGTATGACTAGTACTGTGCAGTTAGATTGTTTAGCATGGAGGGAGAATGTAGGCCTTGATCCCACGGTTGTGTATTGCTCGTAAATTTCATCTACCAGTCAATGATTCAAAAGCCACACCTGGGTATTCCCATTGTCAATAAGCTCCCCTCCCTAACTTAAGATATGATCCATAGAATCATAGAATCATTTAGGTTGGAAAAGACATTCAACTCCAACCCTAAACCTAACACTGCCAAGTCCCACTAAACCAAGTTCATAGGCGGCACAGATACCTGTTTTTCTAAATACTTCCAGGGATACTGACTCATCTACTTCCCTGTTCAGCCTTTGTTTATCATTTGATAACCCTTTTTATCAATAAATTTTACCTAATATCTGTCACCACTTGAGATTGTTTCCTCTCATCCTGTTGTGTGTTACTTGAGAAAAGAGAACCACCGTCACCTGGCTACAACCTCCTCTCAGGTATTTGTAGAGGATTATAAGGTCCTCCAAGAGCATCCTTTTTTCCAGAATAAAAAACTCCAGTTTCTGCCTCAGTTGCTCCTCATAAGGCAAAATATGAAAATATGAGGCTCTAAAAACCAGTTTAAGGAACATGTTCTAGTGCCTTGTCAACCTCTTAGTGAAAGAAACTTTCCTAATGATTTGAACTTGATCAAAGCCATGGTCAAGTATCTCCTTGTATCTCCTAAGAAAACAAAAAGAGATGAACTGTACTGCCTTGGTAACTGTCCTTCATGAACTTGCAGGCAGTTTTAAATTACCTCTTAACCTTCCCATTTTTATACTAAACACATCCAGTTCCTTCATACAGACATTCTCTTATATGTGCCATTTTTTAGACTCCCTCAGTTTTCTCCTCATCTCTCTGGGACTGGGAGAGGCAAGCGAGAGTGTTATAATGTCCCAGTTGTGGCTTTGCTAGCACTGAGTGGAAAAAAATTCCCTTTGTTGGTCAGGTACAATTCTCCCAGTGAATCACAGAACACCTTGTGAATTTAATTTTTATTAACTCATTGTTGCTCCCAAATCCTTTTTGACAGAGCTGGTATTCAGCTACTTGTTTGGCATGCATTATTGTTTGATGCTCTTCTACTCAGGATGCAGAAAATGGCTTTTTTCCTCGAGGAACTTCAGGAGTTTTCCATCGGTCCCGTCCTTCAGTTCATCGTGGTATTCCTGGGTCAAGGGTCATGTTTTGTCTCATCACCAAGGTTGTTGGTAAAGATATTGAACAAAATGTGCCTCACTATCAAACACCAAGGACTCCACTAATTCTCAGTAATAAACACACATGAAGCTATTGATTTATATTCTTTAAGCTAAGGTTATTAAGTCAAAAGCTTTCCAAAATTCAAAATATTGTTACATCTACCACTGTTCCACAATCTGCATAGAAATTTCATAATAACAGAGACCCGAAGTTATTCAGACATTGAATATTATTAAACCCTCACCGGCTGTTCTACATCTTCTTGACCTATATGAGCTCCTAAATTAGTTCCAAGGCAATATGGTACACTTATGCAAATACAGAATGTATCAACATGTGGATCATATGTGATTATATTCTATAGCGAAGTGCTGGCTTTATGCAGGGTGGGAAAGCAATGGTTGTTGTTTACTTTGACTTTAGCAAGTTTATTGACGCCTAATATGTTTCCAGCAAAACTGGTGATACATAGCCTGTATAGGTAGACTATAAGGTGAGAGGAAAAGTAGCAGTGACACTGAGCTCAAGGGTTTGTGATTAGCATTGCAGTGTCTAGCTGGTGGCTTATTACTGGTGGCATCTCTTGAGGTCAGTACTGGTTTATTGTATGGCTAGAAAATGGGACAGACTATATCCTCAGCAAATTACCTCTGGAAAGAAAGGCTGCTATTCAAAGGATCATCTGCAGGTTATAGAAAAGCATTGACAAAAACCTCATGCTATTCAATCAAAGCAAATGTAAAGCTCTGCACCTGGATTGAGATAACCATACACAGCAGTAAAGGCTGGGAACTGACTTGTCTTTGTTAAACTTCATTTGGTTAGTGATTGCCCAGCCCTCTAATTTTTCAAGGTCTCTGCAGGTTCTCTCTGCCTTCAAGGAAGTCAGCAGCTTCTTCCAATATAGTATCATCATCAAACTTGCTGTACCTTTGATTCTCATGTCCAAGTCATTTCTGAAGATGCTGAAGAGCAGAGGGCCTAAGAGGGAGCCTTGCAGAACCCCTCTAGTGACAGCTCTCCAGCCTGACATCACTCCATTCCCTATTCAGCTAGATGCTCACACACCTCATGATGTGTTTATCCAGCTGTTTGCTGGACCTTTTCTCCAGATGGATACTGAGAAAGACAGTATCGAATACTTTACTGAAATCAAAAAAATTACATCAACCCTCTTCCCTTGATCAGTTAGGTGGCTTCCCTTGTCATGAAAAAAATTAAGTATGACAAGCAGGACTTTTCCCTCATGAAACCATGCTGGCTGTGCCTGAAGATTGTTTTGCCCTTCAGGTGTTTTTCAGTACCTCCCAGAATAATTTTCTCCATAATATTATCAGTCATTGAAATGTGACTGACAGGCGTGTAGTTTCCAGGGTCATACTTCTTGCCTTTCTTGAAAATTGGGAACACTTCCTTTGACTGGGACCTCTACAGACTCCTAACACTGTTCAAAAAAATCGTTGAGAGTCCCCAATGATTTTTGAGTACTCTTTGAGTATTCCTGATGAATCTCATCAGGGCCAATGGACTCAGAGGGATCCAGCTGAAACAGCAGATTGCACACAAGTTCAAGGTTGACTGGGAGGTTTAACAGTCAGAAAAATCTATTGTAACTTGAATTATATTATTAGCCATGATAGACATTTTGAAATATTTATACAAAAATGCTCTGTGAAGTAAATTATTGAATAGACATCCTTTGAAATACATTTCTAAATTATTATTTGAGCTCTACTTTTGAGGCTAACATGATTTTTCATTAGAAAATTATCATTACTGTTCAAAAACAAAGCAATTTTCAATACAATATATACTTTAATATGTCTTTATTTTATTTTTTTAGGAGCATTTGTTATTGATTGGCATAGAGATAGCAAACTTCCACAGATGTATTTCCTACATTTTAAGCTACTCAGTTGTAGGAAAAACTGTTTGACTAGTTCAGCATTTTTCTCAGCAAAAGAGCTTTTAAAAATCCTTTGAAAAATATTTGTGCTTATGGCTTTTTAGTGACTAGGAAACAACTACAGACAACTGTTTAGCTTCTAGGAACAAAATTGCCTTAAAACATCATTAAATATTTATATTTGTCTGCTTGCCTTTCTGGGATTTTCTGAATTTAGCAAAAGCAAATCCTGAAGATTGTCATTCCACTGAACAATTTCATATGAGAAATAAATAAAAGTCTGAAAAGCTGGAGCATAATGGAAAACTATTGCTCACAGTGTCCATATACTTATGATTGATCTCAAACCCTCTCCTTTAACCTGAATAATATTAATCAGAATTTCAAAAATAAAATAATAAACCTTGCCTGCAGGTTTAAGTTTGATTTATATATCAATGATTTTTTGGGAAATCATATCAAAGCATTGGTTTTGTGAGTTTGGGATTTTTTTGTAAGAGATGGAACACAAGTATATAAATTCCATAATGAAATTATGTGAACCTCAAAGGAAAGAATTAAATATAATTTTATCACATATGATTCTGAACCCCAAATTTCTAGATAATAAAATTGTTTGTCTCCCCTGCTTTTTTCCTTTTTCAAATGCTCTTTTCGTTGTGTTTAGTGTAATTTTATTTTCATATGGGTATTTACTGAAGTTTTATGGTTACGGCAACAAAACTATTTAAAATACTTCAGATTTTTTTTTTTTTC
>VZTR01021427.1:477-15018 GCA_013400775.1 Chaetops frenatus | reverse complement strand
CAGATTTTTTTTTTTTTTTTTTTTTTTTTTTTCTTAAGAAAAGAAGTAAAACACCCATCAAAACACACACACGAGACGGATCAAAACTGGATTTTAACTTACAGAAAATGGTGAACATAGACAAATTACTTGGCTGTAGCTGAAAAAGCACATAGCCAGTCATAATGTTATTAATACCATAACTCATTGCTACTAAAGCAGTAAAATGTTGATTAATTGTAACCTTAGAAACCCACCCAGATTTCCCTACACTTCCCCAGCTTAGCTACCTACAGAAACAAGCAGGTAATAAGTAGACCCTCCCATAATCATCAACACATTTTCCTTTTCATTCCGTAACTCCCCCATAACCTGAAGTTTTGTGTAACTTGTATTTGTGTAACAACAATTCCTTTAAAATTATTTATAGGCAAAGATATACATATTTCATAACTACACCTTTTTTTACCATGTGTAGTTGGAAAATATTACAGAAGGTGCATAAATCCAGATTTGATCCTATTATTAATTATTCCTAATTCTTTCATCTTCCTCTGTATTATTTTTCTTCCTAATTTTTATCTTAATTTTATTAACTGGTATGTGAAAAGGTAGAAAAGTTATAACAAAAATTGGGACCAAACCTTCTTTTGAATATGTGTTTCTGGTTAATTTCCCTCTAAGCTTTGCCCCTTAATTTTTTTTTTTCCTGTAAAAAAAGGTATTTATATCATGAAGGACTGATTGTTTATATATTCTGCTTGTATTTTATTGCTGTGACTAATAGCTAGCAAAAGCAATACCTTATTTTACAAGGTATATTTAGTAGCTTCCATTTGTTGTTTTCTATGAGGACAGAACTTGGGGAACACAGCACAAAGAAGAGATGATCTTCATAAATCACATGACTTTTGGAGAACAAAATTGTTTGAACATTTAAATCATCCCATGCTGTCATTAAAATTGAGTAATATCTATTGCTACCTAGCTAAGGCACATCTCTGACAAATATTGTCAGGGTTTTCTCTGACTATTTAGTGTTCCTTTCACTGCACTGTGTCAGACACTGCATGGAAAGATTTAAGTTAACTCTTTCAGACTTCTTCCCACATCTCTTCGTTCTGAATGTTGGTTCAAACACTAGTTTTATTTTCATTGCCCAAAACTGTTTACAAAAGAAATACTGAAAAAGATTCCAGGAGTGATATATTAGGCAAATATGAATTCCAGATGATTTTTTAAATTTCTTGACTCAAATTCTTTTCTATAATCTTTAGGTTACAATTCTAACATCAATAAATCTCAGTGAAAAGGAAAATTCACCACTTCACCTACACTCAAGTGTTTAATTATTGATTAGATATTAATTTTAACTAGTTCTTCCAAGGTTTCTAGTTATGATCCTCGCAAGCTTTGTATTAATGAATTATATTAGCATATGCAATGCATATTAGTCCATCACATTCATACTGTTGTTTTATTTTAATATAGTTATTTTGTTTTGAAAATTATCTCACATGTCATAGGTTGTAACTAAAAATTTTTTATGTACTGTAAAGTACTAAGCAACTATCAGACGCCTCTAATAGAGGCATAGAAAATCAAAATTTATTAATATCTTTGTATGAAAGGTGTTTAACTGTGTTAGGCAGGGAAAAGGAAAACTGAAGGGTTATCATCCTATTTATTAAGTTCACACCAAAGATTTGGTTTAGCAA
The DNA here is from genome assembly GCA_013400775.1 of Chaetops frenatus. Taxonomy (NCBI): domain Eukaryota; kingdom Metazoa; phylum Chordata; class Aves; order Passeriformes; family Picathartidae; genus Chaetops; species Chaetops frenatus. Next base: position 13,321 of record VZTR01021427.1, on the reverse strand, counting down.
CATCTACCTATAAAATAATAAACATACTAGATAATGATTAGCAACTGTTTATCTTCTGACATGGTAGTTAATTCTACTGGTTATACTGATAAAATGGAGTATATACTTAGGGGCAAAGGGAGGAGAAATTACTTTGTTATTCTAGGTAAGTCAATAAATAAACAAATATGGCTTCTGCAGAGTGATTATATGTTGCTGTCGAGTCCAACGACACGAAATAGACTCCACTATATCCATCAAGGCAAAGAGAGATTTTATTAAGAATTCACACTCCAATATATAACATAGATCGTGGAAAACAAAACCTCATTGGGTAAAAGATATAAACAATTATCTTAACCAATTAGAGTGACTCTCACGTACAGCCTTGCAGGTGCAAGGTGCTATCTTATTGTTTAACATTCTTTGTGCATGTTGATGTTAAGCTGGTCTTGAGAACAGAGTTGTTTAGATTGACTGCGTGAGAACTTCTCACAAACATTGTTTCATGGTCTTCACAGATCTTCTCTGTCCCAAGCCTGTTTCTGCCACAACAATTATAAGCACAGAACTACCTCTGAAATTTGAATGCCATTCTTAGTAAACCAATGGACCTGTTGGGTGCGAGGGCTTATAAAAATACTGCATATTGACAAAACTTAATCAACAATTACAACTATGTTTACAACTAAAATTAAAAAAAGACACATTTACCTCTTACATTATAGGTTAAATACAGGTATGCCAGCAACTAAAGCAGAATAACTGATACCCTATAAGTCTGTTTTGGCTTACTTTATAATTTGTCATATGATGAGAAGCAATAGAAAAAATGAATATTTTTCAAATTATAATGGTTAAATTCATCATGTGAAAAAACTAAATGGGTGAAAACAAGGTGCTGCATCTCATCCGGGGGAATCTCAGACATGAGTAGTGAAGACTGGAAGAACAACTAATTAAGAGCAGCCCTGCAGAGAAGGGCTTGGGAGTTCTCACAGATAAAAAGCTGGACATAAGCCAACAGTGTATGCTCACAGCCTGAAGGTGCAACTGCATCAAGAGAAGTGACCAGCATGTTGAGGGAGGTGATTCTACCCTTCTACTTGTGAAACTTCACCTGGAGAACCGCATCCAGCTCTGGAGTTGTCAGCACAAGAGAGGTGTGGACCTGTTAGAGGGCTCCAGAGAAGCACAATGGAGATCATCAGAAGGCTGGACCACCTCTCCTACAAATGCTGGTTGAGAGAGATGGAGTTGTTCTGTGTGAAGAAGAGAAGGTTTATGGCAACCTTCCAGTTTCTAAAAGGGGGCTACAGGAAAGCTGGAGAGGGATTTTTGCATAGGCAGAGAGTAATAGGACAAGGCTAAACTAAAAAAAAGAGATTTTTATTAGGTTTTAGGAAGAAATTCTTTACTTGGAGGGTTGTAAGCTAGAGGAACAACCGGGGAAGTTGTGGATGCCCCATTCTGGAAATGTTCAAGGCAAGATTGGATGGGTCCCTCGGCAACCTGATGTAGTGGGTGACACCCCTCCCTGTGACAGGGGGGTTGCACACAGGTGATCTATAAGATCCTTTCCAAAAAAGGGGGCTACGTGATTCTATGAGTAAGTGTTATACAAAATAATATCTTCTAATACTGTGGCAAAAGAAGTAAAAATATAAATTAAACAGATGTCATCTCACAGTAGTAGAGATTAACTACCACTGTACCTCTTTTCAAGAACACTAAACTTCAATTGGTGAGGGCAACGGTGCCTTTGAACTTTTAACAGCAGGCACTTGAACACATTAATAAGGTAACTGACACCTGAGTTCAAAAGCTTTGCTGTCTGTTGTAAAACAGGCTTTGATCTTTAATAATTTTTCAGCCAAACTGCTTTTCTATTTTCTACACAATGTTAAAGAAAAAAACATGAAATAGAGAACTAAGGGTTGTATGAAAAAAAAAAAAATCTCAAGAACAATCATCTCTTTTAAACAGTTTTCTTCCTTATCCAAAACGTGAAGATGATAAAAAAATCTCCCAACGAACAAACAACCCAACCCCAAGAAACAAAAACATTTTTTCAGTGGTGTTTATTTTGTTTCTTTCTGGTTTATATGCTAACATGAAAAAAACTAAAAATAATCTGACTGATCTTTCTTTTGAATAGTTAGCATAAGTATGGCTCTGTGGCAGTGGCAGAGTATTTCTGTGATGAATGTTTATGCTTCTCTCCTGTCTTTTGAAGTTGAATCTTTAGTTAAGGATAAATAATTAATTCAATCAGTGTTTAATTGATTTTTTTTCATTCCAAACTCTGTGAGATCAGATCATTTGGATCTTTTCTGATCAAATTTGTCTTTCACTGTCTTCCACCGTTTTAAAATCAAAACATCATATATGTCTTCTTCTCATGAACACAGAGGTTTACCTTTGAAGTATGTACTCTTGTTTCCACCTTTAGTCCACATCAGGGCATAGACACTCAAATACAAGACATCTTTGGGCTGGTATGCTTGCAGGAATTTACTTTTTTCCTTGTTTTTTTCTCCATTTTACTATTTTTCTTTGTGAATTCTATTGGTAGGTTTAATGGTTTTCCACATCTAGAGTTATATGCAATACACTTGTAAATATTGAACTCTGATGCTGAATTCTTCTCTCGAAGCTAACAGTGGCAGGGATATCCCTAAGTCACACAAAAATATCTGTAGCAACTTTAATATAGCCATGATAATTTATCCAGCTTTTAATTTAAAACAGCAGGAACACAGGATGGCTGAGGTCAGGAGGGATCTTGAGATCATCTAATCTACCTGCCCTACTCAAAGCTAGCAGTGCAGTGCCGTGTCCAATCAGGTTTTGTGTATCTCCAGGAATGGAAGAAATATGGACTACATAATTCACTACCATTGTTATACAAAATAAATAAATAAATACATAAATAAAATAAACTTATATTTCAGTGAAATTTACTGTGTTTCAATTTCTGTGCATGGTCTTTTTTTTCTTTCTCTGGGTGCCACTGAGAAGTCTGGCTCTCTTTTTTATCAATCAGGTATTTTGTATAAATAAAATCCTATATTTTCACTATAACATTCATACCATTAAAACAGAAGATTTAAAGACTAAAATTTTTGTTTATGGAACAGTTAAGGAATATTTTTTTCCTCCTGCTTATCTGCACTTAAAATTGAAGGACCTTCTGATTTCTGTTAATGCTTGTTTTTTATTTTCCCATTCAGTCTTTAACTAGGATTTAAATAATCACATTAACCCCAAAACCATACTTAGAATCAGGTTAAAAAAATACAAAAGATTAAAAAAAGCAGAAAAGGAGAGCACTACATGACGTTTCTTAGACTCCGATATTCTTTTTGTTGTTTTTGTTTAGGTTGTTTTTTTGGGGTTTTTTTTTGACATAATTATTCCAATCATTTAGGTTGGAAAAAGCTTTTGGAATAATTGAGTCCCACAATTAACATAACACTGGCTCATCCAGCACTGAACCATGTCCCTAAGTATCACATCTACACATCTTTTAAGGACCTCCAGGGATGGTGATTCAACCACTTCCCTGGGCAGAGAGCTCCAGTGATCGATAAACCTTTCCTTGAAGAAATTCTTTCTAATATCCAATCTAAACCTCTCTTGGTGCAACTTAAGGTAATTTTCTCTAGTACAGTCACATGTTACTTGGAAGAAAGGACTCATGCCCACTGTGATGCAACCTCCTTTCTGGTGGTTGTAGAAAGTGATAAGATCACCTTGAGCCTTCCTTTTCTTTGTGCTAAACAACCTCATCTTCCTTAGCCACTCCTCATAGAAGTTATTTTCTAGATCCTCTACCAGCTCTGTTGCCCTTCTCTGGACTTGCTCCAGCACCTCAATGTCTTTCTTGTGGTGAGGGGCTCAGAATTGGACACAGCACTTGAGATGTGGCCTCACCAGTGACAAGTACACAGGGGAAAAATTACTTTCCCCAGGCCTGATGGACACACTACCTGATACAGGCCAGGATGCCATTGGCCTTCTTGGCCACCTGGACTGACTTCTGGCTCGGGTTCAGTAGTTATCCACCAGCACCACAGCTCCATTTCTGCTGGGCCACTTTCAAGCCACTCTGCCCTCAGCCTGTGGCACTGCCTGCAGTTGTTGTGACCAAAGAGCAGGATTTGGAACTTGGCCTTGTTAAAATTTATACCACTAGCCCTGGTCCATTGATCCAGCCTGTCCAAAACTCTCTGCAGAGCCTTCCTATCCTCCAGCAGATCAACACTCCTGCCCAACTTGGTGTCATCTGCAAACTGTCTGAGGGTACTCTTGATTCCCTCCTTCAGATCACTGATAAAGAAATTAAACAAGATTGTCCCAAATACTGAGCCCTAGGGAACACCACTGATGTTATGTTGTTTATAGAATATAAAGCAGAAAATGTGATGAAAAAAAGGATATTTCCTTTAATATGGTGGCTTTTAACTCTGTTGGACTGTCAAAGCAAGCCTAATGTAATATTTTCACCAGAAATTACAAACATTTTTTGTTGCTATGGGAACCTCTGTGGGGGTTTGTTTTTTATGTGTTTGTTTTGAAGGTGTCAGTAAAACCAGTGTGACAAAACCAACAGTTTTATCTGAAAAAAAGGGATATGTTCTGAAAATGTTTTACCAAAACCAATTATTTTAAATAATAATGAATATCACTGTACCAGTGGCAACGAGGAAGCAACGAACTAGAAATAGAGAGTAAAAGCTTTTAGGAGAAGCTGCATTGTTTACCAAGTAGTGGAATATCCATTTCAGCTGTTGTTCTGTCTTTTAAGTGAGAGCTACACACTGCATTGCCCTGCTGTGGACAAGGAATATGTTTGTGTATAAACTATTATGATGTGCTAGGAAGTGGTTGGGAAGACGCCATTGCTCTCAGATCTCAAAAAGGAACTGACATGGAGATACCAGCATGTCTGTCCAGGTGTTCTCATGCAGCCAGAGAAGGGACCCAGAGCTACCCCACTTCTGGTCCTCCTGGCTGCCAAAGCAAGTCATGTTTGTGTGGTATGATTGGAAGAAGCAGCTTTCCCAATTTAGCCTGTGATGATCAAGTGCAGAACTATCAAACAGGTCCCCTGAAATATTACCAATCATGGAATTTGCACATTTTGTTGAGTTTTTTTCTAATGTATTCACGCTGTTTTTCTTTAGTCTCATACCTCCGTTTCTCCCCAGCCCTTTAAGGCTGTGAGATGTTGACACCCAGGTAGAGCATTTTTGTTGTTTTTCTGGCTTGTACCACTAGAGTGAGCCCTTTTCTTGTCTGTAGGTTGGCATTTTGAACTCCTGCTGGATCTTGTCCCACTTTTGCTCACCTTTGATATCTTCTTTTGAGGTCATTGTGCCCATGACATGCTATTTTATAATGTCCCACAGTCCTCATCTGTGATACAAATTCCATGAGTCATATCAAGAGTAAATGGTGAATCTGATACAACCTTCCTGTGATATCCAACGTTCACCAGTGGTGACAGGTGCCAGAGTTGCCGTAGAACACGCATTTAGCTTTTTTAACTAGAAACTGTTCTCTGAAATTCAGATTTATAAACAGGTTAACAATGGACTCACAGTAAGCATATTGCATGGTCCTGCAGCTCTCACTGGCAGTTTGTTCTTTATAGGCATTTCTTCTGTACTCTCACATAATTGTTGACTTCTGAAATTTTTTAAGGAAAATAATGTGATTGCTGGAAAGTCTTGTTTAAGGCAAAGGCCACTGGACATCCCAAAGAGAATCAGAGTTCAGATTTTCTCGTTCTGAAACAAGAAAAAAGAAAGAAAGTTCTTACATGGGTACTTAGTTGGAAGCCCACACATTCACAAACACACATATGTGGTATGTCTATGGATGCACTGCATACATAGGTGAACACAGTGTTTACCTGTATATGCAAAAGACACCACGGTAGTATGCAGAACCTACTGTCAGGTTTCCTTTTAAAAGATGATTTAATGGCAGTTGGAAAAAGGGACTGGTGCCTAAGTGAACAGCATGGAGAAGACTGACAAGCTTTTACAAAACTCAATATTTTTGCCTTAATGTCATTCCAGAAATATTTTTTTTGCATCTCTAGACCTGTACTGCATATGCCCAATGGCATTACCATCCCACATGGGCCAAGAGATTAAGTATTACCTTCATGCTGGAATTTTTTTGGCATGGACTAGGTGTTCTTCCACATTATTCACAACCAGAGAAAGGTGGGTGGGCCAGGTGATGTCCAGAGGTCCCTTCCAACCTCAGCCATTCTTTAATTCTGAACACATATAAAAGGCATATCAAGGTTAGTGATGTGAGATTGTATATGATCTGTCCTCCTCACATGGCTGTTCCATAATTTGAGCATTTTGTTTGGGACTTTTGACACTAAGCCTAGGGCTTTGGTTGGAGGAAGAACTGTTGACAGACTCAGCTCTACAAAATTATTTGGGCATTATGTAAAGTGAACAGGAATTGTTATTCATCGAATATCATAATATTAAACCTAGAATAACCTCAATGAAAACACTTTAAAACAAACAAAAGAAAGTATTGCTTTACCCAGCAGGTAATGGTATTTTGGAACATGCTGTCATAGGAAATAATAGACACAGCCAGTGTCATCAGATTCAAATTTGTGGGTGATTGAACAAGTAAAGAATAAATGTATACTGAAAGGAATGGGCAAAGAGACACATCTTATAATCCCTATTACAATAATCATGAACACGGAGAAGGAATGATGGGAGTGGATCACAGCCAGGGATCAGGCTTATGTGCTCTTCCTGAATAGGTCTCTGATCATCCCTACAGGGACAGATTGATCTACACTCATCTCTCCAGGAAAGCATGACTTACATTATATCCTTACCATTGCTCTCCTTTCAGAGTCATAGTTCCATTCCCAAAAGTTTTAGGAGAGGATCAAAACAATAAATAAATACTAAAATTGAAGAGGAGAGGAAGAATAAGCTTAAAAATGCAACAGAGGATAATATGTAAAATATGCTTTTTCCACAAACTTTAAAAACTTATTATTTAGGTTAGTAAATCCATGAAGATAATTTTTTTTTTTTTCTGTAGATGACACATGTCATTCTTGATTTGTGCTAGCCTCAGGAGATCTGATATACACAATCACAGCAGAACTAAGAAAAAGGAAATTTTTCACAGAAGGAATAAACAATTCTGGTAAGCTAGCCCAAGAGATAGCAGAACAAGCTCAAGATTTAATAGAGCAAATACACTTCAATATCATACAAATTAAAATTATTTAGTTTACATTCAAGGTTCTTTAAAACATGATTTATTCTGTATTTGGTTGGTCGGTTATTTCTTTGGCCATGCGTATTTCCTATATCATTAAGAGAATTTGTATTATTTTGTTTCTACAATGTATAAAAATATATTTTTAAAGTTTTTCTAAAATATAATTTTAAAATCATATATAAGGATTTTTTAGCAGTAATTTAAGATGATAGGCAAAATTCACTAATGATTTCTTTCCTTGTGGCCACCCCAGGCTTATGCCTTAAAACCATTGCATGTATACTATCATGCATTCTTTGGAAATAGAATATGCAAATAAAAATTCTAATTTGCTCAAGACAGATGAAGGCTGAAAATTTCTGATTACTGCCCTTAAGAAAGAAATGAGCAAAGAAAGGAAGGATACATAGCAAAAGAAATTCAGTCAAGTGCAAAGCATGTATCAGGGGATAAAATGAAAGAAATAAGGATAGCACTATTTTAAGGCTGAAAAGTCTTTTGAAGACAAAATGGGAACAACTAGGACAATATCAAAAACATTGTTTGTCTCTATACAAGAAAGATTACAATACTGAATCCTTATAGAGCAATTTCTTAATCAAATAAATAAGTTGATAGTAGTGAAATAGTTATATAAAATATGACAGGGGTTTGAATACATATATACAAAATTGAAAATAATTTTCATATTCATTGAGCTGTGATGTCAGCTGTTTTGTGCATTTCTGGCAACCTGGCCTTATTGTTCCCTCTGTTTCCATACAGCATGGTATATTTAAATCAAGAATATATATAAAATATTTGCAGGTATCATTTTAGCTTAAGATAAAAACTATATAGGTGGAATTTCTGTGATTTAGGCGTACACTTCAGCTAACTATTACATCAGTCAGTATCACTGTGTAATTCAGTCAAAGAGGAAATATTGAAAAAAAAGAAGACTTCCGGGGTTACTGCGTAAAGCAATATTTGCACTTCCACCATTAGATTAGGATCAGATTTAGTGAAATAATACATATATAGGGTTGTGCTGGGGTTTTTTTAGAAATGTTATTAAATTTGATTTTAACCTATATTTGCCCTCCTTTCTCCAATTTATACATTTTAAATATTTCTTTTTTCTGCAGTAAACAGTCTACCATTATGAATTTGGGTGCAGTTTACTGGATGCTTTATTCACTTTTATTTCTCTAGTGGATGAGAATTTTAATAAATCTGATTTAGCTAGCGACCACCACTACATGTACATTTGCATTTGCTTTGTGCTGTCAAAGTGGTTTAACACAGCTGAAACATCCCAGTGAGTCTAACAATGTGTCTTTATTCACAACATAGCAAGCCTCAACCAGCCTGATGTCTCTATGCAAAGTACTCTGAAAATATACAGGAGGTGATAATCCCAGCTCAGAGAATTTTGTAATGCAAAAGTCAAACCACAGTATCAATATAAAGCAAGAGAGAGCAGGAAGAAAAGAAAAAAAAAATAGACTTTTTTTCCCCACATTATTTTTTAGCTCAATAAAATTAGAACAGGTAAGTATGATGCATTATATATATGCTCTATACCTATTAAAAAAACAAAACAAAACAAAACAAAACAAAAAAAAACCAAATTAAATGAAGTATAGGCTCAATTTTTTTCATTATTCTTTCTTATATCTCCTGGTTTTTTCAGCCGTCAGCACATAAGTACTGTGCCATGTAGTGTAATAATATAATTCCTTCAGTATTTCTGTCTGATCTTGAAAAATGCAAGCTTTACCTTGCCTAGTAATTAATCTTTGAAGTTGTTGATAGCTCCTTGTAAAGTATATTTACCAAATGATTGGAAAGCAGTTTTTAATGGAGTTGGTACTTGCCTTACAGCTTAATATCAGGCATGGAAATAACAAAGAAAGAGGCTGAGTTCACAAAGTAAACCTTGGTTGTCAATAAAATATTATTTTTTCTTGAATAGTGAAATTTCACCAGACATGGTATCTAGTCCAAAATGCCACCACATAAATAACTATGAACACTTAGAATCTGCTTCTATTACTTCTGGATATGAACAGACATTTTACCAATTTGCAAAGAAACTTAAAATAAATAATAAAAGGTTTCTTGTTTGTCTGCTTTTAATAATAGATTTCTTTCATGTTTATTTATAAATTCTCAGTTCAACTGAATTAAAAGTAAAGTTTATTTCTGCAGATCTTTTCATATCAAGAAAAGTATAAAAACACTCAAAAAAGTCCTGTCTCTTAGGTTGCTCTGAAAGGTACAGTGCATTTCCTAATTTCTCTCTATGTTGCTGCTAGACACCACAGACCTTCCTTCCAGCCACATTTCCAGCATTCTCCATGATTGTATATGACAAACAGGATATACTTCATTCCTTTGTCGACTCTTTTCACTTGGCACTCTCCCAGACTTCACCAGTCTCTTAAAACCTGTTAAGCAGTGCTGCAGGTCTTGCTGGCCCTGTGTGTGATCTGCTCCCAGATTTAGTAGGTGACACAAAAGAGGGGTGCTTCTGGAGCACAGAGCTCGGGTCTTTCTGGTGGGACTTTGTCAGCTGTGACATTTCAGGCACACTCTTTCCACCATCCATGCCATCCAGCCCAGGGGAAAGTGGACAGCAGACCACAGGCCAGGTTTGGTAGTTCTGTTTGGCACGTTGGATCAAAAAATCAGAAATACATAGTTGTGCTCCACATGGAATAAATTGAGATCTCAGCACACCAGTACTGGCAGAGGACTCTGTAATGTAAACTGCTGAGGAGACTGTAAGGAGAACAAGGTCACATGAGCTGTTCTCCTGCAGACTGCCCATGGACTATCAGGTCTGAAATCTCCCACGGGTATATATCACACCTTTCAGTTGCAAGCATAGCAAAAAATGAAGCATGAGAGAACACACCTTCGAAATTCACACTGAAGTTCCAGAAAATTGCTGCATTAAAATTACTTCATGCCCTTAGGTTTTATTTTGTGTCTTTAGGGTAACGGATATCTGTACATCTCCTCCTTTTATAATTCAGCCTGTGTACTTAGGCTTGTAAATTCTGAAACACTCACTGAGATATTTCTTAATGTATAGAGTTCTTTTTCATAATTTTCTTCAGAAGTTGATATCAAGAGAAAGTTGTGAAAGTAGCACTGACTTACAGCAGGAGGTGAGCTACTTTGGCAACACCTCTCCCACGCCCCTCAATAGCAAGAAAAAGTAAAAATCAGACAGGTTGGCAGGATGACTGAGAATCAACATGTTGGTGTTTCTCATCATTTTTCTATCCACATAAAATAGAGTGAAAAACTGGAATTATTCTTACATCTGAAATGTACACCTTTATAGCAATGAAGTAAAGCCTGCATCCTAAAATTGAACAGTTACTGCAACAAAATGCTTTCAGTACAAAGGAAAAAAAAATAGAGCACAAGAGGCTGAAAGGATTGTACTTCTATTTTTCCAAGTACAACCACTCAAACAACTCTGGTCTGAGAAATGAATATTTCAGAAAGAATACCTAGTAACATCAGAGACTGATGGAAGTGTCTGAGTGTGAGGAATAAAAAAACCCAGTAACTCTGAATGCTACAGTGGAGTTGCTCTGCTCAGCAGGTAACTACTGAACTTTAGAGTACCATTCTCACAGCTCCCAAGTGGCTCCTGACCAAGGGAGAGAAATCTAAGGGAAAATGTAAGACAGCGTGTTTTTGAGTCCAGAACAAAATCAAACAGGTAACTTGAAATAGATAACTTTCTCTTTTTCTAAAAGAGAATAATGTATTGAACATATGCTGTATTAAAAACGAGACAAAACAAAACCCCAGAAAAATTACCTTTTCCTCTCTGAAGCCTTTCTTCCTTCTGTTTTGCTACATTCCTCTGACTTTCTCCTTAGACCTTTCTTCATATTTGCTTTCACATAAAATAATCTTCAGTGTGAAACCCTTGTCCTAAAGGAACCTCTTGATATTTTTCAGTACTTTCTCAGATTCTTCACCCTGCTTTTTAATCCTCTGATTAAAGAAATGTGTGTCTAATTCGTTAGGAAGGCATGGCTTCCTCAACTAGAACTAGGAGATAATTTTGCTAATTAAATTAATTTAATCAAAAGTGTGAGTCTAAACATCCCCTCCCAGATCCTTCTATATCTGATACTTCTCCACTGCATTCCCTACTTGCTTAAATTATCTTGCCATCACTGCCTACATCCATCTTTTTAGGCGAATCAATAAGCTCAACACTAACCTCAATGTTAAACAGACTTCTAATTCTTAGGCTGTACTATCTTTCAGCATGATCTAAAGACTTTCCTCAAAACACTTCTAGTGCAGTTTTTAAAGAATAAGTCTACCTGGGGAAAAAAAAAGGAAAAAAAAGAAATTCAGTAATTCCCATCCATCACCACGTGGTCAGAAAAATGCATTCTGCTTCATACCTGTGTGTTCCATAGATTTTTTGATGTTCAATATAATTTGCAGTCAAAGGGCAGCTGAGCTCTTGGGAAGATGCTGCAGAGAATAGCATTTTAGCCCTGCCCCTAGTGCTCTAGGTTTGGCTCCCCTGTGAGCAAACCTAGGACAAATGGCTACAGAATTGGGAATGAGATAGTCTACAAGAATCTGGAATACCCTAAAGACACTTAGCTCTGCTGTTCACAGAATTCACAGAATTCACAGAATGTCTGGGTTGGAAGAGACCTTCAAGATCATCAAGTCCAACCCATACCCTAACACATCCAGGGATGGTGACTCCACCACCTCCCCAGGCAGACCATTCCAGTATTTTATCACCCTTTCTGTGAAAAAATTCTTTCTAATATCCGGTCTATATTTCCCTTGGCACAGCTTAAGACTGTATCCTCTCGTTCTGTCAGTTACTACCTGGTGAAAGAGACCAACCCCCACCTGGCCACAACCACCTTTCAGGCAGTTGTAGACAGTGATAAGGTCACCTCTGAGTCTCCTTTTCTCCAGGCTAAACAACCCCAGCTCCCTCAGTCGTTCCTCACAGGGCTTGTGCTCCAAGCCCCTCACCAGCCTCGGTGCCTCCTCTGGACTCTCTCAAGCGTCTCAAGGTCCCTCCTGAACTGAGGGGCCCAGAACTGGACACAGCACTCGAGGTGTGGCCTCACCAGTGCCCAGTACAGGGCAAGAATGACCTCCCTGGTCCTGCTGGCCACACCATTCCTGATCCAGGCCAGGATGCCCCTGGCCTTCCTGGCCACCAGAGCACACTGCTGGCTCATGTTCAGCTGGCTGTCGATCAGTACCCCCAGGTCTCTGGGCAGTGTCCAGCCACACCTTCCCCAGCCTATAACCCTGCAGGGGGTTTTTGTGACCAAAATGCAGGAGTCGGCACTTGGACTTGTTAAACTTCATCTTATTGGATTCCTCCCATCCATCCAACCACTCCAGGTCTCTTTGCAGAGCCTTCCTACTTTTCAACAAATCAACACACACTCCCAACTTGGTGTCATCTGCAAATTTACTAATGAAGGACTCAATACCCTCATCCATGTCATCAATAAAAATATTGAACAGAACTGGTCCCAGCACAGACCCCTGAGGGACACCACTGGTCACCGGC
>VZTR01021412.1:78935-99940 GCA_013400775.1 Chaetops frenatus | reverse complement strand
GAAGCCTCTGCACCCCCTGCCTGCCGAGGCACCCTGTCGGCCCAGCCTGCTGCCTTCCTTTCCTGAGAGCCTCGCCAGGACACTGAGACCGACTGCTCAAGGGGGTTTGTGAAAGTAAAACTTCTCTTCTGTCCCTCCCCGTCCCAGCTGTGTGTGTGTGTGTAGGGGGGATCCACCACACCACCGCCACGTGCTCCCCGAGCCCGCGCCACCAGCACCCCCCACCAGCTGTGACTGTCACTGCATCAGAAGTGCCTGCGAGCCAGCAGGTTCTCACTGGGTTCCTGCTTCTGTTTGTTGTTAATGCCATTGTAGCTGCTGTTTGGTTGTTTTATTATAAATACTAGCAAAGAACTGTTATTCCATTTCCCATATCTTTGCCTGTGAGTCCCTTAATTTCAGAATTATGATAATTCAGAGGGAAAGGGTTTACATTTTCCATTCCAAGGGAGGTCCCCCTGCCTTCCTTAGCAGACACCTGTCCTTCAAACCAGGACAATCCCAACCTGCGCGGATGTGCCGGGACAAGAGGAGGAGTCGCTGCCACACTTGCACCTTTCAGTGCCAGGACACCCCAGGGTGTCCCCTCAGCGAGTGTCACCTCTCCAGCTGTGGCTCCAAGCCCGACCAACCCCTCTGTGCCGTGTAACCGAGCTGCTGCCCGTCCCCACAGGGTCCTGCTGCCATTCCCAGCCCAGGGCCACAGCTCTCCTTCCTCTCTGTGGCCAGGATGGGCCAGTGTGGCCATGCCAGAGCCCCTGGTAGCCATGGCAGGGCTCCTGGTGGCCATGCCAGGGCTCCTGGTGGCTCAGACCTGGCTGCCTTCCTCCACCCCCATTCCTTTTGGGACCTCACCCCACAGCTCAAGCAGCATTTGAACAACGCTCCCGGGCACATGGTGTGGTTTGGGGACTGTCCCATGCAGGGCCAGGAGCTGGATTTCCACGATCCCCGTGGATCCTTGCAAGTCAGGATATTGCAGGATCCTGTGATCCTTCAGGCAGCCTCTCCCTATGCTGTAACAAACGCTTTATTCCTGGCCCTTCGCTGGCCCCAGAGCCCCCACGGGTGCCCTCCCCACACCCCTCGTTATCCTTCTGGCACTGCCCCGTGCCAGGTGCCAGCCGAGGTCCTGCCAGTGCCCCGGGGCTGTCCCCTCCCTGCTGTCCCCTGCCCATCTGTCACTCGCCAGCTGGCCTTGCTCTCCCTTTTTGTGGGAGAATTGGAAGCAACAATTCCTTTGCCTGCAATTGCACAGCACCTCAAGCACCTGAGCTCTGACCCGTGCCTCCAANTACTACCAGCAGTGTTATCCCAGCCCCCTGAGGGCACCTTCTTGATAGAATCCTTATGTTTTGGGCTACCCCCCTCATCTCTGTGTTTGGCACCACCTCCTCTTCTATCTGAGCTCCGCTCTTTGGGTGATACAAACTCACAGATGGCTTTCAGTGCAAATTTTCTTCCTGAAAAGAAATTTTCTTCTTGCTCCTCGTCTCAAATGTGACCCCTGCACTTTAGCCTGCCAGCCAATCACTTAATGCCAGTAAGAAATGGACTTTCCCTTTCCCCAGATAATGACTGATCTTGCAGATTGGATAATGAAATAAGTAATGCCATTAGCAGCCCATTAATCAGCGGTGAGCAGTGAATAACCCCGAGTTCACGGCTGTCAACTGCTCCCGAAGGACGAGGGAAGGGGAATGGGGGCAGAAATGGGGAAACCACCCAAAATCCAGTCTCCTGCTCCACACGTGCTTCTTTTTTTCTCCAGTGTGGCCAATAATCAGTTCTTTGCCTGGGGGACCCACCCTGCTGTCTAGATTGGATATTTGTGCTCGGGACATTCCCTGTACATCCTAAATCCTGCTGAATTCCACCCTTAGCAGGGAGTCCCTTCCTTCATTTCTGCCCCTGCCTGGGGCAGGATGTGAAACAAGAGGGGGGAGGCCAGGAAGGCCCTTCCCTGCAAACACCACCCTGAACAGCTGAGGACCTTTCCCCAGGAATGCTCACTCTGGAAGAGAGGGAGAGAGATCAGGAACAACAGCAACCTTAAAAATAAAAATCATCAAAGAGAAGACTGAATGAAAGCCTCTTTAGCCCCGTGCCTCGGCCACCTCCTCTGTCCTCCCCTCCAGCCCATCCCACAGCAGCCCGGAGAGGCCGCCAACACCTGGGTAGTCACTGAAAGGGTTAATTGGGAAGGCATTTTTCCGTCCAGCCCCCCTGGCTGGCCCAGCCCCTCCAGCTCCTGGCCCTGGGTTCCCTCTCCTCCTCCTCCTCCTGCTGCTCTCCGTGCCAAGGGAAGGACGCGGCCGCTCCGGAGCAGCTCCATCCCGCACATCCCTCGTGGCACTCGGGTGCCGCTTGTCTCCAAAATGTGCATCTGGAGAGAGGCAGGAGGAGCACGGAGCAAAGGTGGGGCTGGCTCCAAGCCTGGGGTGACACGGTTTCTTTTCTCTCCAGTGGCAGATAATCGGTTCTGCTCCTAAGGAGAAGCCCAGCTCCAAGGAAAAAGAAAGGTCCTGGCATCACTTCTTCCATCAGGCTGACACCTCTTCATCTCGGGGAATTCAACATCTGTTACATAATTCAGGGAACATGTGGTTATTTTCCAGGCTTATTAATAGCCCAAACCCCACAGCTTAAATGGAAATGAGCAGCTGCTCCAGACTTCACCCCTGGAGAAGGGCTGGGAGCAGGTACCGGGGCTGGCTGGGGCTCAGGGCTCCTCCTGACGAGCCAGGGAGGGCTTGCACTGCCCCTGAGACAGCTGCATTCCCACCTCTCCCTCTGGGCCCTGTTCCTTTCACACCTCGTTTTTCTTTCCAGGAGAGGCAGAAGATGGTGGAGAGGATCAGGGATAGAAGAGAGGGTTGGGGAAGGGCAGAGAGGAGGGAGGGGGATCACCGTGCCCTTCCTCCCAAAACACTTCCACTCACAGCTCACCCAGTCACTTCCAAGGTGTCCAGCAGGGCTCACACGCACTTCCATGCCAGGATTTGCTGCTGAATGCCTGAGCTGCCCTCTGACTCCTCCTCCTCCTCAAGGAAGGCCCATGGAGGGGAGGTGGGAAGGTGTCTGTGGCTGTGTTCCTGTGGGGATGGAAGGGCAGTGCCCTGAGCCCTCCTCTCCACGCTGGGGTGGTGCCTTGGATGCTCCCTGATGCTCCCAGGTGGCTTCAGGCTGGGCAGTGGGTAAAGGTGGGGCTGTGGCTGGGCCTCTCAGGTGTGTGCAGGACATTCCTGAGACACAGCCCACAGCAGGCAGAGGGACAGGCAAAGCCCCCCAGCCCATCCAGGGACCCATGAATGGATCCTATAAATGAGCTCCTCCCTCTCTGATGGTCTTAGCAGAACCCAAAGTTCCTCTTGGTTCAGTCCCAAATCCCCCTGGCTTTAAGCCAGTGCAGAAACCCCAACCCTGACAAACGGTGGGCACTGGTGAAAGCCTCTTCATTTCCTGGCAGTTGATAAAAAAAAAGCCAAGATCTGCCCAAAAGGGGGGAGGTCACCAGAGCCCAGTGGTGTCTGCAGGGAACAGGAGGTGGCTCTGGTGCCCTGAGCCTCCCTGGGTGGAGCCACTCGAGAAGGAGGAGGGTCAGGCAGGGACTGGGAGCACCAAAGAGCAGGGCAGGGGCTTCAGGGGTCAGAAATCAGGAACTGCTCCAGCCCCACGTACAGGAAAATCCTGAATATCCCCAGGGCAGAGTGCACAGCTCACACCTCTCATTCCCACCAGGGAAAAACAGGGAAATTGGGATTTTCCTCCATGTTCAGTGAATGTCCAGTGATTTACACAGGGCAAGGCAGCAGCAGGAGAACATGAGGGAAGCCCAGCCAAAGACAGGGAGCTGGGAGGTGACTCCATGGCAGGGAAAAGTCTTGACTCAAACCTTTCTTCAGAAGAAGAAGCAGGGGAGATGCCTTCAGCCAGCACATCCCAGCTTCTGCCTCTCTGCTGCAGTCCCCAGCCCCGGGCATTTAACAGTGGGGACGTGGGGCAGTGCTGGGGAGCAATGAGGAGCTATTGGATGTAAAAACATCAACTCTGGAAGCAGCAAACAAACTCTCTTTGAGATGGCCAGGACCTATCCAAGATGTCAGAATTGCTCTGCAAATATATATACACCATATATATAAATATATATGTACACACACCTGACTATACAGCTATGTATTTTGTTAAATACATACATTTTATATTAATTACGAAAAGGTAGAAATGTACAAACACACACTATACTGATTGTTGCGTAATTAAAAATTATATAACACAATAAAAAATTGAGAGGCTGCTCGAATAGGAATTTAAAAAGGAGAAGTCAAAAGATTAAAATAACTGCTTGAAACTCTCTGCTGCAAACCTGGGATAATCACAGACTGCCAAACTAACCAGAGGTAAAAGGAAAAGAGGTTGTGCAGCAACCCAGCAGAGCAGGAGATTTAAAAGGCTCAGCTCAAAGTGTGTCCAGGGGAGAAAGGGATCCCTGGATGTGACAGATTGCTCGGACAGGAGCAGTGGGGTCGGCCAAAAAGAGGGCTGAACAACAACTTGCTGAAGAGGTGACACCAAAACCTCCTCAGAACCACGAGGGGCAGGAATTTTGGCAGGGTGGGGGGGTGTGGCTGATGGGTGAGCAGCCAGCACAGCTCAGGAGAGAGCCCAGCTGGAAGGGTGAGGGAATTGTTTGTATTCCTTTTGGTTCTGCTGGGAAAAGGAGGCAGGAACGAAGATGAACACTCAGTTTTCATCATGGAAACAACTTCCCCAGAGAGCCCTGTACAACAGACCCCCTCAGTTACTGGGGAATTACCTGGGGACTGGAGGTGTGTGAGTGCAGTGACAGCTTTGGTTAATGGCACAGAATCAACCAGGATGGGCAAACCCTGAGCTGCTGCAATAAAAATCTTACAAAATCCAACCTCTGAGGCGTAAAGAGCTGAATTTCAGTGCCAAATCCTGCACAGGAGAAAGGACCCCAGGGTCTCCCTGCCAGGCACTGGGCTCTGCACTCAGCACTGCTGGTCAGGAAGGGGTCACTGGGTGGGGGGCTGGAGGCTGATCTTGGGAAATCCAATGTGGGAGATTTCTGTCAGAGAAACAAACTGGAACAAACTGGAGTTGTGTTGTTGTCTGGTCCCACTGTGCAGCTGTGGGGTGAATAAATCCCTGCTCGAAGCACTGGGGAGGGGAGGTAACAGAATGAGGAAGGGTGAGAGAGTGAATTCTGCACAGAAATAAACTGACACGTCAGGGCCCTTCAGCCTGGCAAAGAGCTGCTTGGAAGGGGTGCAGGAGACTCTTGTTAAATCAGAGTTCTGTCACATCCTCAACAGCAAGGATAGAAAAGGCAATAGAGAACAAACACTTGCTGCTTCTCCCAGCACCAGACCCAAAGGTACCCAAGGAAATTACCAAGAAATCGATTCAGAAAAAGGCAGAGGAAGTGTTTTTTTGCAAATAGTGCCCAATTATGTTGTTGAATTTTTCCTGGAAGAGATGAAGTGCTCAAAAGAAGAATAAAATAATGCATTGAGAGTGACAGCCAGCCCTCAGCTCTGGAAGTTTTCAGGGATGGAGAGGAGCTGGGAAGTTGGAGGAGGAATGGGCTGCACTTGCTCCCCTCCAGGAGCACTCGGAATGGGTTCCTGTTTGATTTGCAGCTCTGGGGGTGCCAGCCCCTTCCTGCCTTTGCTCCTGCAGTGGAGCCTCCAGGAGAAACCTTTCCAAAATCAGCAGGGGCCTCCTGCCAACTCCAAACAACAGCAGCAGCAGCTCCTGAGGGTTTATTAATCCCCTTTGAAACAGTGCCTGAGGCTCCCAGAGTGCTTGGGCAGTTCTCAGACTGGAGTCCAGGCTTCAGCTGGAGCCAGGAGCAGCCCAGAGCACAGGAGGGTTCAAATGGTGAAACCTGCATCAAACTGGGCAACATCTGTACATGACTTTGTTGAAAATCTGCTCTTAAGCGTGCCCAGGGCTCCCCTGAGGTTTGGTTTAACTCTATTTAAAGACCAGCCTCCAGCAGACATCGATTCCTGGCACTCTCTGGGTGACCATGGAACACAAGGTTTGCATTTTCTGGACATCTCCTTCCCTTCAAGCGAGGGTTTAAAATAATGCACCGAGAGTGGCTGCTGTTCAAAAGGCTAAAACATGACCTGAGGGAGGAGGAAAAAGGATAAAAACATCAAAGAAGAACAAGAGCACAGAGTGAGGTGGATGAACCTGCTCTGAAAGGCCTCCTGAGCCGAGCCAAGCCGCCAGGTGACCACGATCAGGATGATCCATCCCTGCAGGTCCAGATCCAGGTCTGGATCCTGCCATGCCCTGGCTGTGCCTGGGCCACCCTGCAGCCTGGCACACCGTGCTGGTGCCTGTCCCTCACACATTTCCCTCAGTAACTGTGCAATTTCATTCATAACGCTGCGTTTTTACCATTTCAGCCTTCTGCAGACTGCTTTTAATTTCTCAGACTAATTCCAACTGCAGTACCCTGCCAGAGATGGAGAATGGGCTTGACAAACATCCCTCACTCCAAATAGAAGAATCTATTAGATTCTAGCAGCTCGAAGTAGTAAATTTAGGTTTTCTCTCAGTCAGATCCATATCGGTCCCTTCCTGCTCCAGACACCCTGGGGTCCTTTTGTTTAAAGGTGACTGGCAAAGGGAAAGCAGAAATGAGAGCTCTGCCTTGTGTGCCTGGGCTCTTTTCAACTCTTACAGAGTCAGGGAAATAGGAAAGGTTATTGCCTACAATAAAAATAGAATTATTTTTCTGCCTCTCCCTCAGGAATGCAGCTCTTGTTGGGAGCAGGAAGATCTCGGCTGGCTGGAGATGGACAGGCAGGGCAGGAATGAAGCAAAGGGTGGGACCTTTCAACTCAGCCCTTTGTGCCCACCTGGGGATGGTCCCTGGTGGTGCTAACGAGGAGCCTGGGGGACGAAAGGGCTCTGGGGCTGCTCAGAATCTGCCCCACAGAGCATTCCTGGGGATGCTGGAGACTCTGCCACCCTTGTCCAGGGCCGGCTGCAGCCCAGATTGGGGGGGACAAGCTTGGCACTACTCAGCATTCCTGGGTGAAGAAAGGTGGGGTGAGGGGGGAAATGCCAAAGAGGCCTTTTCATCCCCACAAAGAGCAGTTCAAACTCAATTACCTCCCTTTAGAAAAGAAACCCTCTTGCCAGTCACCTTGAATGTGAGCGATGGATTCCAGGTGAGCAATTCCCACAGCTTCCAACACCTGGGATCAAAAGCGACCAAAACCCCAGCACTCCGAGCTTAATTACAGAGCGACAAAGCACCGGATCTCGCTAATTGCCCCTCTCAAAAAACGTCCCCTCGCCCGCCCTTCTTAATGTCAGCGTCCCCAGAACGGAATGGAAAAGCCAAACCTGGGCCCCCGGCCCTTCCCCTCGCAGGGCGCTGCTCCTTCCCTGCTCGGCACCCAGCGGGACCCGGATCCGGGCTCGGGGGAGAGGTGGGAGCTGCTCCCAGCCGCTCTCCCGGATCCCGGGCTCTGCTGCTGCTCCAGGCTGCTCTTGGGAGCGCTGGAGATACCAAGGGCTGGGCCCAGGAACGATCCATCCGTGCCAGGGCGCGTTCCCTGAGAGTCAGCAGAACTTTTCAGCCCTTCATTTCATTCTGTTATTTCTGCTGATGGCACTATAAATAATTACTCCCCACCCTCCGTGTGCTTGAGCTGCTTTGCTGAAAGAAGATGTTTTGTTCCTCTTTCAGCGCCCTGCTTGTGTTTTTCGGTGGTTTGCAAACCCCGCTCGATGTTCTCCGGCTCTGCAGGACGGGGGGAACAGGTTCCAGGAGCCTCACCCGAGAGGAGTTTGCCTGCAGCCCCACTCAGACCACGGGAACGGGGCTTTTTAACTTCCAGGCACTTTCAGGTTTCCTCGCCAGGTCGTTTTCTTCCCCTGGAGCTGGGAACAATGGAGCCATTGTCCCACCAGTCGGTTCACAGGGGACCAGCTCCTTCCTAATGTCACCGAAGCCACAGATGGCTAAAGCACCGCCAAGGGGGTGGGAACTGCTGAGGAAAGCAGGGAGAGCCAAGGAGCCCGGAGGCCCGGGGTGCCCAGCACCCCTCTGCCCGCACAGCCCTGCATTCCCCGAGCTCCGCACCGAGCCCTGGGCTTCCCGCTGTCCCGGCACCTCTGCTGCTCCTTGCAGGCTCGGTGCCTCCTCCTCTCCAAGTTTCACTCCTTCCAGTGCCCACCAAGCAGCCGATCCCTGCAGGTGCTGCTGCTCGTTCCCTGGCCCCCGGCTCCTCTCTCCCTGCTCACTTCCAAGTTCCCCGTCCCGTCTCTCCCTCGCTTAGCGAGCAAACAGGAGAGAAACCCCCCCATTTCCTGACCCGGCTGTGCAGCCCCACAGTCCCGTGGGCTTTGGGCCGTGCTGAGTTCACAGGATTCCCTCCCCGAGCCCTCTGCCCCGGGAGATGAAGGCGAGGCAGAGTTTTTCCCGGTGGATTAAGAAAAGCGGGATTTTTTTTTTCTTTTTTTTTTTTTGCTGTGCTAACGCCTCAAGGCGCAGAACACAAACAGCTCCTTCTCCCCGTTCCCTGAGAGGTGGCCGCCACCGAGCACTTCTCAAGGAGATTAGTGGCTGCTTTTCCAATCCTATTTCAAGCCCCGAGGAGGCTGCTATTCGTCAAAAGTGTTATTAAACCTCCGATAGGCACCAGGATAAATGTTTGCTGGCACAGCCTTTTTCCCTCCGGGATCTATGCGGGAGAGAGGCTCCCAGGGACCCAGCCTCACCTGGGACCCAGCTGCAAAGCCTCGAACGGGCTCTCCTTGAGGTCAGGGCACCTTAAGGATGCGCCCACCTGAGACGCGGACGAGGCAACGACAATCCATAATTTAAGGGAAAAGCCACGTTGCGTGGGAATACAAACAGGGAGATCACTCGGTTAAGGAGGAGAGGGGGGGAGGAAAATCACCGGCTGAGCAGGGCAGGTCACCGTTAAATGTTCCCTGGGCCCAGGGCTCCCGCCGAAGGGCGATTTATCAGCCCAGCTAAGGTTGGGATGGGTAAGGCTGGGGAGAGGAGACTCCGGCGTGCAAACAACGCTGCGGTTCCCAATAACCCGGAATTCGCTCGGCGAGGCTCTCCAGAACTGCTCTGCACTGCCAGTGCAATGCGCATGGAAGGATGTGGCCAAACTCCCCTAACCTGGGGCACCTGGGCCATGGAGAGGAGTCCGGAGGCGGCAGCGCGGCGGGGACCAACTTCGGCCGTGATTTATGGGCCGGGCATCCCAACTTCTCTTCTGCCGAGAGGAAGCTCCGGGATTTAAGCAGGGAGGGGGGGGGGAAAGCCACAACTCTGGGTCATGCACAAGGGAAGGAGGGGAGAGGGAAGGGAGCGGGGGGGGCAGGACANAGCCCCGGGCCCCAGGTGCTCGCTGGGAGGGCCCCGCGTGAGCCACAGCGGCGCTTTCCACTTTCTCCCTGGCAAAGGAGAACACACGGGAAAGCCAGGGGGATGCTTCCAGCTGCCAGGCAGGAGCGGGGAGAAGCCGTGCCCCCAGCCCCGTCCCTCTGCGCGTACCTCCAGCCGCCGCTGCTCGCTGAGCCGCGGTCCCCGTCCATGCCGCCGTGCCGGAGACGGAGCCCGAGGTGTCCTGGGGAAGAAGCGCGGACGGCTGCCGTGACTTGGGAATACGGAATATGGTACAAGCTTTAATTAAGAGTCGGAAGGCTCTCTCCTGCTCGCTGGTCCTTTTTTTTTTTTTTTTTTTTTTTTNTTTTTTTTTTTTTTTTTTTTTTGCAGCACCGGATCGGATTTAAAGGGCTAGGACCCCAATTTGGCACTGCTGCTCCCCCCGGAGCGGCGCGCTGCTACCCGGGCCTGCCAGAGCCAGCATCTTCTCGCTGCCCCGTCCGGAGCATCCTGGCAGCCCGCGGGGCCGGGGCCGGGGCCGGGCAGCAGCACCTGGAGCTGGAAAATCAAAGCTCCCTCCAGCTGCCGCGGTGGGTGGCGAGAGGGGCTCCCGCAGGCAGCAGGGTGGGCCAGGGCAGCCCGAGCGCTCCCGAGGGTGCGCGGAGCGAAGTTGGTGCTCCACCGGTGCTCCAGAGAAGTGGGAGGAGGAGGAGGAGGAGGAGGATGGTCGCCTCTGTCGTGCTGATGCCATTGCGCTGTGGCACTGTCCAGAGGCGTTGCCCTCCCGGTGCCAGCCCTGGGTGGAGCAGGGGTGCTGGGAAGGGCGGTGTCACCCCAGCCCAGCTCCGCAGGACGGGGTCCTCGGCCTCCTGCCCGCACCCCGTGAGCAGGGAAGCAATTCCATTTGGATTTGGAGGCCGCTTGCTGGTGCCAAGGAGACGGCCTGGCGCTGGCCGAGGGCAGGTGACGCTGGCCCCTCCTTCAGCTCCAGGCCCCTCTCCAGATCCCCATGAGAACCCTCCTCTGCAGCAGCCTGGGCTCTCAGAGCCCCTCGGGCCGCTGGGCAGGGCAGGGATGGCCAAAACACGGTGTCAGCCTTCCACCCAGCTTTCCCAAAAAAGGGGAAGAGGGGGTGAAGAGCAAGGTTTTTGTGGAGCCCTCCTTGGTCCAGATTCTGAGCTTGAATGAGAAAAACCAAAGGAAACAAGGAGCACTTCTTTCTTCCTCTTCTTCTTCATCTTCTTTGGCCGGTTTGACCCCAAAATGCCGCCCTCCCTGCCCGAGGCTGGCTCAGAACATCCCACCCTGGGTGTCCATCCACGTGTGCCCCGCTCTCTGGGCTGACCTGCGGCTTCTGGCTTCCTCTCTCCTCATTAATTACACCCAGGGGTGGGTGCCAGCAGGAAAAGCTGGTTCTAATTCCATGCTGCAACCCAGCTCCAAGCTGCGGGGATAATTAGCGGGCTGTTAATGAAGGAGAAGATTCCCACCATGGAGGGAAGGAGGAAGGATGGGGAGGGAGGGGAGAAGCAGCGTTTGGGAACGGTTGGGAAAAGTGCGATGGGGTCGGAGGTTCTGCCCCCCCCAGTCCAGGGCTTTGAGCTGCCTGCGGTGCCTGGGAGGACGTTCCCAGCACGGGGGCTGCCCCGTGGATCCGCAGAGCAAAATCCAAGGATTCTGCTTGGCCGGGGGCCAGGCTGGGAGGGGAACGGTTCCATCTCACAGCCACAGCCTGGGGACATCCATCTGGCCCCGGGCACGGAGAGCAGGCGGCTCTGGAGCCTCCTTCTCCACCGGTCCCGGGTGACCTGGACTCGGGGCTGGGGGGGGTTTGGAGCATCACCGACTGCCAAGGTTCCTGCTGGGGGCTGGAGGGTCTCACCCCAAACACTTCCCTTGGAATCCCTCATAGGCTGTGGGAACAGCACGGTGTTCCTTCAGAATCAGTCTGATACCGAGTGTTGGTACCATTCCCCTGGGTTCAGGCACCCCATGAAAATTCCTGGGAAAGGCATTGCCAGGCAGAGCCTGGTGGGAAAGTGCTTCCCTAAATTCTGGGGAGGGGGGCAGCAGGCTGGGGTGAGATTCCAGCAAAAGCAGGGTGTCCTCAGAGGCTGCAGCCCAAGCTGCTGCCATCTCGTGTGTCTCTCCAAGGCGTGTGGTTGTTATTCCTTTAATTATTAATCCTTGCATTGACGTAATCAAATGTGCCCAAGCTTTTAACGGATGCCTCAATGTAAAAAATGAAGAATAAATTTCTTTCCCTCCCTGAAAACTTGTCTCCATCCCATGACCAATTTTATTGCCGTTCTGCTCTAATTTTAAATATAACGAGAAACATTAAGGTTTTCAATTAAAAGATCCCTTCCTTCAGATATTGGAACATAGCCTGAAGTGCAGACCACGTGTGATATTTTTCATTGGGATGGTGTGGGCTAAATCTGATTCCCAGATCAAACACAGTCAGGCTCAGGCTTGCAGTTGGCCAGGCTGGAGAGGCTGAGCTGTTCCACTTTGGGAAGAGCCTCAGCCCTGTTGGTGTTTTTAGCTGACTCCTCACATTTCTGAAATGAGCTTTGCATTTATTCCTTCTCTTTTGTCAGCCTGGGAGTCTGTGGAGAGGGGCAAATGGGCCTCATGGTGCCACCCTGGAACCATGGATTTTTGGCTTTTGGCTGTAAATATACACTTTTCCCTCTTCTTTAGAATGAGCTGGTCCATGGCCACAACACTGGAGTTGTTCCTTGTGCAGTGAGCTCAAACCCCAGCTTGATGCCATCCAGAAATCCTGGAATTTTTGGCTTTTGACTGTGATATGTTTGGGTTTCCCCTTTCCTTCAGAATGAGCAGATCCCTGGCCACAACAAAGCAGAGCTTCCCTGTGCCAGGAGCTCAAACCCCTCATTTGCCACAGTTTCAGTGCTGGGCTCCTGGGACACCATTGATGTGAAGTTTGGCTCATGGACGGTTTCCTCGAGTGTTCTCCTCCACGGATCCTAAACCTTGCACTTGTCCCCCACCCCAAATCTTGCAGGAGACCCTTTCTGCTCAGGCCAGGGCCCCAGGAGGGTTTGCAGCTGGGCTTGCTGGGCTGCAGTGGGAGCTCCTCTCACTCCTGGTGGGATTTTCCTTTCCTCATGGAAGTGGCATCACGAATTTTATCGTCCCTGAGGGTGCTCAAGGACAGCTTCTTGTGGAAAAAAAAGCAGGTTTGTGCAGATGAGATGGAAAGACAGAGTTAGAGAGACCCAAAAAGCACCGAGGAAGACACTGGAGCTGAGAGGAGCTGAACCAGAGACTGGATCAGCCCCGGGCTCCCCCTGCCTCACCCAGAGCCCCCAAATTCTGCTGGTCCTGCACGAGGCACCTCTTGTTCACAGCAGCTGAGCCCCCCTTCCCCACCCAGGCTCTGGAGCCCTGGGGAGGGGAGGGACAGGGGGGGACAGGGAGGGACAGGGAGGGACAGGGACATCACCCCCCACCCGGGCAGGGGAGTGGCACAAACCCCCCCCTCAGGGGCAGAGCTGGGCGAGATCTCATCCAAAAACCCACATCGAGTTCCTGCTCTGTCCGTTTTCCAACCAAGCCATGAGGCTGCTTGGAAAGCCAGGAATGGCCGAGCTCCTGGGAGAGCAGGATTTTCCACTCTTGAGCCCAGGAGTGTTAACTTTTGTCTTTCCTGAGCCAAGAAATGTTAACTTTTGTCTTTCCTGAGCCCAGGAGTGTTAACTTTTGCCATTCCCAAGCCCAGGAGTGCTAATTTTTGCCACTCCTGCAGGTTTTGGTGTCTCAGGATGCACCTTGTCTCTCCCCATCAGGTTTTTTGGAGGCCAAACCTCCTCACTTGCTTTGGTTTCAGGGTTAGAAGAGCTCCCAAATTCCTGCAGCACAGACCAGAGGGTTTCAGTGCTCAGGCCTGCTGGAATTAATGAATCCCTGATGCCCAGAGGGGTTTTTGTGATCCCCCTTCTGTGCTGCATGGAGCAGCACCCCGGGCATCTGTCCATGGCCTCTCCAAGTGCAAAATTCTGTCAGGCCAAGGAAATTGCCAGCTGAATTCACAATGAATCACCCAAATTACAGCCCTTTAATAAAGATAAAAAGCAGAGAGAAGAAGACACGCTGCAAACCTGTGGGCACAGGGTTGGTCTCCTGAACCCAAAGGCAAAGCTTTGAAATCCTTCTTTGCTTGCACAGGGGGATCGTTCTGGAGAGCTTCAAAAGGAATTTGGAAACAAACAAAAAACTGGTTGAACCTGGGGGAGCTGATAATCACAAATTATTATTTTTTCTTTTTTTCCCCCCAGATTTGTGAATTAAATTGCATTCCTGCCACATGGATGTGGCTTTTCCCCATCAAAGGCTTCTGCCTTCCTTGATCCTGCCTAGCCCAGGACAGGCTTCAACTTGATCTTGACCCTGCTCAATTCCTTGTTCTAAAAGGAGAGACCCCTTCAAAAGCTGCAAATCTGGCAAAAAACCAAAACCAAAACAAACAAACAAAAAACCAACCAAAACAACAAACAAACAACAAAACCAAACAAACAAAACAAAACAAACAAACAAAACAAACAAAAAAGAAACCAAAAAAAACCACAAAAAAAAAAAAAAAACCAAAAAAACCCAAAAAAACAAAACCAAAACAAGTTTGAAAGGCAAAAATCAGCATCAAACTAATCTTTACCAGGTCTGCTGTAAGGGAATATGATAAAGATAAATAAAAAGCAGTATCTGCATTCCAGATACGGGGGAAAAAAAGGGTTTTTTCTTTCCACAGTTGGTGGGTGATACTTTGTGCAAGGTCCAGGGATCAGCAGGACCCAGGGAGGGCTGTCCATGGACAGATGATGGGAATGCCACCTCCACTGGCAAGCAGCTTGGAAGAAAAATGTGAGGGAGACCTAAATCATCCTGTTTTGGGACATCAATCAGCCTCTGACTGACAGTGGGAACAGAAGAGCCCTTATGGATGGGCTGAGCCAGGTTTTGCAGATGTAAAGGCAGAATTAAGGAGCTGGGAGCTTTAACAGCTGCTGCTCCTCTCTGGCTGCAGCCTCAGGAAAAGCCAAGGTCAGGGAGCCAGAGCCCCCGTCCCTGACCTGCCCATCCTGCTCCTTTCTGCACAAATTGCCCAATTCAAGCTCCACTTCATCCTGGAGCAGAGATCCCAAGGATCTGCTCTTCCAGCAGGTTTCAGGACAGCTGCTTGAATAAACCCAAAATAAAGTCCATGAGAAGAAGAGACAAATTCAGCTCTGTTGTGTGCAGAGATAACAGCACTGCCCAGCCCAAACATGGGGCTTCAATCCCTAAAATCAGATTCAGTGGGGTTGGAAAGGCCCTGTGAGACCATCAGAGCCAACCACCCCCAGCACTGCCAAGGCCAGCAGTGCCCCATGTCCCCCAGTGCCACATCCACAGGGATTTCAAACCCTTCTGGCCATGGGGACTCACTCCTGCCCTGGGCAGCTGTGCCAGGCCTGGACAATCCTTTCCAGGAAGGAATCGCCCCAGTCTCCAACCTGATCCTCCCCTGGCCCAGCCCGAGGCCTTTTCCTGGTCCTCAATCCTCCCCCCAAGGAACATTTTCCTGCTGAGCTGGTGGGGGATCAGGGAAGGGGCTGGGAGTGCTGCGTGAAGATTTTAGGGCCATAACTCCATAGAAAGCAGGTCCTGTTGGCTCTGCTGCCCGGAGAGTTGTTTCTTCTTGCCTTCAACAGGGTCAGACACAGCTGGAAAAATTCCAGATTGCCTCAAATCAGGAAAACATGCAAGCAAAAGCCCCTGAAGTTCTGTCCCTGCAGTCTGCTCTGCTCCTGGGGTGCCCTCCCTGCCCCACACCTGCAGTGCCTGGCTGCTCCTCCAGGGACCCCAGCTGCAGCAGGGCTTTGCTCTTCTGCTTGCAAAGAAAGCCTCAAACCAAAGGCAAAGCCCCGAGCCCCCCTGGGACCCCCAGGAGTGCCCAGGGCCCCGGGATGGCTGTGCTGCCCCTTCCCCACGGCTCTGCCCAGGGCAGGGCTGGGTCCCTCCTGCCCCGGCACCTCCCAGCAAGAGCAGAGGAGTTTCTCAGCATGGAATGGGCTGGGCTGGGGTGGGATGATGGCTCTGCACCTTGCACCTGGCCCAAAGGCAGGGGTGGGGCCCACACTCAGCCTTAATGCAGCCCCCAGGGGAGAGGAGGTGTCTCGAGGCAAAAAAGAAATATTAAAATTCTGCTAAACCCCCAAATTTGGGAGGAAGAGCTTACTGGAGCTCTCTTGGAAGGGAGAGGAGAAAAAAAGAGAAAGATGCTGGGTTTATTTGAAGCAGACTTTGATGACCACTGTGACTGTCCCAGGCCCCATCCACCCCCAGGCTGCTCCGTGCCTTTATCCTTCCTTAAATCACCTCCCCTCAATCAGCAGAGGGAATTGTTTTCAGGAATTTTAGATTAAAATTAAAGAGCAAGAGAGCTTCTCCCTCCTAAAACCTCATTTTGGGTTAATCCTGTATTTATCCTTAAAGTGAATTAATCAAATAATTGAAGGACAAGGCCATGGGAACGGCGAGTATCATCGCGGAGAGCTCCCCACGAGCGTGTTTGGGATCACATCCGTTCACTCCCGTCCTGGAGAAGGTGGATTAACCCTTCCCGCAGCCTCAGCCCATCCCGGGAACCCTCTCTGCTGCTGCCCCCGGCTGGCTGGGCTGCTGCACACGGAGCGTCCCTTCGGGGTGAGGAGGGAGCGGCACAGCCCTGGAGTGCCCTGAGGGGGAGCAGGGCAGGTCAGAGGAGGGGAATAAACCTGACCTGGAGAGCACAGGCAGGGACAGTGTCCCAGTGGCACCCTCGGCTCAGCCACCCAGCTCCTGTGGTCACTCTGAGGCCAGGCAGGGCCCCCTCAGGGATGGAGGGGGCAAGAGGGGCCCTGCTGCAGGAGAAATGCCTTTGGACACCTGTGGAATCCTGGTAAAGGCCTTTGGGCACACCTGGAACTGGGGTAAGGGACATTGAATGCACCTGGAACTGGGGTAAGGGACATTGGATGCACCTGGAACTGGGGTAAGGGACATTGGATGCACCTGGAACTGGGGTAAGGGACGTTGGACACACCTGGAACTGGGGTAAGGGACATTGAATACACCTGGAACTGGGGTAAGGGACGTTGGACACACCTGGAGTGCCTTTGGACACAGCTGGAGTTCTGACAGCACCTGCAACCTGCCCTGGGCCATCCCAGCAGTGCAATCCTGTCTGGTACCAACCTGCCAGGACCCCCTTCACCCACGGAGGACACATTTCCCAGGTGGAACTGGCAGTGGGAATCCCTGTCCTGCTCCAGCTCCCACCTGTTGTGACTCCCAGTCCTGCTCACCTCTCCCTCCCTCCCTCCCTCCCCTGGGAGTCACACCAGGAAAGGGGGAGAGGCACCAGTGCCTCCAGTTTGGGGGGAAAGAAATGAACTGGTGGCAACGTCACACAAGGGCTCAGATGTTAAAGGAAAAAAAAATATAAAAAAGAGGAAAACTTCAGAAGAAAATTAAGGGAAACAAATCCCCAGGCTGGGCTGCTCCTGGGAGGGGAACCCTAAGAAATAAAGAAGCAGGCACTGAGTGCAGAGGAGAGTCCCAGTCATGGAGTCACAGAACAGCTTGGGTTGGAAGGAACGCACAAAGATCACCCAGCCCAATCCTGTCTCTGCCCTGTCCCTGTCCCTGTCGCTGTCCCTGTGACCGCTGGGGCTCGGAGGTCCCGGCAGCGCCTCCCCAGCGCTTTCCCCGCAGCTCCCCGGGATGCGGTGCCCGGTTTTGGAGCGGGGACGCCTCTCCCAGGAAGATTTGCTGAAGGCAGCAGCTTCAGGGGGTGAGAGATGAGGCAGAGGGGCACAGGCTGGGGAAGGACCGAGAGGTTTGGGCACCCCAGCCCGGAGGGGCAGAGCCCCGGGAGCCGGGGGAGCACCAGGGCTGGGAGATGGCAGCGAGGAGCTGCTGGCACCGTGTGCCGTCCCCTCCATCAGCTGGGAAGTGGCACCAGCCCGGCTCCAGGGATGTCCTGGCTGTGGGACGAGGCCTGAGCTCACACCTGGGCACGGGCAGGCCGGGGCTGAGTCCCTGCCCATCTCCGGGGGATGCAAACCCCGGCCCCAGCGCAGCCCCGGCGCTTCCCAGCGCATCCCGCAGTGCCCTCTGCTGAACGCTCCGGCCCGGGACGGGCTCTGCCCTCCCCAATTCCCTCTGCAAACCTCATTTCCAAGCCAATTCAACCCTCAGTTCAATTGAGGGGAAAAAAAACAAAACAAAACAAAACACTAATCCAAAGGATTTTTTTGCACGACCTCAATCCATTTAAGGCGGGATCTTTTCCAGGATGATAGAAGCCATTTGTCATTAAAAAAAATATCTATGTCATATTATTGCTCCTGTGAGTGATGCCATTACAGGCACTGATGGAGCATTGGATGTGACATCACAGAGTTCTGTTATTTAAAGGGACAAAGTAAAGTTAAATTTAGCAGTCAAGGGGACAAGACTGGGAACGAATCCCCTTCGTTAGAACTGCTCCTGACTCCTGTCAGAGTGCTGTGATTTGTTCAAATACACATAATTTCCTTTCCCATTCTGTTAGGACTGGAGAGAGAGACAAGGTGTCAAAATCCAGATCAGAATGATGGAGAGCTGCCAGAAACACCCAGGATGTGTCAGCTGGGGCTGATCCCTCCAGGAGCAGGGGAATTGTGAGGAATTGTGACTTCAGGATATTTAAATACCTCAAAGCCAGTTTGGGCTCTGAGGATGGAAGGTTTTCACTCTGGAGTCTCTCAGCCTCTTCCAAAGCCTCTGGCCAGGCTCCTGCAGATCCATCCCAGGAGCCCAAGGAGGCTGCAGAGCCAGGCTCGAGGATTCCCTCAATCCAGGTTCCAAAATGTGTCTGCCCTGGAGCCCCAGGGCGAGACGTTCACAGCAGCTCCTTCCTTCCTCCCTTCTCTGCATGTGCCACCAAGATTATTTCTGTTTTCCACCGAAGTCTCCATCCGTTCTTTTCCTGGGTTTTGTTGGATTTCAGGATGTTGCCAGGGCGGGGTTATCAGCAAAGCTTTCCCCATTTTTCATTGCTGTGGTGCTGAGGGCCAGGGCAGGGTGGGGTTTTCATCCCAGCCCTTCCACGCTGGCTGCTCCAACAGGGAATTGCACCAAGTTGGTTCCTGGCCCCAGGACCTCGGGCAGGGCTCTGCTTTTGGCTCAGCCACTGCATCAAACCCAGGCTGGGGTGGGTGAATTATTCCTTTCCCAGGGGATCAGGTCGCCTCTGGAACAGCTGGATTTTCCAGAAAGAGAGGAGTTGTGCTGGGAAGGGCTGGGGGCCTTTGCCCCTGACTTCACTGGGAATTTGGGTGGGCACAGCTGGGCCAGGGAGGTCTCAACCCTTGGCCAGACACCAAAATCAGCCTCAGTATCTCAAAGGCTCTGGAAGGGGCTCCCAAACAAATATTCCACGTGCAGAATGTGCACCAGGAGCTTGGGAAACCTGGTCTTCCTGGCTTTGGTGGGGTTTTCACACAGAAATGGAGCAGAGGACAAAGTCAGAAAAGGGTTCAAGCAAAGACACGGAAAAAGGGGAACTTCCCAAAGCTGCTGGCATTTGCCAAACTGCGGTGGGAAGGGTGAGGGGCTGGGACTGAGCCCAAGCCCTTCCTCCAGAGAGCCCTCCTGTGCTCCTTGTGCAGGGTTGGCTGCCTGGGTCTCCCTGTGCCTTTAGCTGGAGTTTCCTCCCGCAGTTCACACAGACCCACCCCTGTCAGGGTGAGGGGTATCAGCACTAAAGGCTTTGCATTTTTAATGGAGGAGCAGAGCTCTCAGCCAAGGGAGGCTCGGGCCGAGCAGCCCTCCTGCCCTGGCAGCTGGGTTTGGAGGGGAGCTCGGTTTTGCCATCGTTTATTTGTGCAGAATGTGCTGTGCCTGCTGCTCTGCCCTGGGGGCTGCGGCCCCAACCCCGCCCTGCAGAGCACCAAACTCAGAGTCCCAGGGCAAACCCTGCCCGGCCTGGGCAGCCCAAAGCTCTTCCCAAACAAAGGGAAAGCCCTGCTGTGCCTCAGCCCTGAGCTCCTGAGCAACTGATGAATAATTAACGCAGCCACTTAACTCCACTTGACCCCTCTCGTTAATATTTACAGCCGAGGAGAGGCAGGGCAGGGCTGAAGAGCCCAGGCAGGGCTGGGAACCCTGCCCTGGTGCCACAAACCCGGACACAAAACTGGGACACAGAGGGTAAACCCCACCCAGGCAGCCCCGGAGTGATGCTCCTGCAGGAATTCATGGATCTGAGACCAGGGGCTGCTCTGCTCCACCCAGGGGAGAAGGGGCTCCAGGAGGGTTTGGGGAAGCCCAGCAGGGAGCTCAGGGGAGGGAAGAGGCAGAGGCAGCTCTTGCAGCTGGGTTCTCACTCAGGGCAGGGAACCCCAGGCCTCCCTCCCAAAGCCTGTGATCGCTGTTCAGGCTTCAAGAGCAGCAGAACAAACCCATGGCCAGTGGAACCCCAGGGAGCACTGAGGGCACAGCAGAGAATCCAGGCCAAGGATGGGGCTTTGCTGGGATCCATCCCTTGGCTGAATCGCACTGGGGCAGAATCACCTCAGGGAACTCGGGGCATCCTCCAGGAGCAGCTGGATCCCTCTGGGACCGGGCTGTATCTGCATGGGAAGCTGGAGGGACCCCGGATAACCTGGAGCCGCTGCAACACCGGGGTTTATGGGGGTGTTTGTGAGCTCCTGCCCCGGGAACGGGAGCTGATCAACATCCTGGAGCTGCCTCTTCTTGCCGTGCACAGCAGATTTACAGCCTGATCTGCACAGCCCTGCAAGGACACAGCTCTGTGTCCTCGGGAGGCACAGGCACTGCCTCTCCCCCTCCTTCCCATCCTCCTCCTCCTCCTCCTCCTCATCCTGGGCCAGCAGCTCCTTCCCTGGCTCCGAGACCCTTTCACAAAGCCCAGCCCCGGCTCTTCCCTGTCTTTGCCCAGGCTCGGGTTTTGTTAGCCCGGCTTCCCCAGCCCCTCTGGCAGCCCCAGAGCCACCCCAGGGCCACCCCAGGATCACCCCCGGCCCCTGGTGCCCTCCTCTCCCTCATCCCCAGCCCCCGAGGCCCCCGACCCCAGCTCTGGCTCCCAAACCCCCGAGCTGAGTCCATCCCCATGGTCCTGGGCTGAGGAGAGGGGGCTGTGGGAGCCCTTCCCTGCTCCCTCACACGNTGCCGTGCACAGCAGATTTACAGCCTGATCTGCACAGCCCTGCAAGGACACAGCTCTGTGTCCTCGGGAGGCACAGGCACTGCCTCTCCCCCTCCTTCCCATCCTCCTCCTCCTCCTCCTCCTCATCCTGGGCCAGCAGCTCCTTCCCTGGCTCCGAGACCCTTTCACAAAGCCCAGCCCCGGCTCTTCCCTGTCTTTGCCCAGGCTCGGGTTTTGTTAGCCCGGCTTCCCCAGCCCCTCTGGCAGCCCCAGAGCCACCCCAGGGCCACCCCAGGATCACCCCCGGCCCCTGGTGCCCTCCTCTCCCTCATCCCCAGCCCCCGAGGCCCCCGCCCCCAGCTCTGGCTCCCAAACCCCCGAGCTGAGTCCATCCCCATGGTC
>VZTR01021412.1:12959-78925 GCA_013400775.1 Chaetops frenatus | reverse complement strand
GGGCTGTGGGAGCCCTTCCCTGCTCCCTCACACGAAGGTGTCCCACGCTCCCAGGAATTCCCGTCCTTAACAGCCATGAGATGAAACCCGTGGTTCAATTTCACAGTTCCCTTTGTTTTCCTTCTCCTCCTACAGCCCGAAGGAGCCCTTTTGGAGCAGATCCATCCCTTGCTGGCCTGGCTGGAGGGGCCTGGCCCTGCAGGGCTCCTGGAGCTCTTTCTCCCTCTGCAGAACAGAGAGCAGCTCCAAGTGACACCGTTCTTGTCACCTCCCACCCTCCACGATGCTCCTCGGGCCTCACTGGAATTTTTGCCACAATGTTTTGCTTTGGTTTAATGGGTTTATTTTATTTTATTTCCCCCCTTGCCAACACGAAACTGCTCCTGCTGAATTCCATCCCTGCTCTCCTGGCTCTTCCACTCGTCTCCCTCATCCATTTCCCCATTTCCACTGGCCTTCCTTCCCCCTCCCTGCCGTGCCCAGGTTTTTATCTCATGCATCATTCATCCCAGCTCAGAGCCTTCTTTTCGGGCAGCCTTCTGGGAGCTGCACATCTCCTTGAATTCCTCTTCTCCTCCTGCCTTGCCCTGATCTGCACTCACACATACTTCCCCTGGAGTTTTTCTGGGAATGTTGCATCCACGGAAGGGCAGGAGAGAAGAGAGCAGCCTCCACACACCTTGCACCAAACCTTGGGAAATGTCCATGAAATTTAATCGCATTTGGCACCAAACCTTGGGGAATGTCCATGAAATTTAATGGCACTTTTTCACCAAACCTTGGGAAATGTCCATGAGATTTAATGGCACCTTTCACCAAACTAAAACTTAAAAAAGCACCTAAAACTAAAACTAATCAAAAAACAAAAGCAAACACAAACAAGAAAAGAAATATCAATATCAATATCAGTATAGCAGGCACACCCAGCAGCCACAGGGTTTTCCATTTTCCCTTTGCTGGTGGATGTTTGGCTGCTCCCCCATGGGCTGTGGAAGGGCTGGAACAGGGAAGGCCATGGCTGGAGTGGGACCTGGGCATGGGCAGCTCCATCCAAACCGGCCCTGGAGAGCTCCTGGGAGCGCTGGAATTTCTCCAGGGTGGGCTGAGGCACAGGGAGGCAGCTCAGCCATAGCCAGTGGCAAATCGCAAGGATCAGGAAGGTTTGGACTCCCCCCAGGGCTGGAATCCTGGGAGGAGGGGGCCCACACAGCCAAAAGCATCTCCCAGGGGAGAAGCCATAAAGAAGGACACCAGGAGTGCTCCAGGGCTGTGACCGAGTGTCCCCAAAAATCGGGAGGAAAATAAAAACTGTCTAACACTGAATTTGAAGTGACAGAGAATCAGGCATTACTTTATTCTGGCCAGGAGGTACCACAGAAATCATATCATCCATACATAGGCCAGGTGTGCAGAGAGAATCATTCCCTGACACGAAACTTCTACAAGATTTTTCGCATATTTTATGCAGTCAAAACTCATAGAAATTAATTGGGTCAGTGTTCATTGGTTCAAAGTTACTTAGCTTTTAGTATTGGGTTTCCTATTGGATCTGGATTTCTTTACCTCCAGTGCTAATGAGGTCTTTCTTGTCTCTCTTCTCACAGTCCAGGTGTCTCCAGGTAGCCAGGGGTGTTTGGAGTTATGTTCCTTGATGGTCTTTATCTCTTGTGTATCCTCTGTGCTACTCCTGATCTGTTGAGATGTTAAATTCATCAGACCTCACCTAGAGGAACAATGCCTTGGAAAGAAACTGTGGTTCCCTTCCTCTAGGGCAAAGGAGAACAAAACCCATAATTAAAAATTTTTAAAGTGGTGTATTTATTTTCCAACACGGGGGCTGATCCCACCTGGAGCTCCAGGCCTGCAGGGCAGGGATCAGCTCCAATCCCTTGCAAAGCCCCGCTCACCTCGGTGGGGATTTCAGATTAAGCTCTTAAAGCAACAAAGCAAGATGTCTCTTTTAAAGCCCTGCTTAATCCCATAATCCTGAGGGAAGGGCTCTCCTCCCCCTGGGGAGAAAGGAGCAGGAGGTTTTTGCTGAGGAGACAAAATGATTTCATCCCCACATCACCGGGTGGTATTTGCTGATTAGACACAGAAAGTCTTGGGGAAAGTTGGATTTTGGATAACAACTTAAAGATCTTTAAGAAAAAAAAAAACCAAAAAACCAGATACCCCCAAACCCACCCTAAAACCACCTCTGGGAAAGCTCAGCTCCAGAAGAGCCCGGCCTTCCCCCGAAAGATTTCCCTGGGATTTATTACCTCCCCCTCCCCACATGGAAGGAGCAGAAATGTCCTGGCTGGGTTGGGTCCCTCCCTCTGCCAGCTCCTGCCTCAGCTTGCAGGTGACAAAACGAGGACGGTGCCCTTCCTTCAGTTAATTCCCATCTCTTCTTCCTTCCCCCTCAGGGCACAGCAGCAGCTCCAACATCATCAATGATTTAGGAGCGGAGCCAGATGAAGCCAGAGCTGATGGATGGCAATGCCCTGCTCGGGGGAATGTTTTCCTGCTGGAGGTTTTTTGGAAACAAATACATTTATCCTCATTCAAAATGGAACCGCTGCCCCCATCCCGGCTGACTCAGCCCCTGAGTCAGGATCCAGCAGGAGCACGGCTGGGAAGGGCCCCTGGAGCGGCCAGGAGGGATCCAGGCAAGGGGGAACTGGACCAGGCTCTGGAATCCTCAGGGCTGCTCACGTTCTCCCTCGGCTTTAAGGGGTTAAAATGATTTTTGCCCATTTTGCCCCTCAGGAGGGAACGTCCCGAGTCTCCAGGCTGGGCAGGGAAGCAGCGGGGCCCCCTTGGCTGGAAGGGGCAGCCAGGACAGGCTCTGTGCCCTGGCTTTAGGCAAAACCCCCCCAAACAGAGCAGGGGCAGCTCTTTGGGGATCCTGGGCAGCACCGGGGGCAGGAGGGGAGGATGGGGACCCCCAGCAGCAGCACGGGCTGTGATCCAGAGCAAAACCTGTGGAAAAGGGGTTGGAATTACAGTTATTGAGTCAAACATACTCAGGGCAGCACAGGAGCTGGGGCGGCTCCTGAATCGTGGCACCGGAGGCGTTTTCCCCAGCCGGGATCTTTTCCTGCCCTTGGCAGAACAGAAACCCTCACTGAACTGGGCTCACTTCTTCCCGGAGCGCGTCCCATTCCCTGTGCAATCCCACACCCTCCGGCCCGCTGGGTGCCAGCCCGTTTTAGCTGCATCGCGAGCAGCTCCAGGTGAGGCAGGAGGTGCTGCTGCTGCTGGAGAGCAGCAATTCCCGGCTCCCAGCACGGGCGGAGCCTCCCGGAGCAGGATCCCGGAGCTCCAGCAGTGCCAGCCCAGCCCCCAGTTCCGTGTGTCCCCAAACAGCCAGAGCTGGGGACTCCTGTTCTCCCGGCGTGCTGGAAGCTTTGGCTGTGAGCACATCCTGGATGGATTTGTGCCCTGGAAGATTCACTCGGAGCACGAATCCCAGCGGAATTGCAGGAGCAAATCCTGCCACAGCTGCTCGAGGAGCAGGGAGAGGGATGAGGGGAGGGCGTGGGGAAGGATGGAGGGAATTTAGGGAAGGGGAAGAGGTGCTGAAGGGCAAACCATCCCAGGATTCTGTGATTTTTAAAAAAATATACTGAGGAAAGGCACCCACCATCCATCACCCACAGACCCACCCAATGCTCTCCCTTCCACTCCACATCTGTTAGGAAACAGCTCTTATGGAACATTTGTGCTTCTCACCTCCTTCCAATCCATCTCCCACCCTCCCTGACAAACCCTGCTCAGCAGCCTCACACGAGGCACTCTTGGCAAAACTCCTTTATTTTCCTTCTGCTTTAGAAACTCTTTGTACAGCTTAAGAAAAGAGGTTGCTTTTAAAAAAGAAATGGAATCCCC
Source organism: Chaetops frenatus (assembly GCA_013400775.1). Taxonomy (NCBI): domain Eukaryota; kingdom Metazoa; phylum Chordata; class Aves; order Passeriformes; family Picathartidae; genus Chaetops; species Chaetops frenatus. Next base: position 75,049 of record VZTR01021412.1, on the reverse strand, counting down.
AATCTCAGGGATGCTCCAGCCACAGCACGGGGCACACCCAGCCAGAGCCTGACAGGGATCTGAAGGACTGGACCCGTTTAGGGCTGCTGGGGGTGGGATAAAACTGCTCCTAAACCTCATTCCCAAGGCCACGAGGTTGGAAGACACTTGGAGAGGTATCAGAAGCTGCAGCTGGTATCCACAGGGCTGCTGTTACACCATTCCCAAGTTTTGGCTTCTTGGGGATGGGGTCTTTACAGGAAATGGCACCAGTGTTTAAAATACCTGAACAAACTCCCTAAAACGATGCTCCCAGCAGGGATCAGGTTTTGGATCCAGGTCTGGCTGAGGCCCCACCTGCCCTGATCCAACTCTGTGGGGCTGAAATGCCCTAGCATTTTTCCTTAGGGATGTGGAATGTTTTGCTGCTGGGCTCTCCTTGCACAGGCATCCAGGGAACCCTGTGGCCCCACATCCCACTCCAAACACTCCCCACTGAGGAGACCCCAGCACTGCCCCCCAACCCTCCCCCCCAACCCACCGCTGCTGCTGAACCAGCTCTGATTTATCTGGAGATAACAACACTACCAGTATTTTCATCCAGGAAGCCCTAAAAACAGGAGGGAAAGGTTAAATCCAGGCTTGACCCCTTTCTCAAACATCGGGATAATCCAGGTGGGTGGATCCAAAACGGGTGTCAGGGTGGAAACAGAGTCCCGGGGAGCCCCAGCCCTCAGCACCCCGAGAAGTCCCGGGCCTTGTTCCTTCTCTGGAATCTCACATCCAAGGGGTCAAATCCCTGTTCCCTGGCCCCAAAGAGGGCCCAGGGAGGAGTCCTGGCCGTGTACTCAGCTGCTGTGAAGGTCCTGCAGCCGCCGCTCCGCTCGTGCTCCCTGACCAGCTCCTGGAAACGGCCAAAGTCAATCCAGGTCCTCCACTCGCCATCCACCTGGAACTGGAGGAGAGGAAACCGTGAGGGAGCCTGGGAGCACCAAATCCAGGGTTCTGCTGGGGGGGGATGAACTGGGATCCCCAGCTGGTGTTTAATTTTGCACCACATGGAGGTGCAGGGTGAAGCCAGCCAGAGGCTCCTGCAGGATGTGGCCTGAGTAGGGAAACAGAAGGAATTCAGGTGGACAAATACCCAGAGCCAGCAGGGAATGGATTCTCTACCTCTACTCTGCCCTTGTGAGACTCCCTCCCTGCAGAGCTGCTTCCAGCTCTGGAATTCTCAGCACTGGAACAACCTCATCCTGCTGGAGTGAGCCCAGAGGAGGCCCCGGAGCTGCTCCCATGGCAGAGCCCTGGGGAAAGGTTTGGATCTGGGGCTGTGCCCAGGGACCCTCAAGGAGGGACTTTGCCAAGGTCACCCCAGCCTAAGTGTGGGACTGTGTGACTCCAGGGCAGCCCAGCCTGGGACAGTGGCCCAGGAGCAGCACCAGAGCCATGAGCCAAGGGACTGGGATGGATTTGGGTGACTCTGGACAGGGGCAGAAGGGCTGTGTTTGGGAACGGGAGAGATGAAGAGGTTTAATGACACAAATCCTCTTTCCACGTGAAGAATGGCTCACCCTGACAAGATGGAGCTGCATTTGTCTCCCAGACCTGCTCTGCTCATTTAGCCCCAGCCTTGGCTGAAGCCTCAATTAGGATTTATCTCAGCTAAGAGCTTTATTACGCATTTCATCCAAAAAAGGAGGGAAAACAGACCAGCTCCTTGGGTGTTGTCAATTTTTTTTCCCCCCAAACTTGATGGCTGTGCATTTCAAATGGCACTTGTCTTTGTGCCCAAGAGCTAAAAGCCTTTTTGGGTGGAAAAACTGCTGACACCTCTGAAATTCTGCAATCAGCCATGGCTGCTGCTTCTCCATCCCTGCCCATGGAATGACAGCGTGTCTCTGCTGGAGCCAGAGCCAGGAGGGGACACTGCACAGTCACAGCACTGGGAACCAGTCCTGGCATAAATCAAGGTGCCCAAGGCTCATTTTTCTCGTGCCAAGGTGGGGACATATGTGAGGTCACCAGGAGAGCAATGGCAGAGGAGACATCGTGCCACCCATAAGGGAATAATCCCAATCCCAATCCCAAAGAGGATCCAGGCCCTGCAGAGCTGAGGGCCCTCCCAGGCCATGGGGAGGTGACAATGTCACACCTCACATCAAACTCTGCTCCCTCCAGCTTTGATCCATGAACACTCAGCATATTAAAGGGCAAACCCCAAACCAGAGGATCCAGCAGAGCCTTTAAAGCACAAGGGGGAATGGCTTCCCACTGCCAGAGGGATAAATGGGATACTGGGAGGGAATTCTCCCTAGTGAGAGTGGGGAGGAGATGGGATGGAATTCCCACAGAAGCTGTGGCTGCCCCTGGCAGTGCCCAGGGCCAGGCTGGAGAGGGATTGGAGCAGCCTGGGACAGTGGGAGGTGTCCCTGCCCATGGCAGGGGTGGCACTGGATGGGCTTTGGGTCCCTTCCCACCCAAACCATTCCCTGAGTCTGATCCCACAAGCAGTGGGACACCAGGCACACACAGCTGAGTCTCTGCACACTCCAGTCCATGGGCCTGAAGGAAAAGCAGCACAGGGACACAGCCCTGGGAATAACTGAGCCTTAAATACCTCAGCAACTTCACAAACAGGATCTGGGAACAGCTGCCAGCACCAAAATTCCATCAATTTGAGATGGGAACAACAAGCAGCCCTGCAGTTCCACCCTCAGTGACTTCAGCCCGTGCTCAGGAGCAAGCAGAGCTGTCAGAGCAGAGGGGACACCCCCAGAGCCAGCAGAGGGAATGCCTGCAGATGGGATTCACTGTTCTGGATTCCCAAAGACTGGGACACACAGCCCGAACTGCCCTGAGCCCACAGACCCTGTGCTGATCCCCCTGTCCCGGGGGAGTTACTGCAAGGGAAGGTTCCTTACGGCAGATCTGGGGTTTTTAATCCCCACTCACTGCCGAGGGAGCCAGGGCTCCCTCCCGGCGCTTCCCATTCCTGGGATTATTTCAGCACAATGGAGAGCTGCTTTTAGTCACTGACACACCCAGCCCAGCACAGCCACCTTCCTGCTGCCAGGACACAGGGGACAGGGAGAAACCCTTCGGGAACTGCACCGTTCCGTGCTCACACTGCTCTGAGGAGGCTGCTGAGACACCCGGGGACACCTTGTCCACACCTGGGATCCAGCCCGTGCCTGCTCTGCTGCAGATCCTGGGATGTTCCATCTCCCTGTGCCCGTCTGCCCCCAAGTTTGGCTTTCCCTGGGATGCTGGATCACAGGGAGAGCTCCCACTCTCCCCAGGACTGAGGCAGGAAGGAACTGAACGTGATGGACTCTTTGTCCCTGATCTGGCCCTTGTCAGGGGATGTGCAGCTGGGAGTGAAGTGCTTCCTCTTCCTCCCTAAATATAGCTGGGATGCTCAGCATGGGGTGCTCAGCGTGGAACAGCTCAGTGCCTTTCCCTGAGCTCCAGAGCCTCCCGGGCCCAGCCCAGCCCCATGGGCAGGAAAAGGCCAAGTCCCTCCTGCCTGGGATGATTGGGATTGGCACCTCAGGCCAGGCTGTTTCCTGTCCCCAACACCTGTCCTGGACTCGCTGTGACACCCCCAGCCCTGCAGAATCCTGCAGTGGGTTGGGTGGGAAGACAAAGCCTTAGAAATCCCAGTAGGAAATGGATGCTCAGGGCACAGGGCTTGTTCTCTGGGGTGATCTTTAGGGCTCTGGGAAGGGTAAGTGGAAATCAAACATTTTGCTGTGAGGCTTCAGTTTTTAGGACTTTTTGAACTCCCCTGGCATCCAAATCTCTCTGAGGTTCATGCCCTGAGTGTCCCCCTGTACCTGCAGGTGCTCCCAGAGGGCAGAACCCACAGCAGGAAAAGGGATCTGTGTGTGAGAGAGACCTGGAGGCTGAATGGGAGGTTTTTAAGATGCTGAAGGCCCCCAAACATTCCCATCTCAGCAGCACCCTCTGATCTCCAGAGAGAGAAAATAACACCAGACACAAAACCTGCAGTTTGCTCTCCTTCAAATCCCTTTTCTCCCTAAATCCCTGCCTGTAAGAGACTTCAGAGCTCAAGTCCTGAACTGTCACTCATCACAAGCAGATGCCAATCAATGAGTTCCATCCATCCCAGGCAGCAGGATGAATTATTCCTGACATTCCCAGACTCTTTCCTACAGGCTGGCATTCAATGGCAGCATTAAATTTATCAGGAGCGTTGTCTGAACACCTTCAAACTCAGAGCTAGGAAAACACAGTGAAATAAATCACATTTCTTAATGATTTTTATTACACTCTTCCTGCAACTCCTTAATTTTTTAAAGACCCCTTTGATTTTGCAATTACTCACTCCAGTTTGATCAATCCCAGAGCACAGGTTTTCCTGCAAATAATAGGCACTGACAGATTTTATTCTCCACTAGAGCCTGAAACTCAAAAATTAAACCCTAATGGAAATAAATTTATTTTTTATTAGCTATTTTAGCACCGAGGACAGATTGTTTCCCACAGACACCCTCTGCTAATGGCTGTGGAAGGAGAAGCAGCTGTTGAATTCCTCCTGGGCAGGTACCAATTTATTCTCCTTGCTAATGGTGTTACTTCAGTTCTGCCTCAAGAAGGTTTCAGCAATCTGTTTGTTTGCTTTCCTGGACCTTACAACGCAAAAGGAGATTTTGCTTTCTCAGGAACAGTTGCCAGTGGCAACAGCCAGGAGTGAGACTGTAAATAAAGCCAATTTAAGGTGAGACCAAACACAACCAGTGCCAGAGTCCTGGTTCTCTCTGCTCCTTCCCAGCTGCTCCCTTTGCAGATTCCAAAGCAGGTTTGGATTGGATACTCAGGGGAAATTCCTCCCTGTGAGGGTGGGCAGGCCCTGGCACAGGGTGCCCAGATTTGCTGTGGCTGCCCCTGGATCCCTGGCAGTGCCCAAGGCCAGGCTGGACAGGGCTTGGAGCAGCCTGGGACAGTGGGAGGTGGCCCTGCCCATCGAATGGGATGGGCTTTAAGGTCCCTTCCCACCCAAACCATGGGAGGAATCTACAATTCCATCAGGTGCCCAGCTGGCACATTATTATCTTTTGCTGCTCTCCTTCTATTAATCTTTGCTGAAGCTCAGAAAGCAGATATGTACTCATTATTTTTCATTTCCTGCATCCCTTAAAATGAATTATTTTTTTGGCATTTCACTTTTATTTCGTTTCATTTCCCGCCCAGTACATGAAGGGGAGATGGTGACAAACCTTTCCAGCAGGACTTGTTACAAGGGCTGATGGATTTGAACAGCAGCAGGGTCGATTTACACTGGATAAAGGATAATATTTTTTACCATGAGGGTGGTGAGGCCCTGGCAGAGATTGCTCAGAGAAGCTGTCATAACAACACAGACCCCGAGGGGCTCCAGAGTGTCCAGGGAAGGGAACAGAGCTGGGAAGGGGCTGGAGAATTCCTGAGGGAGCTGGGAAAGGGGCTCAGCCTGGAGAAAAGGAGGCTCAGGGGGGACCTTGTGGCTCTGCACAACTCCCTGCCAGGAGGGGCAGTGAGGGGGGGTCGGGCTCTGCTGCCAGGGAACAGGGACAGGAGGAGAGGGAACAGCCTCAGGCTGGGCCAGGGGAGGCTCAGGGTGGATATTGGGAAAATCCCTTCCTGGAAAGGGCTCTCCAGCCCTGGCACAGCTGCCCAGGGCAGTGCTGGAGTCCCCACTCCTGGAGGGGTTTAACAGCTCTCTGGTTGTGGCACTTGGGGACATGGGGCAGTGGTGGCCTTGGCAGTGCTGGGCTGGACACGATGACACCAGAGGGCTTTTCCAGCCTAAACAACTCTGGATAACTCTGGAGAACAAGGCTGTGCTGATGCCTTAAGTTTTAGCTTTTACATTTTCCAGATCAGTACTGCTTTAATGTATAACTCTAAACTCCACAGCCTGTCAGCTGCTGTCTCACCATTTTATTCAGACAACACAACTTCTCTCCAGGCCCTAACTTCAATGACACTTTGTTTTTCCAAGCCCCAACAAACGGAAACAACCTGAGAACAGCAGCGGAGAGACAGGGGAGAGGTGAAATGGAGAATGGGACTCCACTACCTGAAGCTGTAAGTGGACAGCTGGCTTCTGACATGCAGGTGGACCAAACTTACATCTGTCAAAACAGCACGTGTCAATCATCCCATCCTGGGTGTAGCCTCAGCCAAGGCTCTCGTGCTGCCCAAGGTGCACCCTGTGAAGATCTTCCAATCAACACCTACCTTATCCTTCCAGCTCTGTTGAGCCTGTGTTCTAGGTAAGCTCTCAAGGCACCAGCTAGAAGCAGCAAGGAAGGCGATGGCTGTGCCCCTGTGCAGGGGGTGAGGGCAGGCTCACCTTGCTGTGGGCCAGCAGCAGGCAGTTGGAGTGCTCGTGCTCGCAGGCGATGCCGTATTCCGGGAGCAGCCGCGCCAGCTCCCGCGCGAAGCTCACCACCTCCCCGTGCCACGGCACGTTGGCCATGGTCAGGCTGCTGGCAGAGCTCTCCCCGCAGTACGTCACACCCTGGGGACACAGGGACACAGGACAGTCAGCTCAGGCCTCCCCCAGCCCTGGCAGTGCCGGCCACGGCAAAGCCCGAGCCCCCCTCACACCGGATCCCGCCGTGATTTGGAGACGGCACCAAAAATGGGTCCCTCCCGCAGTGACGCGTCCCCGAGACGCTGTGCCAGGTGTCCCCAGCAGGAACACACAGCATGGGCTTGGTCCTGGAATGCTGCTTTAACAGGAGTCAAAGGGAGGATGATCAAGGGACCTTTGGAAGGTCATCGGGGTTGGAAAGGTGACGAGTCTGGAAGAGTCTCATGGACAACCAGTGCCATGTCACCGTGACACTCCCAGAGGTCCTGTCCATGGGCCACACAGGGAACGAGCCCAGGGCCTCTTCCTTCCAGCCCAGGCTGTGATTTCTCCCCTGTCCTCTGGCATCTGTACCCAAACCCAGCAGGTCCCTGGGTAGGGACACGGAGGTCCCATCAAGCACAGTTTGATGGATGGCTGTGCCATCCAGCAGGGGCTGCTTTGCCCCTGTGAAGAGCACTTTGACCTCCTTTAAATGGAATTTGCATCCAGGCTCATGCGTGGCACTGCCACGGCTCCTGCTCCCAATCCCTGATTTACCTGGCCATGGAATGTGCAGACACATCTTTGCCAATGCTTTCAGCCAGAGCAAGCTGCACACACAGGGCTGCAGGAGCAGCAGCCTGCTGCTAATTGGGAACTGTACAAGTTTTGGTAGCAATTACTTTCTCACCCATAAATTTATGAGGGACTCACTCCATTAATCTGCCCAGGAACCATAACTCAGAGCAAGCCTGAAGGAAGATTGACAGGGCACAAGGCAGAGAGTGTTCACCAGGGATGTACACTCAGGATTTTTAGCCCAGCTCTCTAAGTCTGAAGCCAGAGTTTGAACATGTTGGTTCTCTATTAGTCAGTGTTATATCAGAGCAGGCAGCCATGCAAATCAGGGGTTTGGATCCCCAAAGTTCAGCTGGAGACACACAGCCATATTCTCCCCACACTCATTATCCAGATTATGACTTGAGCAGCATGAAAAATGTATGAGAACAGAGGGGGAAAATTCTTCAGAAGCTCCAACATGATTCATGCTCTCAGTAAACTACAAAGATATCGTTTACAAGCTAAGAAAGCACAGAGGCAAATGGAATAAGTGAGTGCTTGGCTGCCTGATTAATTCCCAGCACAAATCAATGGGAATCAGCTTCCAGCACACCGAAGGAAAGCAGTTTTCAACTTTGCCAACTTCTTCAAACTGGAGTTAATTAACAGCTGATAGCACTTAAACCCCATGCGGAGCTGATGAGGGCGGTCATGTTCTGCTTTGCAGTAATATATGAAGACAGTTATTAAGACATCAAGAATTAAAAAGGAAAGGATCCCATTGTTCACCCAGAGCTCTTTCCCCAACCTCCCTGTGGCAGGAGCAGCAACGATGCTGCCTCTTAATTACCTGTTTAATAAGGGTGCTTTGAGCAGCCTAATCCACAGAGCTCTGGCCAAGTACCTTGAAATGCAGAAGCCTTTGAAAAGCATCCCAGGATGTTCTGCCAGGATGAATCCAGAACAACTGTGCTGGGCACACTCTGGATTTCACAGAATCATGGAATCCTTTGGCTGGGAAAGGACCTTAAAGCCCATCCCATCCCACCCCCTGCTGTGGGCAGGGACACCTTCCACTGTCCCAGGCTGTTCCAAGCCCTGTCCAGCCTGACCTTGGGCACTGCCAGGGATCCAGGGGCAGCCACCGCTTCTCTGGGCACCCTGTGCCAGGGCCTGCCCACCCTCACAGCCAGGAATTCCATCCCAATATCCCATCCATCCCTGCCCGCTGGCAGTGGGAAGCCATTCCCTGTGTCCTGTCCCTCCAGCCCTTGTCCAAAGTCTCTCTCCATCCCTACTGTCGGCTCCTTCAGGTCCTGCAAGGCCACAGTGAGCTCACCCCAGAGCTTCTCCTCTCCAGCTGAACAATGCCAGCTCTGCCAGCCTTTCCTCCCAGCAGAGCTGCTCCATCCCTCTGCTCATCCTGGAGCTTCCTCTGGGCTCCTCCAGCAGTTCCAGGTCCCTCCTGTGCTGGGACAGGGCTGATTTTGGGCTGTAATGGAGCTGAGTGAGCACAACTGCATTGAGCAGAGCCCTGTGCCAGGGTGGTTGGTGGTGCTGTGGGAAGTGAGGGAAGCACATTCCTGCCCCCAGGACCTGGCTCCTGCCTGGGGATGCAGACAGCCAGCAATCCCTTCAACTCCCAGGGCTCTGCAGGAAACAACTACAGCTGACAGTGCTTTGTTTCTCCACTCACACTCCAGACTTCCCAATTTAATTACTGAACAAAGCAATTCTCTTCACTCCAAGCCCACAAATTATAAATTTAATTGAGGCTCGTGCGAATGAACAGAGAACAAAGTGTGGGCCAAACTGCTGAGTGACAGAGCCACTGCTTAAAATCTGGGGCAGCCACGACCCCAGACAAATATAAAAAGCCTCAATGCCACGTTGATGGATTGCAGTTTCTGCCATGAAAACGCTCCTGAGCTGAGCAGCAGCACTCCTCAAATTACAGCCACAAGGACTCCTGCACGTCTGCTCCTGCTGCAGTGGGTTCAGCCAGGATTCAACTCCTTGGCTGCTTTCAGCAATCATTTCAAGCTGATTTAACAAAGGTCATCAGTCCTTCGTGTCACTTCAGTCTCCAGGGAGGGCTGGAGATGGTCGGTTGGGCAGCACAGCCCCAGTATTTCCCAGCAGCTCTCCAGACACCCCACACCTTTGGCTGAGGTGGTGCCCTGCCTGCCCTGCAGGGGCTCTCTGGAAGGAACTGCTCCTGGGAAAGCTGAACTCAAACACGAGACCCAGCCTTTCATCCCTGCTCTCCAAATGAGCCGTGTGGGGATTGAGAGAGGAGCAGCCACTGCAGAATCACCCCCCCCTCTGCTCACAGTCACAACCATGGAATTATCCAGGGTGGGAAAGCCCTCCAGGACCACCAGGTCCAACTTGTGACCAATCAGGCTGGAGAAAAGAGGCACTAAAACACCTATAATTGACATGGGATGCTTTCTGCTTGGGGAAGCAAATCCAAGAGAGACATTTCCTGTTTATTTTGCCATTAAGTTAAACTGTACCAACAGCTGTGCCAGGGCCTGGCCTCTGTCTCAGTGAAGAAATTTCCCCAATATCCACCCTGAGCCTCCCCTGGCCCAGCCTGAGGCCGTTCCCTCTCCTCCTGTCCCTGTTCCCTGGGAGCAGAGCCTGACCCCCCCTCACTGCCCCTCCTGGCAGGGAGTTGTGCAGAGCCACAAGGTCCCCCCTGAGCCTCCTTTTCTCCAGGCTGATCCCCTTGCCCAGCTCCCTCAGGAATTCTCCAGCCCCTTCCCTGGACACAAAAATGCTGCCCATCAAACAAACCTCTGGCTTTCAGAACCCAAAGAGGGCCCCATGGCAAGAAAACGAGTTGTGGCACTTTCCAGACCTTAAACACAACCATCAGCTCTGTGCAAGTGTGACAGTGACACGCTGGCATTAGAGCAGATTAAGGCAATAAATCAATTTGATGCATTTTTAATGACTGAGTCTCCCTTTACTATTGGCTTAAGGGGGAGAATGGGGTCCCACAGAGTTACAGCACTGTAAGGCACTCATGGAAATAAGAACAAGGATTAAACCTCGCAAGAATCTAAATCTCTCTCCATCCACCCCGAGAGCTTCTCTGGAGCAGCACTGGATTAGTTCCCTTCATCTGAAATGGACGTCATTTATCTCGAGTCTTCAACCAGAAAATCCCCGAGCTCAGCCCCATTGTTGGGCAGAGCTTTGCACAATCTCCTCATCACTCTTTGTTGGATAGCTCTGAGCATCACCTGGTCCTTGGCTTCTTAACCTGGCACACTGAGGGGCTGCAGAAAAGAATGCTGAGGCCTATCCACATCCCAGATATGCTTTGTTCTCAAAGAACACAAAAAATTGCTCTGAATCAAAAATACCGAGTCTTTTGGGGAAGATTCCCAAGTCCCAAATCCTGTGAGGCCACCACAGAGTGAGGCTGGAGCCCCAGTGCCACCATCTCACTCCTGGAGTCTGGGAATGTCACCCAGCCCCTCCCCGTCCCAGCTCACACAAACAGGGCTCAGAGATCCAGATAAATCCCAGTCCCAGCTCACACAAACAGGGCTCAGAGATCCATGAAAATCCCAGTCCCAGCTCACACAAACAGGGCTCAGACATCCAGATAAATCCCAAGCCCAGCTCACACAAACAGGGCTCAGAGATCCAGATAAATCCCAAGCCCAGCTCACACAAACAGGGCTCAGAGATCCAGATAAATCCCAGGCCCAGCTGGAAGAGCACCAGGCATACATGTGTGATCACTCATCTATCTCCCTGGCAGAGCAAGGCAGGATTTTTCCTGGGCAGAGCTTTGGGAAAGCAGGACTGTGAGGCAGAGGGAAGAGTAGCCCATGCCTTGGAGGAGACAGATGTTGGAGATGTTTGCCCTGGAGAGTTCCCAGGGAATGCGTGCTGAGACATTAACTGGCACCCACCTCATCTCACTAATTAACATTGTTAATCAGTGGCAGCACCATCCCCACAGCCTCTGCTCCATCCCTGGCAGGATCCTGCACAGCCAGGGACACACCCAGGAAGGTGCAAAACAGAGAGATTTTCTCCAAACCCAAGCTGGGATGAAGCTCCCAACTTCAGCAGCACACCTAGAGGGAAAAACTCTCCATGCTGAGAGAAGGCATCAAACCTTCACAGCAAAATCCAGGCTTTTTCTTCATAGCAGCAGCAAAGAAAAAAAAAAAAAAAAAAAAAAAAAAAAAAAAAAAAAAGGTTAAAAAACTTTTAAAAAATGAAAAAAAAAAAAAAAAAATTAAAAAAAAAAAAAAAAAAAAAAAAAAAAAGTTGAAAAAAATTTTAAAAAGGTTAAAAAAACAAAAGAAAGTTAAAAAAATTAAAAGAGAGAAGGAAAAGAGAAAAGAAAACTGGAAGTCCAGGAGTAAGAGAGTGGCACAAGCAGAGCTGAGGGAGCTGAGCCGCTCTGCAGGAGCTGCTGGCTGGAAATGCTCAGAGCACTTGGGGAGGTGCCTTTTTTACCAGTTTGTAACTTTTTTTTACCTTCTCTATTTACTAAATTGATTAAGCCCATGATAAAGCCCCTCCTGCCCTGCTGAATCTCACATCTCCTGCTGGCAGCCCTCAAATCCAGCCAAATACAAACACACTACTGAACCTTTCAACTTTCCTCTGGCAAAATTTGAGACCAGGATGAAGAATCCTATCCCAAACTACCAGTTTGACCTGAAATATTTTGTTTCAACTGTTAGTTGATATAAAGAAGGAATATCTGTTTATCTTTGTTCCCACAGAAACACAAAAAAAGGCCAGAAATTGAGCTGGTACAACGTTTGGTTTGTGGCACATGGAAGCCTGCTCCAAAGGCACACATAGGACACTAGAAGACATTACTTGAATGTTAATTAATTATTTTTCACTAATATTAAAAGCAAGAAAGGAGTTTCTTATGCATCACTTTAAAAGAATTTCACTTAGTCAGAAAGTTTAGACTAAAGGCAGGGGAGAAATGGGGAGAAAACAATGGAAAATACTGCTGGAAAAACTAAAACAGCTCCATGCAGCTCACCTTAACCTCAATGAAGTCTGGTTTCCCGAGGGATATCAGGTCAGCATAAGCTTTGAGCTCATCCACATTCCAAGCTTTCACCAGGGTCAGCCTATAAACGGTGCGTTGTTGCTGGGAAAAAGGAAAAATCCCATTAACTTTCCATTGTGACCCAGGAATAAAGGAAAAATCCCACTGACATCCCATTCTGACCCAGGAATAAATGAAAAATCCCATTCTGACCCAGGGAAGGTGTTCCAGCCTTGTACACAGCTTCAAACAGGAAAAAGAAATTAAACCATTCTTTTATTCCAAGAACCCAGAGACTGAACAAACCAGACCCAAACCTGCTCCTTCAAGAATTCTCCTCAGCACCTGGGCTGAGCCACCTCGTGCCACACAAATCCTCTCTCTGCCAAACCTCCTATCCCAGGCACTTGGTTTGTACAGGAGTTTAACTTAATGGGAAAATAAGCAGGAAATGTCTCTCTGTTGGATTTGCTTCCCCAGGCACAAAATCTCCCCATCAGTTACAGGTGTTTTAGTGCCTCCAGGTGGATCACCCAGCACCAGGGACTCTCACAGGAACATGGAATGATTTATGAATGAAAAGCCCCAAGACATCGAGTCCAACCTTGGCCCAGCACTGAGCCATGTTCCCAAGTGCCACATCCACAGGGCTCTTAAACCCCTCCACCACCTCCCTGGAGCCTGCTCCTGTGTTTGACAACCTTTCCATGAGAAATTTCCCCCAAAATTCAGCCTGAGCCTCCCCTGGCCCAGCCTGAGGCCGTTCCCTCTCCTCTTGTCCCTGTCCCCTGGGAGACCCCCCCTCACTGCTCCTCCTGGCAGGGAGTTGTGGAGAAGATTCCCAGATCCACCTTCCTCCTGGGAAGGTGGCAGACAGCATTCCCAGAACTTCTCTGCTTGGAGTGACCCTGATTTGCCCTCTAAGGGCTGCTCTCCAAAGGAGTCACTGGTGACAAAAGGCCTCTCAACACAAGCACTTGGCCATGGAACAAATCCACTCCTCACTCCTCACATCCGCTTTTTTCCACCCTTCCCCTCCCCTTCATCTTCTCCTGATGTTTTATTTCACTTATTTTTGGAATTTGTTTTTATTTATAGAGCAATTTTTTCTGGCAAATCTGCAGCTTGGATTAACTCCTTTGCTGTCCCTGCACACTGTGGATGTAAAATGTAAATTATGATCCCCAGTGTGGGCAGCAGGAAAAGGACTGGGATTCTGGTGGAAAGCCCACCTGCAGAGCTGCCCTGGGGTCCCAGCACAGGAGGGACCTGGAACTGCTGGAGGAGCCCAGAGGAGGCTCCAGGATGAGCAGAGGGATGGAGCAGCTCTGCTGGGAGGAAAGGCTGGCAGAGCTGGCATTGTTCAGCTGGAGAGGAGAAGCTCTGGGGTGAGCTCACTGTGGCCTTGCAGGGCCTGAAGGAGCCACAGGAAGGATGGAGAGAGACTTTGGACAAGGGCTGGAGGGACAGGACAAGGAGGAAGAAATTCCTCCCTGTGAGGGAGGGGAGGCCCTGGCACAGGGTGCCCAGAGAAGCAACATTTTAGTCCCTCAAAGCCTCCAAGTGCCTTGTCAGTGAATTCTGCCCTCCGTATAAAAATCAAGGTATCACTCACCTACCACCCATTTCTGTGTGTTCCACAGGGGGAAAAGTCATTTCTACACCAGTTTGCTAAGGAAACACTTCAGGTTATTTATTAAGACATAACTAAAGTAGAAACAAATGAGCACCAGGAGCATCTTCTTCCAAATATGTCAAGAACTAAACCAGCTGCACTCTACCCGAGGCATTTAAGCAGACATTTGAAGAACAAGAAATTCTTGTGATTTGAATGGATTAGCAAAAGAAAGGTCAGGAGACAAATAGGAAATCAACTGTTAATTACTGAAGAGAGAAAAACAGTAGAGGATCTAATACAGAAAAATAAACACAGCGTTTGCACGTAACAAGGGAAGAAGAAGAGGGAAAAGATCTCAGCAGGAAGAACAGCAGTGCACACACCCCATCAGTCCTGTGCAACAATCAGATACCAATTAATGAGAGCTGGCTCCCCAAAGGGCAGCTCCCCGTGGGGAACAAGTGCAGCAGCTTGAAGGCACCAGTAGATACCAGTTTGTATTTAGCATAACTGGTCCTGTTCCACAGCAGCCCCAGCAAGGGCAGCACATCCTCGCAGGCAGGGAAGTGGGGCTTTCTCCCATTTAAATCTCATTTTACTACTCTCCAATTCACATCCCAGCTCATTCAGAAGTTTAAGGTCAAGGACCTCATAAAACTAAATGTGCTATTGAGTGAATTTAAAGGGCTTCTCCTCCTGGGGCAGCACTGACAAGGAATAACTGCAGCCTTGCTCCAACACCTGAACTATCCCAAAAGCTGCACAAACTCACCATGGTTAGGCAGGGAAAGCAGGGAAGGAAACTGAAATTCTGCCAAAGGCAGACAGCAAACAGGTAGAAAAACCAGAAATTGATCTGGAGAAGCCCCTTTCCAGAGGGCAACATCTCTGCAGTGTTGTTGAGCAGAGAAACACTGGTAGAAGGCACAGATCAAAATGAGTAATATCCTAAAACATTATCTGGGAGCAATCCTTGCAGACTGCCAGCAGTACAAACAGCCAGCCTGTTTTATTCATGGATTATTTGTATTTGTTGTACAATAGGGCCCCAGGAGATCCTCTCATAAGCACAGCAAAACAAGAAATAAAGAGCTTAAGCCATGAGAATTTAACGATTTAAAGCATCAGGATATAAAAGCAGCCCGGGATGCTCCACACTCTGTGTTTCCAGGAAAAGCAGCTGTTCCTCCCCTCTAGTCATGAGGAGAACACAGAGGAAGAGGAGTGGCCCTGTGCCAGGGCCTGCCCACCTCCACAGGGAACAATTCCTCCCCAGTATTCCACCTGTCCCTGCCCTCTGCCAGTGGGAAGCCATTCCCCCTGTCTTGGCACTCCAGACCCCTGTCCAAAATCCCTCTCCATCTTCCCTGTGGAATCCTTCAGGTGATGGGAGGCCACAAACGGCTCACTCCAAAACTTTCCCTCCTCTAGACTCATCCTGCAGTCACTCCCTCAATCCTTCAGTACTACAAGGCTATTTAAAATACAGTTTATTCTCCTTTCCTGTGTCCCCCACTGCTGAGCAAAACACAGCGATTTTGAGGAACAGTCTTTCAGAGCCCTGGGAAATCTCAGTGGGAAGTTGTTTTCCTGGCTGAGACTTCCAGCTACAAAGATCTGTGAGGAAGCATCCAAGTCTTTGGCTGGGTGTATAAATAATTGGGATGGTTTAAAACTCCTGAGCAGAGGGTGACACAGACAGGAGCTCAGCCACAGCCTGGGAAGGGGTGCCTGTATTTATGGGAATAGTGACACTCGTTATCCTGGGGAATAACAAACCAGCAGTGCAACTTCCAGTGATGAAAGCAGAGATTAAGCTGCCATAAAAACATAATTACCTCGTTAAAAAACACTCTTGCAGGCTGCGAAGCAAATGATTTATATTTTTCTTCTGGGTTTTGTCCAAACCATCTAAAAATAGATCTGAAAGCCCCACCAGGATTGCTGAAAATCCTGCCCAGTTCACTTCACAAGGAGCAGTGTAAACAAGGAGCCTGACATAAATTTCTCTTATTGATTAAGTAATCCTTGCAAGCCCAGTGCTCTTGTAAAGCCTTAATTCAAGAGCTGGGCTCTCAAAGAACAACCATTATGAGCTTCAGACATTTTAAGTGCCCATTCTGGTAAATAGGTGAGCTTCAGCTGGGGCTGAGAGAACTCCTGCAAGTGCTGGAGCAGAGCAGGGGAATGAAAAAAAATCCCAACAAAGGATTTCCTCAAGTACTGAGTGCCTGTGGATCCACAGTGCAAGGTGTGCTCCACCTGAGGAGCCTGCCCAGGGGACACCTGAAATCCCAACACCTCAAACATTCCTTTAAACACCCAGTGTCCATGAAATGCTTTCAGAGCCAGCTGGACTCAGAGAGCCCAGAGGGAGATCAGAGTCCCCAGGATTGTTAAGCAAATTCCAACCCTGAGCCAGAAAGACATAAAAGCAATGATGCAAACACACACTGGCTTGTAGAGCTCTGTAAATAGTTGTCTTCTATTATTTGTATTTCCTATGGATCATCAACTCTCCAGTTCCAGGGCTCATCACCCCCAAACACTCCAGACCTGCTGGGTTTAGCTCTAGGCTGTGTTTTGCACTTCCAGAGATCGTTTGCACTGCATCTCATTTGGTGTCTGTGTAAAATCCACCTCTCTCCTTCTGAAAGCCCCACTTGGGCTGGTGGAAGGGGTCCCTGGGGGCTGGAATGGGGTGAGTTTAAGGACCCTTCCAACCCAAACCATTGCAGGTTTCTGAGGTTCTCACTGTGGCAAGAGGTTTGAAGCCCATCTTTGCCTGGGCCCTCCCACATTTAACACCTGGGCTTTGGTTGGAGGAAAGAGAACAGCCAAGACAAACATCCTCTCTCCTTCCTCGCTGGAAACCATGTCCTTTCCTCTTCCTTCCTCCCACTTCTCAGTCTGGATTACCAAACTAGAGGATTATTTTGCCACCATCCACCCCTGCAGCCCCAGGCAGGGAGCAGGGAGAGAGCACCTCCCAAAGCCCACGAGGGTGAGCACAGCAGGTACAGCTCGTGTTCCTATCAACTCCCTTTGTCCACTTCCATTTTCCAATGTGCCCAGCTCAAAGCTGCCCATGACTGCTCAGCAGTGACTCAGAGGAGCTGCAGTGCCAGCTCCTCTCAGCCCCAGAAGGACTGAATCAGCCTGGAAGGTTTGTCAGGCACTGGGAAAATCTGGGACTTGTATTTGCTTCCAGATAAATGAACATCACCTTCCCAACACAGTGCAGCAGCATTGCACACCCAGCCTGGAAAAGGACCTGTATTTCCCAGGAATTCAAATTGGTTTGGATGCCAACACCTCCCAAATTTCACAGTCCCACAGAACTCCTGTGAGCTTGGGGCAGGACAGCTGGGAGGGCTCAGGCTCTGCTCCCAAGGAAGAGGGGACAAAGGGAAATGGCCTCCAGCTGTGCCCGGGGAGATTTAGGCTGAATATTGGGAACAATTCCTTCATGGAAAGGGTGGTCAGACACTGGAAGGGGCTGCCCAGGGAGGTTTGGAGTGCCCATCCCTGGAGGTGCCCAAGGAAGGGCTGGATGTGGCACTCAGTGCTCTGGGCTGGGGACAAGGAGGGGATCAGGCACAGCTTGGACTAGATGGTCTGGGAAGGCTTTTCCAACCTCAGTGATGCTTGGATTAAAGGGAAAAACCAACAGACAGCAGCTTCCCCAAGAGTTCCTGCTGTCCTCACGTGTGATGCTGCCTGGTGCAGCTGAGCAGCGATGGCAGAGCAGGGTTTCACCAACTGGAACAACTGTTAATTGGCTCCTGTGTTATCTGTGTTTCAAGGACCCTTCAAAGTGCAGGTGCTTGGAGGAGAAAATGCACCTGCTAGTGGAGCTGCTTTCTCTTCTCCTCTTCACCTTGACCAGGGTATTTTTAGCTGTATGGACATACTTGCCAATACTTTCACCTTCAATTGTTTGCAAGGCAACTTCTGACAACTCCCAGTAATGAACACTCAGGGTCAAGAGAGGCAGCAGGAAAGAAACGATGGGCAAAAGCAACTTCCCAAAAGGCTTTTTCAGTATTTTGTGCCTTCAGTATTTTAGCTCTCCTCCTTCCCTGCTCACAGAGAATTTAGTTTGCACTTGATTTCAATACCCTCAGAGTTTGGCCTGAGGTTTTGCTCAAGAGCAGCTGTACCTCCCCACACAAAGCACCTGACCACGCTGCCCACGTGCCTTTGCAGCAGCAAGTGCCACTCAATTCCTCTGGGCCTCACAGATCTACTAATCTTAGTTCATTTGGCAGAGAATGGCCCAACATTGTCATCTGAGAAGGCAGGAAAACTCATTATTCAAACAAAACCTCATTACTCAAAGGCAACAGTCTCTCCTGGCTGCTCATCCCAGCAGGTAACGTGTCAACGTCTGCCAGATCAGTAAACACAGCCCTGGCTTCCATCAGAGCCCGGGAGCAGGAACAAGAGAGGCAGACAGGCTTGTGAGGCACTGTTCTCATCCATTCACGTGCTGCTGGGCCCAGGAGGGCTCCATTAATTACTCCAAAGCTCACCTGTCACACAGAGCCTGAGCTGACACCACCCCAGGGCCCCAGGTCACTGCTCAGCTGAGTCCAACACACCCAGGGCAAAGGCCCCCACTGCTGCTATGCTCAGATCCCCTGGGTGAGGTCAGTCTCCCAGAAAAAAAAGCAGATTTCTCTGGAGCAGGAGGGTGACAGAGCTACCAAACTCCAGCACACACATCTGAATGTCCTCTATGGCTGTTTCAAGGGAGCCTCTGAGAACCAGAGCAAAGGGACACAGGGGATTTATAACTCTTCCCTGAATTTCCAGCTTTCCTTCAGCAGCCTGTTTTCAGTGTAACCCCTTTGTTAGGAAATCTTCTATTATTTGATAATCTCTTCATCTCTCACAGCACTTTATATTCACAGCATTTACTGCCCCATTTGACACTCATTCTGCTTTGGAAAACTGCTCAAACCTGCTGCACTTCACACACCTGAACGCCCCAACCATGGAAATATTCTCCCAACACACCCAGAACCCACTCCAAGGTCCATCTTAAAGCCTCCCAAGTCTTCTACTTCTGCAGAAAGTAGAAGCAGGTAAGGTGAGAAGGGAAAAAAAAAGGTGTGGTAAGTCAGCAAAGTGTAGAAGGAAGGAAAAAGCCATTTAAAAGTCCATTCTTCAGTGGGTACCTTTTCAGCCAAGGCCTTTAAGCTGTCAAGAAACCTCTGCCAGAAGTCCTTGAAGAGGGGTCTGTCAATCCTCCTCAGGCTCTCCTTGGTGCTGGCATCCACACTGACATAGAGCTGGGTCACAGGCTCCAGCCTCCTGCAAAGGGAAAAGGGAACTTCTGCTTGCACAAATCTGCTGCTTCAGTTTGTGCTCTCCTACAAAAGCAGGAGCAGGAACTGGACAGGATTACCAGGGAAAGTTCATCTCTGCCAAGTGACCATCAGCAGTGGCAAGGTGTTACAACCTCAACAAACACCCCCAGGGCTGAGAACTCACACACAGCCCCTGGCTGACCATTCCACTGTCACTTCCTCACTGCACCAGGATGGATTTCACCCCAGTGGAGCTGGGGAAAGGATTCCCAAAGGAACGGGTTCAGGTTCTGCAATCCACACAGCCCTGCCCTTTCTCCATGATCTATCTGGCCCAGGGGAAAACAATGCCATTCAACAGAAATGGACAGCAGCAGGAATGTCTCCATGGAAAGGGTGCTCAGGCCTTGGCAGGGGCTGCCCAGGGAGGTTTGGAGTGCCCATCCCTGCAGGTGCCCAAGGGAGGGCTGGATGTGGCACTCAGAGCTCTGGGCTCGGGACAAGGAGCCCCTGTCCTGAATCCAGCAACACCCCAGGCCATGCTGTCCTCTCCCTGAATAGGTTGGGTTGGGAGGGACCTTAAAGCTCATCCTGGCCTGGGCAGGGACACCTCCCACTGTCCCAGGCTGCTCCAAGCCCCATCCAGCCTGGCCTTGGGCACTGCCAGGGATTCAGGGGCAGCCACAGCTTCTCTGGGCACCCTGTGCCAGGGCCTGCCCAACCTCCCAGCCAGGAATGCCTTCCTAATACCCCATCTAACCCTGCCCTCTGGCAGTGGGAAGCCATTCCCCCTGTCCTGTCCCTCCATCCCTTGTCCCAAGTCCCTCTCAGCTCTCTTGCACCAGAGGTCACTCTGCCTATTTCAGGAGGAGCTTTTCAACTGCAGCTCCTCTGCTGACAGCACAGCAGTGAGCTGGGTGCCTACTTCAGTTCCCATATTAAGCAAATCATCTGCTTTGATGAGCCAAAGATCAGATGCAATTTTTAAGACAGCAAGACTAGCATTTTATCCCCTTCTTTTTTGTTTCTTTTTAAAAAGATTCAGCAGATCCGAAAAGTGCAGATTCAAAATAAAATGTGTGCTCTCCTTTTAAACTGCCATATTTAGGAAAGAGCAATTTCTATCTATCAGGCACATAATACACGACTTAAAGTAACTTGATTACACAATTATTCAATCATTTGGAATGCCTTTGTAGTGTATAATTACTCACTCCCAAAGTGCCTGCACTCCCCCCTCAGTGCCAGCTTCAGACCACGAGAAGGAAGCAAAGGAAGCTCTCAGGAGCCCTGACACAGAGGAGGAGCTGGAATGAGCTGGATGACACCCCAAGGCCACCCTGCACACATCTCCCACAGCTCCAGGGCTGGGTTTGCTGCTGTTCTGAACTGCTGGGATCCTGAGCAGCCCCCCAGCCTCCCTGGAGCTGCATTTCCCCACGTGCTGCACTTAGTAACAGCAGCCTGGATGCTCCAAAACATCAGGAAAAGGGATCCTTTACCTCTGTAAAGACTCTGAAAGAGTTCATTAAAATGTTTGGAAGATTTCACTGAAGTCCCTCTGAAGGAGGTTAAACAGATCCCACTTTACTGATGAACATGTGCTTGTCCCCTCCTTATCCTGCTGAGGATGGACAGAGCTTTGGGTTGAGAGCTGCTCCTATGGGGTCAGAACAAAGACCAGCCCCAAAAGGCAATGTCTGAGCTCAGAGTCCTGCTCTGGCTGACAGAGGGACACCAGTTATCCCAGCCCAGGCACAAAGCACAGCTCACCCACTGCTCCCCTCCTGCCACACCTTCACAGGTGCCATGTTCCATCCTCTCCACTTCCAGAAACCATCACAGTTTGTTTAGGAGGTTCAGAAAAGAAAACCAAACTGAGGGGGAGAAAGGGATGAGAAGGAGCATGGGGAGATTGAGGTTAAAATCAGATGCTCGGGGGGGCTTTTTCACCACCAGTGCTCATGCAGAGCTGACTCTGAGGGGCCACTAAATGGGATTAGGACACAGGGCAGCACTCCAATATTTCAGCAGGAAGTTCAGGAGGAATTTCCTGCAGCTCTTACCTGATCTCCTCAGGGAACTGAGCGTTGGTGACCAGGAAGGTGGAGATGCCATGCTGGTGCAGGAGCCTCACGAAGCTGTTGATGTGTGGGTACATGATGGGCTCCCCCACCAGGGACAGGGCACAGTGCTTCACTGCCAGGGCCTCCTCCAGGCGAGCTGCCCTCACCCCTGACACACCTGCAGAGGGGAGAACAGCCTTGAACCAACAGGGGATGGGCCCTGAGCAACCTGGTCTGGAGGAAGGTGGCCCTGCCTGTGGCAGCGCTTGGAACAAGATGATTTTTAAGGTCCCTTCCAAACCAAACCTTTCTGTGGTTCTGTAACAAATCCCCCTCACAAACATCTGTATCCAAAAGACAGCCTAGCACGGGGAGGGCTGAGAAGAGCAGCTGGAGCCTTCCCAAAGCAGAGGGGACAGAGCAGGCCACAAGCCAGGGCCCAGGGAGCAGCTCAGCAGCAGCCAGAGCCTGGGGCGGGGTGTGCCCCGGGCACTGCTGACTGCCATTTGCTGGTAACACCTGAGCCAAGCTTAAACACTTGAGCCGAGCTCTCCAGTGCTGAATGCTGGGACACAAACACCCAGGGCAGCTCAATGGCACTTCAGGCAGGTGTGTTAAAGAAACAGCCCAGGTCATGGCTCCGTGGGCCTCCAGGAAGAGCAGATCCCAGAGGAGCCAAGCACAATTCCCCAAGCACAGCAAGGGACTGAAGCCAGGCTGGAAACACAGAATGTGCAGCTCCACAGAGCATGTGATCAAAAGAAAACCCAGCACATGGCACAGTCCTGAACAGCCAGAGACCTTTTAGAAAGAAAGAGGAAAACATGAGGAACTCAAATGTAGCATCCATGTGGAAACAGCACCTGAGCCTCACTCCTGATGCCCACGGGAGGGAGGGGGAGCTGGATGCTCCTCCAGCCCACCCACACCTGACCAGGTACTCAGGACCCCAGATGAAATCAGCTGCCTCCAAAGAAGCTTCTGTTCCAAATCTGTCACTTCACATTTCCCTGATGTGCCTTGATGTACTCGAATCCTATCTGAGGCTTTAGATTGGGGGCTGGTCTGTTTTAAAGATAAAAAAACAAAGCTTGGAGTGTGAATCCAGGTCCTCAGCTCCCCTCTGGTTGCCTTGACGCTGCAGTACAGAAAATTACAGCTCTGCTGCAAAGCCCAGATAAAAGAGGTGTTTGTGGGTACTGCTCCAGCCTCACGTAGCAAAGCTGGTTTGGAATCAGAGCAGGGCTCAGTGCATTTTCCAGCAGCCAGGCTCAGTCCTGAGGAAGTGACAGGAGTAATGGTTATTCCATAGAAACCTGACAGCACTAAATGAGAGCTTTATTGGAGAAGAAAGCAGCATCTCCAGCACACGCTGAGATTAAAGGACTAACTTTCATATTCCTAAAACTACTGCAAGTCAGTTTTGGAATTAATTAATTTCTCTCTCTCGGCATCTTGCATCTGGACTCTCATAATTACCCTGCCAGCTTTATAAGCAGAAGAACAAAATCCCAACATCCCCTCAAGTTTGAGTGGAACTTTCCCAAAAGTTTACACCAAACCTGGCACAACCACTGAGAGGAGGGAGTGGGTTTGTACACAACCACTCGAGCACACGAATCACCAGCCAGGCAGGGATAAACTGCCCAGGATTAGTCTATTCCAAGAGGGCATGGACTCTCTTGAGTCCTTACAGCTCTGCTCCTGCCAGCAGCTCCTAGCAGTGCACCTCTCCCTGGAAAAGCTGTTTCCAGCTGCTCCACTAACTTGGGAAAGGACGTGGCATAGCACCCTGGGGAGGCTGGGGGTGACTCTGGTACCCTGCTAAGGACCTGAGTAGCACCACAGGAGCCTGGGGGACAGGGGGGTGAGGGACCTGTTCTGCCCATGCTGATCCAGGTACTCCATGGATTTCCTAGGACAGGTCATGCATTTCTGTTTGGTTTTTTCCCCTGTATTATCAGACTCTCACTCTCCCATTCCTGAGTTATGTTCCCACTCTGTGTGTGCCCTTTGCAAGGGAACAGAGGTTTACAAGTCACTCCCCAGAAAAATGTATCCATCAAATAGACTTCCCAGCCTCGCTCCCTATCAGGGAGGTGTCTCCATCATTTACTCCAAGAGAGAATTATGGGCCTTTAATGGCTCTGCTCTCCAAACCCAGCACAAACTGTGGCAACACTAAAGCAGAAGATGATTTATCATCACCCAGAGTACAGAGAGCTACCCTGAAGGGTATCCTAAAGGATAAAGGCACACAAGAATTCTGTTCCTTCAAAGGAAATCTCATTTTTACTGCAGTGAATGAAGCATCAGATGAGCTCAGCAGTTGCTCTGGCCCATGGAATGGGTGTGTGGATGTATCTACCTGCAAAGCTCCGGAACTGGGACTGGAAAGAACAGCACCAATTTATTCAAATGGCTCAGGGAGGTACCTGAGGAGCACCCCCAGACACTCCAGCCCTGAGGACTCCCTAGCTAAGACACTTCCCATGTTTTCATTGCCCAGAAGCCCAAAGAGTCTGTCCTACATCAGGGGCCAGGGTCCAAACACCTCAGCCCTGCAGGACCCCTCTGCAGGATCAGACACATCAGTGTTGGGAAAGACCCTGAGGTGGAGCCCAACAATTCCCCCAGCACTGCAAGGTCACCACTGCCCCATGTCCCCACGTGCCACATCCACACAGTTTGTAAATCCCTCCAGGGATGGGGACTCCAAACCTCCCTGGGCAGCTGTGCCAGGGCTGGAGAGCCCTATCCAGGAAGGAGTTTCCCCAATATCCACCCTGAGCCTCCCCTGGCCCAGCCTGAGGCCGTTCCCTCTCCTCCTGTCCCTGTTCCCTGGGAGCAGAGCCCGACCCCCCTCACTGCCCCTCTGGTCAGGGAGTTGTGCAGAGCCACAAGGTCCCCCCTGAGCCTCCTTTTCTCCAGGCTGAGCCCCTTTCCCAGCTCCTTCATCTGCTCCTGGGGCTCCAGCCCCTTCCATGCATCCATTGGCTCAACAGTGGTGTTTCTCCAGGTTCCCCTGAAGCAAAGTCCTGCCCTGGGTGTGCCTGCCACCCTCCCCAAATTCCCCTGCAGAGCTGCTGAGGGTGTTTCAGTACCACGCTCCCCTGGAGCAGGGGATGTTTGAAACTGCCAAAGAAACACCAAGGGCTCAGAGTGAGGCTTCCCCGGAGCTGCTGCTCCAAACCAGCCACGGGAGGAGAATGAAGCCCATGGGGCCCTCACCTGAGCTATTTTTCCACCCATTATCCAACTGCAGAGATTGAGACAGAGCAGCTCTGCTGTCCTGACTGAAGGGTTTTGTGCCTGTCACATCCTGGATCCATTGGATTCTCTCTGAGCACAGCCAACCCAAACAATCAGGTTCCCAAAATGACAGCCAAGGCCAGGGCTCATCTTGCACATTTTATGGCTGGTCCACTCCATTCCTGCTGCTCACAGGCACTTGGGAAGAGCAGAACCCTGGAGCTGTCCTGCCAAGCTGGCCAACCCTGCCAGCACACACAGCTGACCCTGGCAGAGTAACCAGACCATCACATTTGGGAAATAAAACCCCCAGCCTTCTCTCGAGTTACAGACACAGAATATCAAACTGCCAGGGAATTTCTGTGGGGAGCAAAGTGCAGGGCTTTCCAGAGGTGCTGTGGAACTGCAGCTCAGTCACAACCACAGGTACTGAATAATTCCTGAAAATCAAAATCCCCAGGTTGCTGCTGTTTCATTATTAATGAGACAAACCCAACCAGAAGTTCCAGGGCTAACACAAAGCTGGGTATTAAGGCTGGCAGTGTATTTCCTGTCAGGTAAGAGGCTGACTGCTTTAGCTTCCTACCTGCCTTCACTCTTCCAGAGGAGCCAGGATCCCTCATCACCCAGGCTGGCTTTAACCACTGTGGCAGGCTCTGTGCACAGCAAGGGAAAGGATTTGACAACTTCCAGGATGCACCAGATGCAAGTCCACCCTACCCTCTCCAGGCAGCAGCACACACCCAGTGGGTGAGACTCATTTCAGCAAACATTAAATGTGCCACAGCAGTTTCTTCTCCCTCATCTTCCTCACATCCTGAACCTCGGGCCTCCTTCCCAAAGGAGCAGAATGTTCTCACCTGTGTTCTGGAGATGGCACTGCTGGTTATCCTCTAACAGTTACCTTTGAACTGCCTGATCATGTTCTGGTGCTGCTCCATGGCCTCCTGCAGGATCACCTCAGGCTGGTCCAGCTTCCAGCGCCACTCGGTGCCCACGGGGTTCGTGTGGTGTCTGAGGAACAGGGGACAGTCACTCACTGTCACTGGCAACACACCTGGAGAACTCACCTGCCACCTGGGGAGCTTTGGTATCAACAACAATCAAAGCAACAAAAGACCCAGCAACCTCTTGCTGCTGCCCCAGCCTTTGGATGTCAGCTCTGAGCACCACTCTCCCTCCCACCCCTCTCCTTCCAGGCTCTGATCTCCCAGAGGGAAGAATGGGCCTTGTGGATAATGTTAAACTTTCTACACCTCTTCTGAAGCCCAGGTGAAAGGTTTCTAAGCTGAAATAATGTCTGCAAAAACCTCTGTAAAGAAAGAGAAACTGGTTCTTTCTCCTTTTCTGCCCACAGCTGCACAAAGCTCTGGAGAAGGGGGGGTCCCAGGCCATTTTTAGTTCCATTTCAAAGGTTTCAAGCACCACCCTGAGGGCAGGATTTGTTTCTACCCCAGTGTTTGTGTGGTGTTCTGGTACCACGACAGATGGGGGCAGGCTCCTCCAAGCTCCCTGAAGAGAGCGGGAAGGCTGCACTGTACCAGGGATGCACTGCTGCTGGATCTGAGCAATGCCCCTGAGCCAAGCAGATTGCAGGGGGAAAATCCCAGATCTTCCATTCGGGGAAAAGCTGGGTCACACTGTGTTGGGGAAGCCAACCTTGCCTGGAAAGGATCACTGTTCCCTATTTTGTTTTTTTGGAAAACAGCAAAAGCCAACCCAGGTAAATCCACCCAGGCACCTGGAAGATCCATGGAGTTCCTCCCCATTTCTTACTTTATTAGCAGGAGAGGATCATCCAGCCCTTAAACATCATCTTAAGGAAGTCAATGAAATTCTGTGTTTTCACCTCCTTTTTCTCTCTCCATCATTTCCTGCTTCATCCCAAAATACGCTCCAGAAGTCCCTTCCCTTTTTCCCAACCACTCCCCCTGCAGCCCCCAGGGTTCATTAGGAGCAGCACATTCTGCAGGGTCTGTCACAAAACCTCTTGGATTAACTCAGCTCTGGACAGGAAAACAAGGCCAAGCAAAACACAGTCCTGACCCTCAGTTTTCCAGCCAGGTGACCTCTGCTTCCTGCTGCCCTCTCCATCACCCCTGAAAGTCAGCCCTGGAGACACTGGGAGGTTACTGGTTCCAGCTCCAGAGGATTAGGACAAGACTCCCAGCATTTAAGTGAGGGAGAAGGGACATGGAAGCACCTTGTCAGGATGAGGGGGCTGCTCCAGTCCTCACTGGAGACAAGCAAAAGGCTCCCACTTACCTCTGGACAAGGGGGAATGGATTCAAACTATAAGAGAGTAGGTTTGGGTTGGATATTAGGAAAAAATTCTTCCCTGTGAGGGTGGGGAGGCCCTGGCACAGGGTGCCCAGAGAAGCTGTGCCTGCCCCTGGATCCCTGGCAGTGCCCCAGGCCAGGCTGGACAGGGCTTGGAGCAGCCTGGGACAGTGGGAGGTGTCCCTGCCCATGGCAGGGGATTGATCTTGATGATCTCCAAGGTCCCTTCCAACCCAACCAGTCTGGGAGTCTCCAAGTGAGAAAGATCTGCAGCTGCACCCTCTGACAGTGCTAAAACACAAACTCCAAACCCAGGCTCAACCAAATCAGCCTTTTGGCCCAAATATTTCTTCATCCACTTCAAGAGCAAAGATTCAAACACTGCTCTCAAACTTTACCACCTCAAGGATCCTGTAAGCCAAAACAGCTTTTTGAATTTCCCCTTTATTTCCCCATCTGGCAACACAGAAAGTTTTCTGAATGTCAGCTATAAAAGGCATTTATAAAACTCTTCCATGTTTAACTGCAAAACTTGTACCTTGTATATTTAATAGGAGCAGCTGGCAGGAAATCAATAGGCTCTGGGTGAACCCTGGCCAGCTATTAGTGTCCAACAGGCCCAGCATTTTTAACACGTCCCACTGTTTAATAAACACACCAGGTCAGGTCTGCTTATTTGGCAAAAAGGAGGTTCTCTGCCAAGAGGAGGATAAAGCAGTAATGCCTTGGGCTCAGGAGATTATTCCCCAGTCCCCAGCACAGACAGAATTCCAGAGTCACCTTCCCATTCCCCCCAGGCTCTGTGTCCTCCCATCATCCCGGGACTGGCTACTCCAGTCTTGAGCAGGAATTTGTGTCAGGAATTCCTTCCTTCCTTCCCAAAATAACACAAGTAAAAAGAAATCTCACCCAAACCCCTACACAGCAGAAAATCTTGATTTTAGCAGAGATTCCAGGGACGAAACAGGTTTGGTTTGCTCCTTCAGAGCCACCTCAGTGCCACAGCCCCACAGACTGCACAAACAGGATGGGGAGCTCTGCTGGCTCCCCTGGAATGTCCCTGCCCAGCCAGCCTGCTCCCATCCAGCTTCCCTGCACTCTCTGCACACCTCTGACCCACCAGGAGCATGGGACAGCATTCCCAGAGTCCTTGGCCAGCCCTGGCAGCCCTGTGAAGGTGCAGCTTCCCCAGGGCTGTGATCTGCCTATCCAACCTCTGGGACTGTTTTAATAAATCAGTTTTTGCTTTATACATTCTGCCAGGAGCTATGAAGGAGCTCTGAGCACAGATGCAGCTCAGGTATAAAATAGTATTTACTGCAGGGATGGACTGGCCCAGGGTGATACCTGGTGGGGAACAGGAAGGTGAGGAAGGGCTGATGACCGTGACACGAGAGGACAGAGCTCACCATTCCCAGGGAGGGCAGGAGCAGGATAAAAATAGGAAGAGTTCAAGAAGCAGGCTCAGTGAACCCTGAGAGCCAGCAGGGAAGATCCCAGAGGAGAAGGCATAAGTCCCAAAGAAAGTACAGCTCCCATGGGATGATTTAGCAGAGTGGAAAACAAAAGAGCTCAAAGCACAACCTCCTTGTCCTCCCACTCCAAGCACTCTCACGTCACTGCTGGCATTTCTGCTGAGCCTCAGCCTCTCTTCCCAATCCCACCCTGCACTCCCCCAGCCTGGCACACACCTCCCTTGGAAGCCCAGGCAGGAGTGAGTGAGGAGTGCCAGAGGAGCTTGGATCAGGCACAGCTCCTTTCCTTCAGGAATTCACCACAAAGTCAGTCCTCTGAGGAAAGAGGGTCCTTTCCTGACCAAAACTGGAAGTCATTGAATTGAGGACACTTATTTGGCCCTGGAGAAAAGGAGGCTCAGGGGGCACATTCTGGCTCTGCACAACTCCCTGCCAGGAGGGGCAATGAGAGGGGGTCAGGCTCTGCTCCCAGGGAACAGGGACAGGAGGAGAGGGAACGGCCTCAGGCTGGGCCAGGAGAGGCTCAGGGTGGACAGCAGCAGGAATTTCCCCATGGAAAGAGTGCTCAGGCCTTGGCAGGAGCTGCCCAGGGAGGTTTGGAGTCCCCATCCCTGGAGGTGCCCAAGGAAGGGCTGGATGTGGCACTCAGAGCTCTGGGCTGGGGATAAGGTGGGGATCAGGCACAGGGTGGACTCCGTGGTCTGGGAGGGCTTTTCCAACCTCAGGGATTCTGGGATTTATAAGCTGCTGCTTTAGGAAGGAAACAATTACTGAGCCATCACTTTTCACTTGTTTAGAGCAATGGAATTGGTGGAGGTGAAGGTACTTTAAACATGGAAAATGGTCCCATTTCCAAAGCCACTGCCTTTGCTCAGCACCTCGGGGGGTTCACACAACACCACCTCAGGGACAGCTGGCTGTGTCCCACAGAGCCCCAACCCCGGGGCCAAAGCCCACGGGTGCCTTACCTCCAGCAGAAGACACACTTGTTGGCACAGGCCAGGCTGGGAGTGGCCTCCATGCAGCGGTGGCTCTCGATGCCATAGAAGGTGTGCTTGTAGCAGCCCCCACGGCCCCGCAGCATCGACTGAGGGCAGGGAAACACAGACCAGGAGAGTTAGAAACCCAGCTGGGACCAGGCTGAGGGCAGGGGAACACACAGACACATCAGGAGAGTTAAAAACCCAGCTGGGACCAGGATGAGGGCAGGGAAACACACAGACCCATCAGGAGAGTTAGAAACCCAGCTGGGACCCAACTGAGGGCACACAAACACACACACAGACACCAGGAAAGTTAAAACTCCCCATCTGGAGCCAAACTGAGGGCACAGCCATGGATCTGCTCCCTTCAGCCACCCGTGACTCCAGTTCCAAGCCCAGCAATGCCCCAAGCAGGGCTGGGAGACACCAGTGCCCCCTGCCCCGAGAAGTTCCCAGCTCCCTATAAAATGTGACTCCTTACATGCACCCTTGCAGCCAGAACTGCATTTAGGAGCTCAAACTCACCATTGTGTCAGAGGAGAAAGAATTTTAAGCTCCTCAGTCCCTTCTCTGGCAGGCCTCAGCACAAGAATGTGTGGAGCTCCCAGAGCTTTTCACACTCAGCCCATGAAGAGCAGGTGAAGCCTCTGGAGCTGCAGGAAGAGCTCCTGGAAAAGCTCACTCAGGAGTAACAAGGATCCATTTCAATGCTGTCCTACTGAACACTCCATTCTTTTCATTTGTCTGGCAGAGTATTTCTTACAGCACTAAATTAAATAAATGCCCTGACCTTATAAACCCTCATTCACAGCCAGAGTGGCTCCAGCAGGATGCTGCACTTCCCTTCCCAGCACAGCCACAGCAGCTTTCCCAACAGGATTCAACTCCTATTTATCATGCAGGCTGTTTGCAGAAAAGGCTGTCTTTCATTAGCTCAGTTAAATAATAATAAATGAGAAAGAAACTTTACTGCTCTCAAGAGAAAATCTGAAATATAACACAGCAGCTTTTTATCTGCCTTCCTCTTCCTGGAGAGTTCTGGTTATCCAACAGAAAGGAGCAGCAGGGAAAAATCTACAGCTTAATCCCTAACTGGTTATACAGGTGGAAGATTAAATGACATGGAAAATGCTGTTTATTCTACCCATTCTTCAAATGATAGAGACTTCAGGAGATTCACAAATTCAGGAGAGCACGCTATATTTGGCTTTTCCTAAGGCAAATAAACAGACTCTTTCTCAAACGCTCAGAGTTTCTACTTTTTTCTGGAATTTGACAGAATCCAATCTTTTCCATCTGAGATATCCCTATGAAATTCTACTTCATACTGATCCTGCCAGCCCTGCTCCTGCTTTCCTCTGATACAAATCTCCACAAAGGCTCCTGAAGACTCTCACACACTGGTGTGAACCTGAGGCAAAGCCAGTGCCTGGAACCAATTTCAGCTCAATTTATTAGAAGACTTTACATTCAATTCCTGCTTAAGCTAAAAATAGTGTGGGCCCATCTAAGCACACAGAGCTGCTATTTATTTTGTGAAATGGCTTTACAGTGCTGCATTAAAGTCTGGGTCTTCCATAAAAATCGGTTCTCTGGCTTTCTCAGTCACAACACTGAGGTTTGGCAAGTTTTTCTTTTAACATTTTGTGATGTGTCTGACACTAGGAACGACAGAAGAGAGAAATGGGTGTAAGAGTGACCAGCAGAGCAGCAGTGGGATCAGTGCACCCCACAGTACCCCTGACAGCCCAGGGTGGGCTCCCTATACTGCTCAGGAGAACAAGGCCCCTTGATGAAACACTTCATTGACACCAGGCACTGCAGTGAAAATCCTCTGCAGCCCACCCTGGGATGGCATCCTAAGGGTTCTTGCAAAAATAAACAAAGTTAATCATGCAGCAAAGGAGAGCTCAGAAAGCAAGGAGTGATCACTGCCAGGGCACAGCAATCAGAGATGTGCTGGCATGTTAACAAGGTGCTGATTCCAGAGGTTCTCATCCAGGGATGCTCAAGGATGCAGGATGTTGTACCATGGTGGGTGAAGGGGCTGGAGCCCCAGGAGAATTCCTGAGAAAGCTGGAAAGGGGCTCAGCCTGGAGAAAAGGAGGCTCATGGGGGGACCCTTCTGGCTCTGCACAGGAGGGGGCAGCCAGGGGGGCTGGGCTCTGCTCCCAGGGAACAGGAAATAAGAAGAAAAAAACCTCAAGTTGTGCCAGGGGAGGTTTAGGTTGGATATTAGAGAAAATTTCTTCATGAAAGGGTGGTCAGGCCCTGGCACAGCTGCCTGTGCCACCGCTGAATTCTCACTCTTTGCAGAGGGATTTTGATAGCTGGAAATGCAAGGTTACAGCTTGAAAGATGGGATTTGGGTTTGTGCAAATAATAGCACATTTTTAAATGCTATTTCATCAGGAAATTGGAATACTTGATTAAGTCTCTAGCTTTGTTTTTATTTATGAAAAGAGAAAAGGAAACAGAGCATACCTTTGTCCATCGGCAGAGCTTCACCCCAGAATGGCTCCCAATGAGTTTGTAACCTGAAAACAAAGCAAAAATGATCAAACAGTTGAGTTTAGCCTGCAAGAACTGACACACAAAATATACCAAGTGGTACCCAGAATGACTGACACCATGGACTCCATGCTGCTCTTCCCCAGTGGCCCCAAGGTGACACCACCAACAACAGCAGTGCCACCCCAGGGACCTCAGCCAACTGGAAATGGTTTCTTTTAGTGGGACATTTATTGATATTGCTGAGTCTGGTTTGAATCAGGGTGCCCAGGAGACTCCTGCATGGGCAGAATGGC
This sequence comes from Chaetops frenatus, assembly GCA_013400775.1. NCBI lineage: Eukaryota > Metazoa > Chordata > Aves > Passeriformes > Picathartidae > Chaetops > Chaetops frenatus. The sequence goes on along the minus strand of VZTR01021412.1, from coordinate 43,083 downwards.
AGAGCCTGTCTAACCCAGGCTGTGGGACAGCTCTCCAAGGAGCAGGAGAGGGAAGCAGGAGCATCTCCCTGGCCCCAGGCCATGACCCCAAAGCAGCCTCCTACCCAGAACCCAGGATCCCTGTCCCAGCCTGGAGGGCAGGAGCTGATTCCCAGTGCAGCTGGGAGGCCACAGGAGGGGAACACAACCAGGGCTCAGCCTGAAGCCCACCTGAGCTCCACCAGCTCCACCCCACTGGTGCTGGGGCAGCCACAGTGAGGGAGCTGCACCTCTACATCCAAAGGAAAGCTGAGCTCAGATCAGCTCCCATTGCCCAGCCAAGATCAACACAATTCCATTCCAATGGGTCCGGGAGGATTAATTGCACAACGTTTGTTAAGCACTAAGTGCTATTATAACCCAAACTGCTCGGGTGGGGTTATATTCCTCTTTGAGAAAAGTGCTTACAGGCCAATATGTCTGAAGGATTAAAAGTCCCTTCCAAATCAGCATAAAAATAAGAAGGATTTGAGATGCCTCACTGTGTCCCTCACACGTCACTGGCCTGGCTGTCCCCAAACTCAGCACTCCTGCAGGCTGCTGCTCTTATTAACACTTCCAAGGGAAGGAAAAATATCGAATTTTAGCTATCAAATCTTCTTCCTGCCAACCAGTACGAGCTTAACAAGGAACAAGCCTTCAGTCCAGCAAACTGGCCTCCAGCTCCTCCACAGAGCAGCAGCACAAGTGCCCTGCCCTGCTCATCTGTCCCTGAGCAGCTCTGGCACAGCAAGGTTCTAGAGAGAGCAACTGCATCCCCAAGTCCCCCACACCTGCAAGGACACCCAGCCAGCCAGGAATTCCAGGAGCTGCAGAAGCCACAGCAGCTGCAGCTTTTCTTTGCAAACAGCTTGTCCAGCAAGGTCTGATCTCAGCTGAGACCTCCCTGCCTTGCTAAAATGTGTGTCCTTAGAGGATTTGTGGATGAGAGCTGAAAAAGTGCTGCATTCCTCCTCCCTCTAACACAGCTGTCCAAGGCACACTCTGCTGCTGTCACCTAGCACAGCCCAAGTCTTATTTTTCCCATTTCTCCAAATCCAGCACCAGCAGTCATATAAGATTATTCTCTCACAGATCACTTGTCTGCAAAAGTAACATGGCTGCTTTCAAATGGGTTTTGGAGAAGAATTACACTGGAAATAGGACATGCCCACCCAGATCTGCTGCTGAGTTCTTTGGGGGAAGAGAGGAAGCAGCTAAGCTGAGCAAGGTGCCTAGCTCCAGAGCTCCAGCATTTGCTCTTAAGTTCCTTAAATCAACTTCCACCACGTGGAGCACCCACAGCTTCCTTTAAAGGCCAAGAAAACCGTACATGTTCAACATGAAAGCAGTCTCACAGACTCCAGCCAGCTTTGGGGATGGGAAGGGGGTTACTCATCTCTGTCACTGCCAGGAGGCCCAGCTGTGGTGACAGGAGGGACCAGCAGAGATGTGCAGAACTCCTAAAGCCACAGAACTGGGGTCCTGCACCACGTGGGGAACTGGGAGAAGGTGTGGTCACCCAGCACTGGGTGCTGGCCATGCCAAGCTCCTGACACTTGGGAATGAGATGAAACACCAGAGATCAAGGCTGGACTCTTGTTCCAGCCCTGCTGCAGCTGAGTAGAGACTCTACAACTCTGCAAAGCCTTTCTTCAGCACTGGCTGCACTGCTGGGAACAAGGCAGCAGAGCAGCTTGGGCTAAAAGAAAGGACAAAAGGTTAAGGAAGAAACTGGGAGTGTCCCAGAACCACAGAACTGTTCTGGCTGGGAAACCCCTCTGAGATCATCGAGCCCAAGCATTCCCCAGCACTGACAATGTCCCCAAGCACCACATCCAGAGGGCTGTTAAACCCCTCCAGGGATGGGGACTCCAAACCTCCCTGGGCAGCTGTGCCAGGGCTGGAGAGCCCTTTCCAGGAAGGAATCTCCCCAATATCCACCCTGAGCCTCCCCTGGCCCAGCCTGAGCCTGTTCCCTCTCCTCCTCTCCCTGTTCCCTGGCAGCAGAGCTGACCCCTCCTGGCTGTCCCCTTCCGTCAGGGAGCTGTGCAGAGTCAGAAGGTCCCCCCTGAGCCTCCTTTTCTCCAGGCTGAGCCCCTTTCCCAGCTCCCTCAGGAATTCTCCAGCCCCTTCCCAGCTCTGTTCCCTTCCCTGGAACACGCTCCAGCCCCTCAGTGTCCTCTCCAAAGTAGGGGGCCCAAATCTGGCCCCAGGATTGGGGTGTGACCTCAGCAGTGCCAGCACAGAGGACAGGCATGTCCTTACTGCAAAGTTTTAAACTAAACATGTGAAAAACTGGGATCAAAGCCAGCCTGAGGGTCTCCAGCTCTGTTCCCACACTGCAGATCCTGCTGAGCCTCCCTTCTGGAAGCTCAGGCCAGCTCCACTCTTCCATCAGCTTTGCCACAGCATCCCTGTGGCTCTGCCAAGGCCAATGGTGCTGGAATCCAATCGTCCTGATGGCCCCAAGTCTGGAGCTGTGGGTGCCAGGACTCCCTGTGAACACATTCCCCCTCCTGCTCTGAAGGGCTGTGACTCGTGAGCAATAACTCTGAGTGGATATTTGGATACAGCACCTTCCAAACAATCCAGTGTTTGATGGACCTGCTGCTCCCCATCCCTGTGTACCTTCAGACTCTAAAGCTGAACAAACTGATCTATTGATTATTTCCAGAGTCTAATATGCAAAGGATTCCTTCAATTATAAGCAGGCTCACAGTAATCAGCTCAGCTCCCAACTAAAGGACAAGAACATCTCATCTGAAGGCTGGGTATGAGCTGATCCTGCTCTAGATGATAAATTTCAGATGACCCAGAAGCTTGCCAAACTTCACTGAAATTAAGTGTCACTTTTATAGACATGAATTAAGCTTTTAAACAACCTCTGGGGTGAAAGGAGTGTTACCAGGCAGTAACACCAGGCTGAGGAACATGTGGTGATTTCTCACCCTGACAGGCCAACTGGAGTTTAATAGAGCACAGACAGACGTGGAACTGGAGGGATGGCCAAAGTCTCAGCTCCTGACTGCTCCAGAGGCTGGGGCAGGACTCTGCTGGAACCACTTTGCAGCACTTCCACTCCATCCTGGAAGTAGGAGTTTAAAAGCCCTTTCTCTAAAACCCAGAGAACTCATGGAGGGAGCCAGCTGAGCTCCCAGCACTGAGCCAGGACACTGCTGTCTGTATTCCAATACCCAGGGTATGGTTTGCTAGTTTACCAGTGCCAGACACATTCAGTCTTTCCAAGTTCCTGAACACTGGGGCTTGGAGCACTCTGGGATAGTGGAAGGTGTCCCTGCCCATGGCAGGGGATGGAATGGGATGAGCCTTAAGATCCTTTCCAACCAAAACCAGTCTGGGATTCTGTGATTCTTTATCCACAGGAAAATTTAGGCATTTTTAAGAGCTGTACCTGAGGGTCAGCTTTGGCTGAAGCCTGGAATGGAAGGTTCTACCTGCCCAAGTCTCCTCCTGAACCACCCAGAACAAACCCAAAAAGGTAACAGACAGAACTGCTGACTGCTATGAGCTGCAGCTCTTTTCTGTTTTGTTTTCCTGAGACACTTTTCAGTGATTCAGGGCACATTCCCTTCTCCACATTTCCATTTGTCTGAACTGTCCCCTTGTGTGGGGCGAGTGTCACGCTATGAAGATAGGACAGCAAATTTTATCCCTGCCTGAACATATCCTGTACTTTGTTCCAGCTTAGACTTAATTTCAAAGCCCAGTACCCTCCAAAGCCCTGCCAAAACCTAAAACAAACTGAAAAAGGATGCCCTTCAAATATAAATGTGCTTATTTTTTATTTTCCTCTGTTATACATGGAGTCATTCTGCCAGCTCTAGTAACACATGAGAGAAGAATCAGCCCCCCCAAACCTGATTTTTCCCTATCTCCTCTGCTCCTGATCAGGTGCTACAGCTGTGCCAGCACATCAGAATTGCAGTCAGCTCTCCACCATCTCCTCACAGCTCTCACACAGTGGGACTTGAGCATCATCTGGTGCCTGAACTCCTTCCTTTTACCTGTGTTTGCCCTTTATTTACAGACATTTCCTAAGGAATTGATCAAGTCTTCTCTGTGCCTGGGTTTGGCCACTGTATTTGTTCTGCTCACCACAAGTAATTTGTTAGTCAGCAAAGTAATTTTAAATCTGCCCACGGCCAGTATTTGATTTCTGTGGCACATTTTGGGGACTGCACCAGTGTCACCAATCCCTGAGCCAGCTGTGGGCTGCTAGTGCCACCTGGAGTTAAACAGTTCCTCCCAAAGCCTGCTAGATCCCAAAGCCTGGAGCCAGACCCCAAAGCCTGGAGCACAGAGCCTGCAAAGCACCCAGCCAGCAGCACCAGGTCTGTGCCATGGTTTGGGATCCCATTTCCACACACTGGACACTCCAAAGGCTCAGCACAGAGAGCCAGGGTGAGCTGGGCACAAGAGCTGCAGGCACTGGGAACCTCAGCCCAGCAAGGGCCAGCAAAAAAAAGCCACCAAATGCTTTTAAAAACCTCAACTCCAGCACTTGAAAAGCCCAGCCTTCAGTATTTTTCTAAGTCAGCCTCTTGCCTGCCCTTCCCCACTGAAAACCACAGGCCAAAGCACAGCACAAAGTCAGAGCACAACAGTTTAAGTGGCTGCTGAAGCAGCCCAGACTATTTCAGATAAGAGCTGTCTCTTAATGCATCACTTGTCTTTGGAGACAAGTAAAATAGAGGTGTCCTGGGCACCCTGGGGCTAAATTGTAGCCTTCCTTAAGCAGTAAGGACAGAACTAACTGGACTGCAGCAAAACTGTCCTTGTGGGACAGAGTAATTTATCCAATGTCAGCAGGGTCAGCCTTTGGCATCATTAACCCATTCCCACTGTGCTGCCAGGCAAGGAGAGCAGGGATTTGTTTGCTCCTGTTACAGCAGGAGAGAGTAAAGCAAAGAGCATGGCAGAAACACAGTGTGAGCAGCTTCAGAAATCCTGGAACTATGGAATAGGCTAACCTGAAGGGTCAAGCCCATCCAGTGCCACCCCTGCCATGGGCAGGGACACCTCCCACTGTCCCAGGCTGCTCCAAGCCCCCATGTCCAGCCTGGCCTTGGACACTTCCAGGGATCCAGGGGCAGCTACAGCTTCTCTGGGCACCCTGTGCCAGGGCCTGCCCGCCCTCCCAGGGAACAATTCCTTCCCAATATCCCATCTGTCCCAAAGCCATTCCCCCTTGGAGCCTCCTCAGCCAACACTGAGCTCTCAGGGCTCAACGCTCCTGTTCCACTCCTGCTGCGTTAAGGGAAGTGCGTCAGAGCCATCCTGGGGCTGCTGAACAACCCCTGTGATGTGACAGGGCTGATGGAGGTGGGTGGCACTGAGACACATCATGTCTGAGCTCCAAATAGCTCAGGCAGGCAGTGAACAATCCCTCTCCCAGCTGCCAGCATCCAGCAGGACGTGGTTGGCTTGGGTCACACCATCAGCATCAATAAAACATTTGGCAAAGCCAGGAGCAGCTGTGACTGACGATGGCACCAACCCCAGCAGAGCACAAAGTCATCAGCAGTCCCTGAGTCATGGACAGCCTGACTGGAAGGGACCACAGGGATCATCCAGCCCAATCCTGGCCCTGCACAGACCCCCCAACAATCCCACCCTGGGCATCCCCAGGAGCTCCTGGAGTTCTGGCAGTCTCGGGGCCGTGCCCATTCCCTGGGCAGCCTGGGCAGAGCCCAGCACCCTCTGGGGAAGAACCTTTCCCTGATCTCCAGCCTGACCCTCCCCTGACACACAGAGGGTGTTCTGGTTTTTTGTTTGTTTTGCAGAAAAAGAAAACCCCACTGTGTTCTTCTACGTTCATATTTCCTATTGAAACAGTAGCTGAGGCTCCCTCTAAAGCTCACCAAGGATTTAAATGCACTTCCTGAGAAATCAGGAACACTGGAAAGGCTCACAAGTCCTTTACCCTGGCCAAGCAAAACCAACTTTCAGCCCAGAAGGGATTGTGCCAAAAATTTTACAAGCAACCCCAAAAAGCAAGTATGAAATTGGGCTGTATTTGATAAGCACCACAGGAAATGTGAGCATGGAAAATTTGTTTCTATTCTCAGCTTATTTAATTTATTTCAGACTACCTGAACACACAGAATGACTGAAGCAGGAACAGAAGCACTGCAAACACAAGACACACAAGCACTGCCAGCCTCTCCCCCCACTGCACTGAGTACTCACCAAAGCCTCAGTGCTGCGCTGACATTTCAGGCAGGGCTGGGCACTGATGCAGATGGAATTGGAATTGTCTCTGGCTGGGACTTTCAAAAGCAGCTATTGCTGAGTACCTGTTATCAAGGTACCTGCAAGCAGGCAGCTCCAAGGGCTCACACCTCAGCAACCCAATGGGGAGGCTAAATTTAGCCAAAATTCAATGCCAGAGCTAAAATAAAAACCTTTGCTTAAGCACTGTTCCTTTTACCTCCAGGAAGGTAAATTGCTTTGAAGGTGAATCCACAGTGAGCACCACAATGGTCTGAGGAGATGCTGCTCCAAGGAAAACCTCTGTTATGCAACTGCAGTATCAAAGAGCAGCTCTCTCCTGAACCACTAATACTCATTTTCATTCTCTTGGGCTAATTATGCCCTCAGGGATACTACTGAAAAGACACTGAGCCTACATCCAAAGCAACCACTTTTGACTACACTGCATTTATTATTTTAGGGGGAATTATGCTGAGGGAAGAAGGGAATAGTTTTATTTTTGTAGCCACAAAAGCCTTCCTGGTGTGTTATTTACAGGGAAAAATGTTATATGACATTAAAAAAAAAATAATGCAGCTTCTCTTTTTCACAGCTGAGTGACCACTGAAGAATTTGGTGAGCAGCAGAGGGGGAGAGCTGGGAGAGGCACCTGGGCTGTGAGGACACAACAGTTTGGAGCCTTTGAAAGTGCAGATTTATGTAAGCAGATCCCACCAGTGGCTCCAGTCCTGGCATTACCCTGAGCACAGCAGGAAGGGGGAAATATGGACCCACTTATCTGGATAATGAATTCCTGTCCCTGGAGTGTCACAAGGAAATCAGAGCTCCCTGGGGAGCCTTCTTGGAGTCAAAAGAAATATGGTAGGAAGGTGATAGGTAGGAAGGCTGTGCCACACCCAGCTGAGGCTCCTGAACTGCAGCACTCAGTCTGGCTCTCCTCGTGCTGGTCCTTTGTTTTAAAAAAAGACATTAAATCCACTCCAACTGCTCTCATTGGAGAGCTGCTGATCCAAACATCTAGTGGATGGTTAAAATTAGTTTGAACTACTTCCTTTTCTGGAAACAGTGTTTCAGCAACAAATCAGAGTTTGAAACTGAGCTAAAAGCAAGAGACTAAGACGCAGAAGAGATGCAAAGCTGATCTTTAAATATTCCCTGGAAAACCTACACTGTGGGAGCTCAGGAGTGTGGGACCATGGGCACCTCACTAGAGCTGCCCTAGCAGATACATCAAACCCTGAGAGCTCCAGGCACTGCATGAGGAGCTGCCCAGGAGGCAGCAGAGTGTCCTGGGGGCATCGGGAAGAGCATTCCCAGCAAGTCAGGGAGTGATCCTGCCCCTCTGCTCAGCCCATGTGAGGCACCTCTGCAGAGCTGTGCCCACTTCTGGGATCCACAGCTCTAGAAACACCAGGAGCTACTGGAGAGGGTCCAGAGGAGGCCACAAGGATGATCTGAGGTCTGGAGCATCTCCCTGGTAAGGAGAGGCTGTGGGAGCTGGGCCTGGTCAAGACAAGGGAAGGCTGAGAGAGGATCCCATCAATCCATAAAATATCCCCAGCACGGTCAGGGGGTGGTACCAGGGTTCAGTGACAGGATGAGGAGCAACAGCCATGAACTGATCCATAACAAATTCCACCTCCACAGGAGGAAGAATCTCTTCCCATAGAGTGGCCTGGAGTCTCCCTCTATGGCCACATCCCAACCACCCCTGGACACATTCCTGTGCCACCTGCCTTGGTGCTGTTGCACTGGGTGATCTCCAGAGGCCCTTCCAGCCCCAGCCATTCCGTGTGTCCTGTCTGTGGTTGAAGCCCAGGGCAGCCCCTTTCCCACACAGAGAGCCCCTTCCTGCCCTGCCCAAAGCCAGCACCAAGGCTCTGAGCTGTGCCCCAGCCGCTCTGGGCAGAACCTCACCTTGTTTTGTGAGTGCCTCCCTCAGGGCTGGGGTGATCATCTCTCTCCTCTCAGCTCCAGCAGCTGCTTCTTCCAGCTCCTGCTCTCTCTGTTTGAAGACAGGGAATTAAAGCCAGTTAATTCAAACTGGTTCAGGTGGGGCACAGCCACACACCTGCTGGACTGAGCTGAGCCAAGTGCCACACAGCAACTCCTATTTCCCTGTAATCCTGCATTTCATCCCTCTTGCCATCAGTAACTTAGGATAGTAAACTGGAAAAGCCCACAGCACACCAAGTTTGTCCCACTGACACAGCAACAAAATTCCCAGGGATATTTTAACGACCAGGGTGTGAAACCTCTTCCAAGAGTGACTCCAGGTCTGAAGCCTAAGTGTTTCAGGAGTGTACAATACCCAAACCAGAGTGTGCCTGGCTAGTGCCACTGCTTAGGAGAGCTCAGGGGAGAACCTCAGGAGCTCACAGAGCTCTGCACGAGTCCCCTGAGGCAGCAGCCACCTGAACCACCAAAATTTAGCCACAGCACAGGCCCCACAGCAGGAAAAGGCTGCTCCCCCTCTGCCCCCTCCAGCAGCAGCCCAGGGAAGTTCCAGCTGCTTCCATACCCAGCTAAGCCCTGGGCAGGAGAACCAGACATTGGGATTGTCATGGGCAGGACAAGCAAACCCTGGCACGTAACAAGTGGTGACTCCCCTGCTGTGCCAGTGTCACTGCTGAGACTTTATGGGTATTTATTGCTTCATGTCTGCACAAAGAAGCATCAACGTGGAAATAATTACTTGGATAGTTCATGCAACTTGTAATCTGTCAGTCCTTTATGGCTTTTATTGAAGGAGTTATGGATAAAACAACAAACAAAACTCTGCAGAGGACATTTTGTCTTGACAACACTGAGGCTATTCCACATCCAAGCCTCTTTTGTGCCAAAGCCATGGAAAAGTTAATGGAAATGCTTCCAGTCTGAGTCTCCCCACCAACTGTCAGCATCACTAAGGAAACCAGTGCTCCTGATTTGCCAAACTGCTCTTCACAAGCAGGGAGAGGAATCTGGCTGCTTCTGCATGTAAATAGACTGGTTCTGTACCTGAGAAAATAAAAGGTGCCTCCAAAGAGAAATACATTTAAATATTATAACACACACATGCACAGAGAAGTTCAAGGACAAAACAGAACTCCTAATAAACACTTGAGAAGGAAATAGGAGAGTAAAACCTTAGGGACAGATTATTACCTTCCCTACACGCTTTGGATAAAACACGTTTGGATAAAACTTCTTGCTGCCAGGCTGTCAGGAAAAGCTGCCTGGCAGCAAGAAGGATTAGCAACACTTCCCCAGGGGCTGGGGAATGAACTATGAAAGTTCATGAATTACATGAAGGAGAGTTAAAGTTCACAGCAGAGCTCTGGAAGCAATGCCCCAGGGGCAGCAGGACAGCCAGCAATGCTGGCAGCTCCTCCCCTGGCAGGAACCACGGTGGGGGGAGTTTGGGGAGCTGATTGGGACACCAGGCTGCCCTCAGGAATGGCACTCCTTTCCTCACCAAATAACCTTCCTGGAGGCTGAAACCCATGTGAAAAGGGGGACAGGGAGCCCAGTGCAGAGACACCCCTGAACACAAGCAGAGGGGCACTGTGGGGACTGTCCTCCTGCAGGAACAGAGCTGTGGCTGCCATCATTCAGCTGTGACAGGCAGAGACAGAGCTGCAATTTGCTGAGCCCGGGGATGAGCACCCTGTCAATCCCACAGCACCCCAGCCCTCACTGCTGTCAGTCACCAGCACAGACAGCCTGGAGCTCCTGCAGCAGATGGGAGAACTGGGAGCTGGGAGTGAGGGAGCTGTGAACCTGCAAACAGCCCAACAGACAGAAAATCTTATTAAAAACAGCTGCCAGTCTATGTAATCACAGGCTACATACCCACCCCTGCCCAGCACTGCCCAGTGAAGCACAAAGAGCTGAGAGCAGCACAGCGGAGATGGGAACGGGGCAATGCAGCACCTGGCCATGACTGAAACATCAGCAGCCTGGGGCACAAAGGAAAACGGGGGCAGCTGCTATCAAAAAGTGGCTCTAAAGTCACTGAATCCTAGAATGGATTGGATTGGGAGGGACCTTAAATCCCCATCCAGTGCCACCCCTTGCCATGGGCAGGGACACCTTCCACTGTCCCAGGCTGCTCCAAGCCCTGTCCAGCCTGGCCTTGGGCACTGCCAGGGATCCAGGGGCAGCCACAGCTGCTCTGGGCACCCTGTGCCAGGGCCTCCCCACCCTCCCCAAGGAACAATTCCATCCCAATATCCCATCCCTCCCTGCCCTCTGGCAGTGGGAAGCCATTCCCTGTGTCCTGTCCCTCCACCCTTTGTCCCCAGTCCCTCTCCAGCTCTCCTGGAGCCCCTTTAGGCCCTGGAAGGGGCTCTGAGGTATCTCCAAACCCTTCCTGAACACCCCCAGCTGTCCCAGCCTGGCTCCAAGAGCAAAGGGGCTCTGCTGCATTGATTTGTAGAATTTGGGGAATTCTGCTCAACTCTGTCACTAGACAGGCAGGAAACTTTAAAAATGCACAGCAAAAAAAAAAAAACAAAAAAAACAAAAAACAAAACNAAAAAAAAAAAAAAAAAAAAAAAAAAAAAAAAAAAAAAACACACCACCTGAGAAATGGAGCACAAAGTTGGTGAGAAATGCTGAGCAGGAGGGCTGGGCTGCTGCAGGGTCAGTCCTGACCATGTCCACCAAAGGATGTGGTCAGGAAAAGGCTGCAAATAAACACTCAGAGCTCTCAAATGCCTTTACCAAGGAAGCCAATGCCACACCACATGTCAGAGACTGAACACCCAGACAGAGGTTACATTAATGTTATTTTTAGGGGTTTTTTCTCTTTTATCACTCACAAGCCTTATTCAGAAAAAGCCTCAGGATCTCTTGCCATTTTGTATAACAATTGTAATCCTTTCCATTAGCCAGGGTTAAGAGAAAAAAGATTTGAAGCCAGGAAAGGAGAAGGGTGAAGTGCCCCTGTGGCAAATCCTGCTGTTAATGATAGAAGTAGTCTCCAAGAAGTTAAATTATATGTCTTAAAGCTCATTTTAAAATGTAGGCTCACACTGAATTCTGAGCCACAGTAGCACAGGTCGGAATCTGGCTCAGAGTAGCTGCTGCAGATAAGGGCACATTTTTCATAAAGGAATCCTTCACCCATTAAAAGCTGAAGTTTTTGGAGCTGTCCACATCAGTTTTAACTGACAGTTACATACCCAAATTTTGTTCCATTGGGTTAAAATATGACTGACTATTCTTTCCTCCTTTACTAAGTTGCTACCTGTAGCACAAAGTTGCACATGACCTTTGGACTGTAAACCTCAGGCATTAAATACCTCATTGCCCACTGGCCCACTCCAACCAAAAATCAGCTTCCTTAAGAGTTTCTGCACCCAGGGTCTGCAAGGTTTGGGCTTCCACAGCAGCCCCAGGGGCTCCCAGGAAACGCTGGAAGGGGTGGGATTTACAGTGGCTAACCCAGGGTGACTTTTCAGGGACCCAGGGAAGCAGAGGGACACAAACTGAACACTCTGGGGCAGGGTTTGGTTCCTGGAAACTCTCAGTGAGTTCCAATCACCCTCCTCTCTCTTTACACTGCAAATGAGCCCATCAGCATCATTACACTGCTTGTTGTAGAAAACATCAGCATTAATCTCAAAATTGTGTCAACAAAATATGCTCATTTGATTGCTTCCAAAGCCATCAAACGAGGAATCAGGATATTATTATTGCTATTACTCATGCCTGAAGTTTATAAATGTGAAGGTTAATAAAGTCATTCCATTCCCTGGGAATGAGTGTAGATAGATGTGTCCTTTCAGCTGATCTCCCAGCTGGGGGAGATAATCCATACTAAGAACTGGTGTCCCTGTGATTAATGGCACCTCACAGGCCACAACCACCATCAGAGTTCACTTTCCCTGATAAATCCACATCAGAGTAAGAACTCTGTAGGACAGGCAAAGTGTGCCACAACAACAAAACTCCAAAGTCCACCTAGCTCTTAAATCCATTAAAAACCATCAGCACATGCTATGGGATTTGGTAAGCTCATGTGGAATTTGCTGCTGGATCAGCTACCAGTTAATATATTTGAATATATTACCAATATATACCCAACCTTGTGCCAGTGTGGGCTCAGATTCAGTGTACAGAAGGCATCATCACCACAAATTGTGTAACTTCACACTCAACAGCTCTTTAAAAATCCATCCCTTCTCTAACTCAGTCTGTAATAGCTATAATTCAACCAGGCAGAGAGGTTCTGGCATTCCCTGGAACTCTTGAATCCATCTGTCTGCTCCAAGTGGCTGCAGGAACTCAGAGCCTGCTCCAAGCCCTTTGACAATACTTTACAAACCCACAGAATATGGGGCTGTAAAACAAAACTCAACCTTGATTTCCATCAAGGCAAACAACAAAAGACAGATGCAAAATTCAATTAAGATCACCTGCAGAGAAGTGAGCAAACACTTATTAGATCCCATCACCTCCACAGCCTCACTCTGTCATCTGAGAAAAGGCAGGATAATAAGGAATTCTGACTATCTGTGCCTGCACAGCTGCCTTACCTGCCAGTGAATCTCACAAGAGCCAATCCATGCAGAAAAGATGAAAGCTAGACCCAAAACCACTTCAAATTAACTACAATGCACAAGGCAGAACCTGCTGTTCCACATCCCTTGTGCACAGGGGTGAACACCCAACACTGACACCCAGAGAACTCCTGCTGGAAAGTGTCAGGCACATTCCAAACCCAAGAAACTCTGAGGAGGAAGACCTGTCTGTGAGATAACCCTGCAGATACACAAGTTTCTCTCAGACTTGCTCACCTGTGCGTGACTAGTTCAGATCCCAAAGCCCAGAGCACCTGGCAAGGATTCCTGCAGGACAGTAGGTTTAAGCTCAGGATAAAACAACAGTGTCCCACCCATTTTACACAGTCCAGCATTCCATGAGAGGGAAAACGGCTAAAATGGCCAGAGGGAGAACGACTCACCTGGCACAGGAAACCTCTCAGTGCAGACTCAGAGCCTAGAAAGGGGATGGGAATTCACTTATAGCACACTCAGAGAGAACTCTCAGGCCCACACCAGCAGTTGCCCTCCCAGGATTTAATCCTTTGCAGGACAGAGTTCAGCCCTCACAGCAGAACAACTCTGCCAGCTCCTTCAGGAAAAGGCTCAAAGGATCAACAGCTGCAGGTTCCAGCTCCAGGTGAGTGCCTGTGCTCAGACAGAAGCTGCCCCTCTGATCAGGGGTGGCACCTGGCTCACAGCCACAGCAACCTGATCTGCACAGAGACACAGTTACTGCAGAACACAAGCACATCCAACACCCAGGCCTCTCTCCCTGCTCCAGCAGAGCACCAGCAAGGCTGAGGAGAAGGTTTGGATCCTGCCCCAGCCAAGGCACAGACAGCAGTGAACTTCCCCTGCCTATGTAAACCCAGACCACAGTGACTTCAGCACCGACTCCTTCCAGCAAACAGCAGGAAGTATTTTATTGCTGTGCTCACTTTATTTGTAAACTGGCCTATGATATGTGGTTTTCCTGGATTACACTGCTCGTCGATCACGATGTCGCTGTATTCTGTCAGCCAGGGAAAGCTCAATGCCCAATTCTTCAGCCAAGCCAAGCCCTGGCTGTCACCACTGCCCCGGCAGGGCTGAAGCACCGCCCAGGAGCTCCTGCTGCAGCACCCGCGGTTCCCTTTTGGCCGCTGACCTCTAGTGGTGAGCGCAGGAGAGAGAGGAGACAGGAACCACGTTCTCCATTTTGGCCGCATTTTGGGAAAGAGCTGTGAGAAGCCCACAGGGCAGAGGCAGTGCAGGGAAGGAAGGTGTAATTACAGAGGTCAGCTTGGTGAGAAGGGCATGGACAGGAGCTCAAGGGTGCACCAGCAATCACAGCACCATGGAAAGGTCACTGAGTGGGAAGTGGGTCAGCAGGTGGGCTCAGAGCACATCACAGGCCATCCCTTCCCACCCTGAGCAACAACTGCTCACCAGCAAAGGGTGGGGAGCACAGCAAGGCCCTGCAGCCGTTCCCTGTCCCTATTCCTTTGTGTGAGGTGAGTGTTACACATCCCAGCTCAGACTGAGCACAGGTAGGGGATGCCAACAGCACCACTGGGAACAGAGCCAGCAACAGCCTGGGATGAAGCAGGAACTGGGGTTGTGTGACAGGCCCAGGGCCTGAAGCACCTCAGCCTAGGGCATCAGTGAGCAGGGCAAGGTGCTCTGGCAGCCAGGTGTTCCTGCTGCACCTGCAGCTTTGGTCCTGGCCTCACACACCTGCACTCAGTGAATCAAACCCACAGGCAGTACAGAACAGGACCTGTGTTCAGGGCTGGGAATCTCAGAGCAGAGATTTGCAGACAGGTCCAGTGTTAGCTCTGCAAGTGAATCTCCCTCAGACTGGGAATCACAGATTACCACTGCAGCACTGCTTGCTGAGCAAGCCAGTCTGTGACTACAGCCAACACACCTCCAAAGGTGTTCTTTTCTGGGACAGGTTCTTCAATAGCTCATATTTTACTCTCCCTCTAACCAAGCCCTACAGATTCAAATCCAGCCAGTAACATTTTAATCAATCCAATTGCTCAGTGGCCAAGACCTGACTATTCCATACCCCCATCTAACAGCAGTACCTTTGCTTTCTTCATGTGGCCCATGATATTGCCAAGATCTTCAACATCAATGACAGAATCCGTGCCTCCAGCTTCCTCCTCACTACTGGTTTCAAACAATTCCTCTGCCTGTAGGAGAGAAATATTTATATCACTGTTAAATATAAGAATAAGCTAAGCAGTGAAATGAGCTTTCTTCTTCAGTGAAGACCACTGAAAGCAAGGAATAGCCTACCAAAAACCTATAGGATGGATATGGAACCCTGAACCCCTTTAAACCCAAGTGCCTTGCAGACAGCAAGATTTATTCCTCCTGCCCCTGCAGCAGCCAGCACTCCCAAACCCAGCCAGAAGAACCACTTACTTTCCTATAAAATTCAACCCAGCAATAACTTCCAACCCATAGTAAATGGCTCAGGGGAGGATTAAAGTACTATAGCAGCTCTGGGTCTTGCACTGGAGAGCAACAGAGAGGATTTCTTGGCCAAAATTTGCAATCAATAAATACTCCAGGAGAGAGGAATGATTACAGGCAGACACACACAAAGGACATGCAGGGTTTGCTCTGCTAACACTCCCCAGCTGCCTTTGGAAAACCCTGGGATGCAGGCAGAGCAGCTGAGCTTCACAGGGTTGGACTGGAAGCAGGTTAATGACTCACAGGGAACTGAATGGCCCCCTTGACCCTGGGACAAGGCAAAGGCACTGCTGAGAACCCAGCCTGGCTCCCTGGAGCACCTGTCCCCAGTCAAGAGCAAGATTCCCTCATCACACAAATGCCATCGAGCCTGGGTCCATCACTAATTCTTTGGTCCCTCTCTTGGATGGCTCACTCTACTTTTTATTGCCATGGGATCTCAGCCCTCTTCTCCCCCTGCTCCAGAACAAGTACCAGGCTTCCACAGCAGCCCTCTGGACTGCAGGAGGAAGGGGAGAAGTCAAACAGTGTCCAAATGAAATAAGGCCTCAAGGATTTTGGCTGTACCTCAGTATTCTCATGTTCTGACGTTCCATGTTCATGGTCCAAGCTTTCCTTGCTCTGCTTCTCTGAAGATTTGCACTTCCCTTTCTTGCACTTCCCACTGCAGGGCTTCTTTTCCCCTTTGCAGAGCGCCTGGAGCCGAGTGAGGAATTTGACCTTCCAGGCCTCAAAGTCAGCCTCGATGCTGCCATGCTTGCTCTGGGCCACATTGCAGTCCCCCTCAGCCCGAGTCATGATCCTGCTGGCACTGAGCATCCACAGCCACCTGTCCATCCTCCTTCCAACCTAGGGTAGGAGAGGAAATTAAACCAAGGCCAAGTTCAAGCAGCCAACCAAGAAAGCAAGGATCAGCCCTGGGAAGAGCCAGTGAGCTGCATGGCACTGCAGGGCAGGGACCTGGGGAGTCCCTCTCAGGAGCTGGCTCAGCACAGACACAGGGCAGCCTCAACACCACCACACCCCCTCAGACTCTGTAGGGAAATCCCTGTGCCATCCCTGGTGTGAAGGGATGGGCTCTGGGACTGCTCTGGGTGGTTGCTCAGAGTGGTCACAGTGTGTGACACACGGCCCCAGCTGTGACTGCAGCCTGTGACAAGTGATGCCATTTTTCTGTGTGAGATGACACCCATGAGCAGGCAGAGATACTGTCACAGTTCCCATCAGGGAATAAAGCTAAAATCCACATCACAAAAAGGAGCAGTCAGGAGCACCCAGTCAGCACAACAGCTGCAATTCCTACACAGACCACCAGCGCCATTCAGGTTTGAAGCATTTCATGCAGCCGAGGCTCTGAGAGGAGCAGGAAGCTCCAGGAACACTCACTGTGTTGTAGTGATCCACATAGGCCGAGTTCCCCAGCCCGAACACGGCGTATCTGAGACCCTGCAGGAAGCTTTTCCCAACGCGGAAATCACTGGATGCCTCTTCCAGCCACTTGCAGAACCAGGCTGCACTCTCTGGGGGCTGCCCCTCGGTGTAGGTGGCCACCAGGAACACACAGATGTTCCTGCTGCTTGTCTGGTCACACAAACAGGGCAGGAGAGAAAAGGAATCACTGCATTTTCCAGAACTTTCTTTTCAAGCAAAGAGTTACAACACCCAGGCAGCTGGGAGAAAACAAAAGACAAGGCTGTCTCCTGTTGGGGTGGGATGGTGCAGGTGACAATCCCACAGGTGCTTGGGAAAACCTGCAGAGCACCTTCAATTAGCAGAGAGGTCAAGCTGAACAGGGACACAGTGGCAGAGCAGAACTGCACATCCAGCCCCATCAGCAGCTTCCTGGCACAACTCCTTCAGCAGGAAAGTGCCCCACGGATAAATATTTCAAACTCCTCAACCTCGCATTTACAGGTGTGCTAGGGGCAGTATCAAATCCATGGCAATTTATACTGAAACCCTAAGGAACCCCCAGCACACAGTTCCCAACAAAACTTTTTGTTAGGATTAATTAAAACTCTCAAGTAGCAACTATCAATATTCACAGAGGAAAAACCCATCAAGGATTGCTCTACATAAATACACCTCACAAGGAATTTCTAACTCAAAGGCCTCTAAAGGCTGCAGAGGCATCACCACCTTCCCATTCAGGTTCTGCACCCTGCCCAGGTGTACAGGGCACCTGGGGCAGCCACTCTCACCCAGCTCACACCTGAGTTACAGAGCTGGCTCATACAGAGCCACTGTCACAGCAAAATACCCTTCTGGTGCTTTGAAATTCTCAAAATTTAGCTATTTTTTGCTGGGGGTTGATGGGCTACACTTGCATATGTAGGGAAACAATTCAACACAAAGGATTTTCAAGACAATAGGAGAAAAATACAAGAGGGAAACAGCCTTGATAATCCCAGGAAAAGCTTGTATTTATTACTGGTGTTTATGCCATACTCACCTCCTCTGCTAAACCATCTTCTGGATCATAGTCTCCCATGTTAATGACTTCCACAGGCAAATTAAGGGAAGTAACAGCTTCAGCCAGAGCTTTAGCAAATCTCTGAACAAAGAAACACAGGAAGTTATCAATTACTTCAAGCCACACAAGCCCTGCTGTGCTCAGCCACAAGACTTCTCCCAGCGCAGGAAGAATAATGACACAGGAGGCCTGGACACTGGCACTGCAATTTCTCACATTAAAACAAAACTGGAGTATACCGGCTGAGAGTTATAACATTATAATAATTTATCACTTCACAGTTACACACACAAATTACATTTCTTCTCGAGAAAGCACCAAAAGCAGCACTTCTCTCTAAGAAGACCTGCTAGAAAATTAAAATTATAGTGCAAGAGTGAACTTTTAGATTTATAATCAATCTCTACTGCACGCCTTGCTTAAAGGGAGGAGGAAAACTGTTACTTTTATTTAATTTTCACATATTTTGCAATTTGGGCAATGCTTGTAACAAGTTAATGAATGTGCTGATGAACACCCAGATCTGTACCCAGGGCAGTGTTTGAAGGCAAGCAACGTTCTTGGATCCCAACAATATTCCAAAGCAATTTCACAAATATGCAATAGAAGTACAGATACCTTTGCTGTGCCAGTCTGAGAGCCATAGAAAATCTTCACTCCAGCAACATAGACCTCCTGTGCCTGAGGCAGGGCACATCCATTTCCCAGTTTGTCTGCTGTTTCCTCCGGGGAAGAGGGATTCCCATGGGATTTCTCACCCTATGAAACAAGAGCTGAGTCACATTCAGTCCCTCTTCCAAGGGCTGTCAAACCAAGAGCATTTAAAATTCAAATCCTGGGGCCACTCTCAGCAACAGTCAAAGCATTTTGGTTCCTCTCACACCCAGACAAACACACCAGGACATGTTTTCCTGACCTAGGCCAAAAAAATACCCACGTGTCTGGGAGGTAACAGGATCCAGCTGAACCTCCCAGCTCCTGCAGATCTTCAGCCACCTCCACGAGGAGGTTTTCAATTCCTGAATGGCCTAATCCCCTCCCATCCTAAAACCAGCCCAACCCTGTCTAGCATCATGGAAACATGGGCACAAGCAGAGGGGTTTACCTGGAGTGACAGGGAAACCCAGGGGGACATATTCTCCCAGTGGGAGGAGTGTCCTGCTGAGCTCTGCCCCAATGTCAGAGCAATGAGGGCTCTTAATGCCCCCCAGACACAAATAATCCATGTTGAGGATCATAACCAGGTAACCAAACTGCACTTGGGATTTGCAGCACCCTCAGTGGGCCCCTTTATCCAGTAACTACTCACTTCCACCCATGTTTTTGGGGTCTTCTCAGAGAAAAGTGAGCTGACAGGCTCAGTTACCTTCCTTTTGGTTCTAGTGGTGGTGAACTGGATGACAATCCAAAGGCTGATCCCAAAAGCAACAGCAGAATAGATGTAAAATCTGTGCAGCCATATGGACACCAGGCAAGCATGGAAGTAGCTCCACGTATCCATTGAGACATCTAAATCTGTAATGTCACGGATTCCTACAGAGTGAATATGGAATGAGCACACACAAAATAATCACACAGTACCCACAGTCTCACGTCATCAGCTATTGCCCAGGCTTTGCAGAAAACAGCTTCTGGCTAGAGACAAGGCACTAAAATTGAATCAAGAAGCCTTTACCTCCTCATGTGTGTGAGCTGAGCTCCAAGCTAACATTCCATACTGTCAGAGGGCAGCTCTGTTACAAGGAAATGCAGATAATACTTGTGCTGTCCAAGTGCCTGGAAGGAAAAAATCCTTGTGAAATATCCACTGGATCATACTGGCCTCTAGTTTTACACAAACCCAACAAATGCAGCTCTCTGGAATGAGAAAGCTCCAGTCCAAGGGGGAAATCACCTGCACAGAACTTTCTGCTGAACACAACCCTTGCTGACACACAACAGATGTCACACAGATTACAGAGTTTCAAAGGCAGAATGAAACCGGGATTCAATTGGAAGCACTTTCACAGAATTCTACGATGCATGTGAAGTTTGATATGGAACAACTGAGACATTTCAGGCTGGCTCAGAACAGAATGTCAGGGTACAGCTGTACCACCTGCACGGTGTCTGGGAATATCTATTTCATATGCACTCCAAAAAAGGCTGGTTTGTGATACTTATTGACTGAGGAACACAGCTTACACCCTCCTACTGTCATCTGCAGCTTGGATCTTGTTTTCGCAGATAACAGTCGAGAGCACAGAATCCAAGTATTTCCAAGAGGCTGGAAACTGGCTGTTACTCAGGTTACCAGAGCAAAGGCTTAAGGGGATGCCCTTCACCCCTCCAGCAATAACAGTGAGACTCACAAAAGAGAAGGGCCAAGAGCACTTGCCCAGTGTTCCCAGTTTTGCACAAACCAGCTACAGGGATTCCCTTAACCTCTGTACAATTTCCTCAATGCAATAGATGCTAGATATATTCCAGAGAATTTTAGCTCCAAAACAGACACACACACACACACTCATTCACTATTATCTCCTATACAACTACACGCCCCCATCATGGTTATCACCCCCAAAGACAGACACACCCTCCACCCTCATGGTTATTCCTCCTCTCACAGTTAATGCCCCTCTCTTCACCAAATACCCCTCACAGTTATCATCCCACCACCCTCACAGTTATTAAACACTCCCCACCTCAGAGTTACTACCCCCCTACACCACTAAGTAATACCCCCACAGCCATTATTATTATCCCACAAACACGGTTATTATATTCCCCCTTGCGGTTATTAGCCCATACACACCGTTATTACCCCACAAACACGGTTATTATACCCCCCCTCACAGTTATTAGCCCATACACGCATTATTATCCCACAAACACGGTTACTATATCCCCCCTTGCGGTTATTAGCCCATACACGCATTATTATCCCACAAACACGCTTATTATACCTACCCCCCACACACACACACGTTATTACCCTCACACCCACAGAGTTATTACAGTTATTACCCTCACACCCACAGAGTTATTACAGTTATTACCCTCACACACACGGTTATTCCGTTCCCCCCACCACGGTTCTCCCTCTCCACCCCATCCCCGCCCGGCCCGGCTCCCCTCACGCCGCCATGCGCCGCTCCCGCCCCTTCCGCCCAGCCCCGGAGCTGCCGCCATTCACTGCCGGGCCGGGCCGGGCCGGGGGCGGAGCGGGCTGCGGCCGCCATGTCCATCTTCACCCCCACCAACCAGATCCGCCTCACCAATGTGGCCGTGGTGCGGGCGCGGCGCGCCGGGAAGCGCTTCGAGATCGCCTGTTACCGCAACAAGGTCATGGGCTGGCGCAGCGGAGCGTGAGTGCCCGGAGAGGCGGCGGGGAGGCGGCTCGGACCCGGCGTGGGGCCCGGGGAAGGGCCCGTGTGGGGGCCCGGGTTGTGAGGGGGTCGTACCCGGGCACGCCGTGTGGGGGCTCGGCGGTGGCGAGGGAGGGGAGCCCGTGTGGGCACCGGGAAGGGCCAGTGTGGGGCCCGGGGTGTGGAGGGGCGAAGGCAGTGACCGTGCAGGGCCCAGGTGTGGGGCCGGGGATCGTGCGCGGTGCCGGTCCCCGGATCTGGCCCCGGGAGGAGGCGCGGGACCGGTAACGGGAGCACCGCGCCCGTTCCTGGGCAGCGACAGTGCGGTGCTGGAAGGTTCCGGCTGTGCTGATTCAACCCGGGGCACCGGAGCTGTGTTTGCTCGCTGAACACAACTGTACTCCTGGCGTTGCTGCACTGCTGGAGACGAACAAGGGGCAATGGTTTCTAACTGACAGACGGCAGGGTTAGGTGGGATATTGGGAAGGAATTCTTCCCTGTGAAGGTGGGCAGGCCCTGGCACAGGGTGCCCAGAGAAGCTGTGGCTGCCCCTGGATCCCTGGCAGTGCCCAAGGCCAGGCTGGACAGGGCTTGGAGCACCTTGGGACAGTGGGAGGTGTCCCTGCTCATGGCAGGGGGTGGAACAGGATGGGCTTTAAGGTCTCTTCCAACCCAAACCATTCTGGGATTATTCTGAGTTTTCTACATTTGTCTCAATCTCCAGGGAGAAAGATCTTGACGAGGTCCTGCAGACGCACACAGTGTTTGTCAATGTCTCCAAAGGCCAGGTGGCGAAGAAGGAAGATCTGGTTAAAGCATTTGGAACAGATGACCAAACAGAAATCTGTAAGATGGTAGGTTTCACACGCTTCACTTTATAAAAGATTTGAGACGATTTAGGCACACAGGTTGGTTTGTACTGAAGGGTGTTCATAGAATGCTGCTGTAGATGAAAGAGTTGGTTGTGAAGAAATGGGTAAAAAGAAGCAGTAGCTCTGTTTTATGGGTTCAAATTTGGTATAGGCGTGCGGCTGAAAAGAATTCTGTCTAACACACAACTTGCATGCACCAATGTCTCTGGACACAGCCAGCACTGAAGAGTGCTTCACATAAGTTATCAAGGATGCAGAGAAAGCAAGGGACAGTTGCTTACTTTGGAGAGCTCACTGAAGTGTTAATAACAGATCTAATTTCTTAGTCCTTATTGGTGGAATATGAGCTGTGGACTTTGCTGTGGGTGATGAGATTTCAGTAAATCTCTTGGGCCAGGAGGGACATTCCTGTTCTGGGGTCACCAGGCCCAGCATCACCAGCTGGGCTAGGGAGGGGATTGTCCTGCTCTGCTGTGTGCTGGGGCAGTTTTGGGTGCCTCAGTATAAGAAAGATCTAAAGCTGTCAGAGTCCAAAGAAAGCTATCAAAGAAGGTGAAGGATCTGGAGGGGCCACACGAGGAGCTGCTGAGGGCTTGGTCTGTCCAGCCTGAGGAGACTGAGGTCAGACCTCCTCAGGGTTTGTGGCTTCTCCTGAGGGACAGCTCCAATCTCTGCTCTGTGGGACAGCACCCAGGGAACGGCTGAGGCTGTGCCAGGGGAGGGTCAGGCTGGATTTTGGGAAAAGATTCTTCCCCCAGAGGATGCTGGACACTGCCCAGGCTCCCCAGGGAATGGACACAGCCCCAAGGCTGCCAGAGCTCCAGCAGTGTTTGGACACCACTCCTAGGGATGCACAGAGTGGGATTGTTGGGGTGTTTGTGCAGGGCTGGGGTTGGACTGGATGATCCCTGGGGTTCCTTTCCAGCTTGAGATATTCTGTGATTCTGTGAAATCTGTGTTTCTCTCATTCCAGTTTAGTGTTTCTGTGGTGAGTTTTTTTGTCTGAAGCCTTTCCAGTGCTGTCGGTTATAATGACTCACATTATTAATTTGCTGACTGTTTGGTGCACTTCAAATCTCACCCAACCTTTCAGGCAGCTGTCAGATTTAACAAAGTTACTCGCCCTGTCACTCTTTAAATCCACGATGCTCAGTAATTCCTGTGTCTCAGATTCTGTCCAAGGGGGAGCTGCAGGTGTCGGACAAGGAGCGGCACACGCAGCTGGAGCAGATGTTCCGAGACATCGCCACCATTGTGGCTGACAAGTGCGTGAACCCCGAGACAAAGCGGCCCTACACGGTCATCCTCATCGAGAGGGCCATGAAGGACATCCACTACTCTGTCAAACCCAACAAGAGCACGAAGCAGCAGGTGAGTTCCCTGCAGGATCAGCTCCTCCTCCAGTGTAATTCCTCAGGTCTCAGTCACAAAGGGATCAGCAAAGCCCCGGGATCTGAGGCCCGCACGGGGATTATTCGGCCATCTGGCAGCTGGGTGCTGGGGAGAAGCAGCTCCTGAAACTCGGGCAATTTGTTCACTAAGAATTCAGAGAAGGGAGAAAGAAAGGAAAAAAACAGCAGTGGTACACCTAGAACAGAAATAAAAGGTTTATTATTTATGCTAACTGAGGTTTTATAGCAGGTTTGCATCTGAGCCACATCGGTGTGTGATGTTTTGCAGTATAACTACTTAATTTTATTTCAGACAGTTTATAAGTGTTCAAAGTGGTCACAAACAACAAGAAGTCTGTATTTCCTTGTTAATTTGTCAAAAGAGCATGATAGCAGCTTCCCTGCACCAGAGTAGCAGTGACCAGCACTGAGAGATGGCTCTGAAGCTGGGGAAAAGGTTCGAGATTTGGATTTGGATGCTGGTGTCTAAATGCTCTTTTTCATGTCCAATAGGCCCTGGAAGTGATCAGGCAGCTGAAGGAGACCATGCAGATTGAACGTGCTCACATGAGGCTGAGATTTATCCTGCCAGCAAAGGAGGGCAAGAAGCTGAAAGAGAAGCTCAAACCACTGATTAAAGTTATTGAGAGTGAAGACTTCCAGGAAGAGCTGGAAATTGTAAGCAAAATTTGACTTACACCTGTCTATTTTACTAGGAGATGAATTCATAGATGGAAGTTGTTTAGGTAAACTTCAGGTTTACCAGAGATCCTGAATCAGAGCTGCAGCTGGGAATTTTTAATTTCACACAATCCTAGTGATGTGAGCATGGAAGCAGCCTTTGGTATCCAGAGGCTGCTGCTCTAAGCTGAGGAGTGCACAGTGCAATTCCTCTTAGTAGTAATGATCCTGCAACACTGATAAGTTTCTCTCACATGTGGAATGTTACTGTAACTTATTTGGGGACTTGGGGCTGGATTTTGAGAGTGGTTAATTTTTTTTTTTTAAATCAGTGTATGGTGAAGCAAAAATTGGTATTAAAATCTTCGTGAGAACAGATTAGAATCCAGCAATCTCAACTGGCAAAAGCCATATCCAGCATGGGGAACTGGAAGTGCAGAGCTCTTTGGAAAGATTGCTGCAGATAGTGCTTGTCAACTCTGCGGGATTGTTTTAATGAATGTTAGGCCTTGGGTAAGGGTTGATGAAATTCAAACCTTCTTGGCTGACTGATGAAATGTGGAACATTACAGGTGTGCCTTATCGACCCAGGCTGCTTCAGGGAGATCGACGAGCTGATCCGCAGTGAGACCAAAGGGAAAGGATCCCTGGAAGTGCTCAGTCTGAAGGATGTGGAGGAAGGAGATGAAAGGCTTGAATAATAAAACCTTCCTGCGGTAGATCTGCTTCAACAACCTCCCCACAGTGACTGGTGTAGCTGCTCTTCTGTTCAGCCTTCCTGGCTTTTTACAATCTCTTGCTGCCAAATATTTTCTGACACTAATCATTTGGAATTTTGCCATGCAGTGTGGGTTGGGTTGTTTTTATCATTTTACACCTACTTGGTTTACAGATGTCTTTGCCTGTAAGAAGATTTTGTGTCAGAGTTGCACTAATAAGGACTGAGTTAGGATGTGGTAGGAGGTTACTCTGGCTTTGCTTTAGTTTCAGGGTTGCTGTTGAGGAGTGAGTGCCAACCGTTTGTACCTTCAGGTTGTCAGTGTTGAGTGGGAGATTGCACTGGTCACTGAGGAGTGGCTTTGTCAGGAGAGGGACCTTAAGGAAAGAGCTGCGTTTTCACTTCTAAACAGGTGCTAAGTGTGGATCATGTCGAAAAATCATCTTGGCAGCGTGAAAACTGACTTAGGCTTCTATAATTGGCTGCTTGATAATTAAAGTACTTCAAAGGACCATTCATAAAGAATTCCTTCACTGGCTCTAACAGCACTTGCTGACGTAGAGATATGTTCTCCAAATAATTTATTGTAGAATATATTTAGCTACATTAATAAAAACAAATGATCATCTATTTATATATTACAGATACAGAAAGAAGTAAGATACTTATTTTTGTTAATAGTAGAGGAGATATCCCTGGCTGTGGCAGTGCTTTTGTAGGCTGAGGGAGTAGCCTGTGCTTGAGAGCTGCTGCTTTCACATGATAAAATGAATCTCAAACAGGCAGTGGTGGCCTCTGGCCATGGAGCCAGACAGGCTTTTGTTGGACAGTAATTCCCAGCAGGACTTGTTTGTGTGTGCCCCTTTGCTTTTTAGTGCAACAGAACAATTCTGGCAGCTGTCCTTTATCCTCTGTCCTTTTTTTTTTTTTTTGCTGCTCTCTAATCCATGCACAGAATTTCCAGCCAGCTCCTGAGGCATGGGATATAGTTCTTGCTAATTCTGTTAAATCTTGCTGCAGCTGTGTTAAACAAATGATTTGAAGTTGAACCAGGGTATTTCAAAGAAAAGGGAAAGAGAGGACAATGGGGGAAGGAGATACTAAAAATAACAAAGCACCCAGCAAAGCAGATATGGTTCAGTGACTGGAAGCTAAATCAGCAGGAATGTGAGGAACCTTTGATATGACATCCCTGTTTCCATGCAGGCAGTGGGCAGCAGGTGAGGAGCTGTGGGCCAGCCAGGGATGAGATCTCTCCCAGGTGAGCATGGTGCTCTTTGGCTGCTCTTGCCTTCCAGAGACTCCCCCTTTATGTGACAGTTAAACAGAGCTGGGTTTGTGCTCCTGACCTTTCCTCTGCACCTTCAACTCATTGTGAATTTTCTGTAATTTCGTCAGGGAGAGTGGAAATCAGCTGGAGGAGGGGAGGTTGGACATGTGAGGTGGCTGCAGGGCTGGATCCTCAGTCCAAGACTGCCCCTTGGGAGTGGATTTCTGCAGCAGCCAATTTGTGTGCACTCATGCAAGGACAGGATCAATTCTTTCAGCAGTATTTTGGGAGGATCTGCCTCTCTAGAGCCTGAGTTTTGCTGAGGGCAGGTGAAACAGAGATTCTTGAACCACTTTATCCATTTTAAAATGCTTGTTTCTTCCCAAGGGTTTGAATGCTGCCCAGGAAAGGGAGGGGTGTAGTGACTGGACCTGCCGTGCAGACAGGGCTGAAGGGTGGAGAGCTCTGTGTGCACGGGGCAGCTCCTGGATACCACCCTGAGCTGCTGCCTTCAAGTGCCCCTCTCTCCAGGCACACTTTGCAAAGCACTGAAGATGATCATGGTGATATTTAGCTTGTCACTGGCAATCAGCACTAGCCTGCAATTCATAAATATGCAAATGAAACGCTGAGCAAGAGCCTCAGAGGGTATTGCGTCAGTAATACCTCATTTCACAATTCTTTGATTTCTTGGTTTGCTCTGTTTAACACCTTGAGCACAACAGGAGAGCAGCAGGTGAAAGATCTGGAGTTCCAGCACCTGAATCTAAGCTGATTCATGAGCTTGGTGCTAGGAAGGCAATTTCTTTACAAAGTCTTTTTCTGCAAATCCAAACATTAAGGATTTTCTCTGGTAGAGGGAGCTTGAGTTTATTTATGGACAAATAAAGATACGTGCTGGCATTTCTTGTGTTTGTAGTTCAGCAAGAACATATGGTGAGCATCAGAATAAAGCTCAGGATTGGTAACTGCTTTGTGTTTGCCCATTCCAAGGAGAGCATAAGTCCCTGCACAACCATTTCCTGGCTAATTACCTGAAATTTCCAAATAGGTGGGCATTTAAATAAGATGGCAGCTTCCAGGAGAGCACTGCTGGTGTGTTTGCACCTGTGTTTTCTCTGAAATTGTCCTGTTCCTGGTGGGGCTCACAATGGTCCCTGACAAGTGCCACAGCAATGGAAAACAAAGCTGGAATGCTCCTCCGCCCCCTTCCAAGAGCTCATTAATGAGCTGTTAATGACCCTGCTCCCTGCAGAAGCCTTGAGGAGGGGCCTGGCCCGAGGCTGTGGCCGGTGGCGGTTGGCAGTGCCACGGTGACAGTTGCAGGGTGGAACCCTGTGGGCACAACGCTGTGATCCCCCCCGTGGCAGCAGGGCCCGGGGATCTCTCCCGCGGGCTCTGGGAATGCTGGGCCGGGGGATGGAGGCCCCCGGCAGCACACGCGGCCCCAAGGCCGACCTGAGCCAGCGCAGCCAGGAGATGCGTGGCCTCGTGTCCCTGCAAGGTGCTGCCTCAGGCTGCCTGGGGACAGGGCTGTCACGGCCCCCTCGCCCCGTCTGGTACCATTGGCTCCCTGATGTCCCCCAGAGCAAGGCGGGAAGATTTTCGCTCAGTCCTGCGAGGAAAAGCTCCGGCAGAACAGGGAGCTGCTCCCCAGCCTGCAGGCGGCCTTGCAGGAGGATTCCAGCGTCCTGAAATTTGTCCTGAAGGTACTAGGGGGTGCCTCCTGCTGCAGCCCCAGCTCCTCCAGGAGCTGGCAGCACAGGCCAGCAAAAGGCTGTGTCATTCCCAGTCACAGCGACCATCTCTGTGTCCCTCCCCTGCCCGCAGTACAACAAACTCCCCATTAAGGATGCTTTTGGAGAGGGCCAGGAGCTCGTTTCGGCCACTGAGAGCTTGGAGGTAATGGCAGGGCTTGGGAGCAGGGGCTGCTCCTGGGGCACTGGGGACACTGGGAAGAACAGTACATGGCAGAGGGACATGGTGCCAGCACCAGGACAGCCCCACGGGGCTGCTCTGAAGACACCTCTGGTCCCATGGGTCCCTTTCCACCGTGGCACTCCTCCATGCAGCCCCTTTGCCCCAGCAGCCCTCCTGGCTGTCCCACCCGGCGTGTCCCTGGCACTGCCCTCATTCCTGCCATCATCCCTGGCACCGAGATGCTGTCCCTGCCCTTCACTGCTGTCCCAAGGTTGTGCCCTGGTTACAAACCCGTGGAGATTGAGGCACTGTGCCCACGGAGCTGCCTTTGCCCGGGGGCCTCTTGCTGGGACAGAGTGGTGTCACTGCTCTCTGACAACATCCCCATCTGGGCCCTGATCGATTCTATTGATCCCCAGCCCTGGTCCATGTTATGCAGAGCCTCTAAGCCCAGCTCAGGCCTGCCAGCAGCAGTTGCCCACTGCTGCCTTACCCCAGCCAGCCCCCAGAGCAAAGCTCTCCCAGACCCTATCCTGCCAAACAAGTGACAACATCCTAGAGCAGCATCCCAGTGTCCCCAGCCCTACATTGGGGGGACTTTTCTGGGCAGCACCTCCTTCTCCTGCAGCATCCAGCCTGGGAAATGCTCTCATGCCCATCCAGGTGGTCATAAAGAAGATTGAGGCCAAAGTCCATGAGCAGGTGAAGGTGTGTGACGTGCTGCTGCACCAGCTGAAGCAGTGGAGCCAAGCCAGGGACGAGCGCCAGAGGCACCTGCAGGAGCTGCAGGATGCTGAGATGGACCCCAAGTGGCAAGAGCCACAGCTGCAGGTAGCCAGGAGCCTTTCCTGGTGTGCCAACACCCACAGAGAGCTTTAATCCATCCCCAGCTGGCCACTGGGCACGGCACATGGAGTCACTTCCCCTCCGTGTCTGCCCCAGATCATTCGCCAGCTGGGCAATGACATCGAGAAGATGCTCATGAAAATTCACAGTGGAGAGATCATGACCAACATGTACCTGAGGCTGCAGGAGGTCCTGAGCAGGGTGAGCTCCTCCTCACCGTGCCATTGTCTCACCTGCTCCCCCTGCAAAGGCACGGGCTGCCCGTGGGGCTGGGTCCCCTCAGTGCCCTGTCACAGCACGGGGGACCCCGGTGGCTGATGTGCTGTGGCTCCCTGTGTGCCACACCAGGAGCTGGTGTACCTGCCTCGCTACCTGGACCTCCTGTGTGGGATGACTGTGATGTACCACGAGGAGCTCACGGCCCGGAGTAGCCTCAAAGCCAACGATGTCATCAGGGTGAGATAATTGGGGCCCTTTCCCACCCTCCAGCTCCCCCAGACAGCACCACGTACCTGGGCATGAGAGTTTTCCTTCACCGAGGAGCCGAAGAGAAGGAGCTGAGGTTGCCTGCAGCACCCAGGTCCTCCTGAGCCTCCTTCTTGTCCCCTGGGGCTGGGGACAGCCTGTCTGAAGCACCAGCCATGGCAAAGGCAAAGACAAAGGCAGCGTGTCCCACAGCCCAACCTGCCTTGCCAAGCTTCCCTCACAGCCTGTTTGCATGGAGTGGGGTCACTTCTGACGCTGGCCATCCCAGCAACTCAAACCACAGAGTCATGGATTGGGTTAGCAAGGGCCTTAAAGCTCATCCCATTCCACCCCCCTGCCATGGGCAGGGACACCTTCCTCTGTCCCAGGCTGCTCCAAGCCCTGTCCAGCCTGGCCTTGGGCACTGCCAGGGATCCAGGGGCAGCCACAGCTGCTCTGGGCACCCTGGGCCAGGGCCTGCCCACCCTCACAGAAAGAACTTCATCCCTACCTCAATCTAAACCAAAACTTAAACCTAATAACCAACCTGTAGAAAGCTCCAGCTGACTTTGTCAGCAACTCTTGCCTTCTCTGATGTGCTCCAGAAACTGATGGCTGAGGCAGGACCCCAGGTCCGTGTGGAGAAGCAGCTCAGGGACCAGTCCCTGGCTGAGCAGAGGAGGCACACCGAGAGCCTCCGGCGCCAGCAGGACAGCGAAAGGCAGCACAGGCAGGTGAGCTGGGGTGTGGGCAGGTGAGCTGGGGTGTGGGCAGGTCAGCTGGGGGTCTGGGGCAGGTGAGCTGGGGTGTGGGCAGGTGAGCTGAGATGTGGGGCAGGTGAGCTGGGGGTGTGGGGCAGGTGAGCTGAGATGTGGGGCAGGTGA
>VZTR01021411.1:0-11936 GCA_013400775.1 Chaetops frenatus | reverse complement strand
AATTGTGAGCATACACACACACAGACACAAAAAAAAGTGAAGAAAATGATAAGGAAAAAAGGCCTTTCATATACAAGTCTAATTGAGAAACCCTCCCTGTAGTTGCGAAGGAAGAGCTTATGAGCACTTAGTGCATTACCTGGATGCAGAGAGACAATTCTTTTATGCACATTGAAGATTTAAAATTAAAAAAAGTAGATAATAGTGCTTTACTTTATCTCTCTAGAGGTAGTTGAATTGCATTTCAACTTTTGTTACAAGCAAAGGGAACAGTTCAGAAACACTTTCCTTATTAGATCTCTAGTGAAACCAGAAGAACTGCTCCCACAANCAGAAACACTTTCCTTATTAGATCTCTAGTGAAACCAGAAGAACTGCTCCCACAATTGTGCAAATCAATAAACCCTTTCAGTCTTCAGGCAGGCAAAAACTTCAAGGAAGCCTTCTCAAAGAGACAGCAAGGTCTGTAAGGACTCTGCTACACCTGTTCTCTTGGCCATAACAGAAAGGTAATATCACCACTTAATATCTGAGAACAAAAAGCAAATACATGTCACTGGCAGCATTCACCCATTCTTTCATCTAACGATCATCTGTTAAAGTGCTTAACCACCGTCCCAGAGTTCTTCTTTTGAGTTCTTTGCAGATATTAACAATGGTGGTTGAGTCTGTGGTAAGAAAGAAACAGAAAGCAGATCTGTAGAAGTGAGGCGAGCTCCCTTTCAGAAGCCTTTTATTATCATGTGACGCTTTCTGATTTGTTGAATCAGTGTCTTAATCGTGTACTTGGCACCAAGCAAAGAAACTACCAGCAATATTAGCAGGATTGTCCAGGACTGGGGGTGGAAGTCCCTATTGTTTAAAGCAAGAGTTAGACAGTATTACCACATGATCCCCTCACTCAGACTCTTTGAAGTGTTATGAAAACATTTTTAAAGCAATATTTGCCACAGGGTAGTCACTCATGTTATATCTGTCTTACCCCTCCTCTTTCCATCTGTGAGCACCTCATTACCAGTGGATAATACTGATGCTGTAATACCACTTTCCCTTGGGAACAAAATAATCATCTGTATCATTTGAGAAAGATCCTGCTTGGGCCTCTGTGTGCAGGAGTGCACAATTATAAAGCATGCCTGACAAAAGCATTAGATTTTGTTCTGTTCTTAGTTCAAGAAATACAGGTACAGTGTGTGATCATTTGTTTCTAGTAGGGGTTTTGAATACTCTTTTGTATGCAAAAAGAGCACATGCATCTGTCCATTAAGACTGAAAATAAACCAAAGATTTCAGTAAATGCAACAACAATACTGTTGTTACCAATGTATTTCTGTTTGTCCATAGACTACGATAAGTATTACTTTCAGTAGTTTCATGATTCAGCTCTGTACTTTTTCTTAGAATGTTACAAGGACTCGTGCTGTAATAGGTTTTCTCAGAAAATGGCCTGTTCAAACCAGCTTGAGAAGTCAAGGGTAGGGTGAAAAGAGCACAGAAGGAAAGACTGCAAATGCCAAAAAATGGAATTAAATCTTTGTACACAATGTACTCATCTGTATTTTAAGGGAATTTCTCAACGAATTCTTTCCAATTTGGTCTTGGCAGATGATACCATTAGTGCAAAGGAGGATGTAAAATATGTCTGAGATCTGCAGAGGCAAATAATGAGTCTCAGTCCTGTTTAGGGAACTTTTGTTCTGTCTCCTTTGCCTGGAGCACAACAGTCCCTCAAACCCGCTAGAAGCAGACCCTTGTGCATAGCAGTTTTCAATCATGGAAGATTTAAATTAAATTATCCCCACTCTCCCAAGTTACTATTGAAGCCTCCATCAAGGCTATTTAGACAAAAGAATAATGCCTTTGCAGAAGCCCAGCTGCAGGGCATCTTGCAGTTACATGTTTATAGCCGTGCTGCGAGCTACCCATCAGCAAGACAAAACATTACCCAATTCCAGCCACAACAGAGCACCTCCATTACAGCCACATCTGCTTTTTTAGGAAGGTATTCTCTGCTCCANGCTTTACTTTATCTCTCTAGAGGTAGTTGAATTGCATTTCAACTTTTGTTACAAGCAAAGGGAACAGTTCAGAAACACTTTCCTTATTAGATCTCTAGTGAAACCAGAAGAACTGCTCCCACAATTGTGCAAATCAATAAACCCTTTCAGTCTTCAGGCAGGCAAAAACTTCAAGGAAGCCTTCTCAAAGAGACAGCAAGGTCTGTAAGGACTCTGCTACACCTGTTCTCTTGGCCATAACAGAAAGGTAATATCACCACTTAATATCTGAGAACAAAAAGCAAATACATGTCACTGGCAGCATTCACCCATTCTTTCATCTAACGATCATCTGTTAAAGTGCTTAACCACCGTCCCAGAGTTCTTCTTTTGAGTTCTTTGCAGATATTAACAATGGTGGTTGAGTCTGTGGTAAGAAAGAAACAGAAAGCAGATCTGTAGAAGTGAGGCGAGCTCCCTTTCAGAAGCCTTTTATTATCATGTGACGCTTTCTGATTTGTTGAATCAGTGTCTTAATCGTGTACTTGGCACCAAGCAAAGAAACTACCAGCAATATTAGCAGGATTGTCCAGGACTGGGGGTGGAAGTCCCTATTGTTTAAAGCAAGAGTTAGACAGTATTACCACATGATCTCCTCACTCAGACTCTCTGAAGTGTTATGAAAACATTTTTAAAGCAATATTTGCCACAGAGTAGTCACTCATGTTATATCTGTCTTACCCCTCCTCTTTCCATCTGTGAGCACCTCATTACCAGTGGATAATACTGATGCTGTAATACCACTTTCCCTTGGGAACAAAATAATCATCTGTATCATTTGAGAAAGATCCTGCTTGGGCCTCTGTGTGCAGGAGTGCACAATTATAAAGCATGCCTGACAAAAGCATTAGATTTTGTTCTGTTCTTAGTTCAAGAAATACAGGTACAGTGTGTGATCATTTGTTTCTAGTAGGGGTTTTGAATACTCTTTTGTATGCAAAAAGAGCACATGCATCTGTCCATTAAGACTGAAAATAAACCAAAGATTTCAGTAAATGCAACAACAATACTGTTGTTACCAATGTATTTCTGTTTGTCCATAGACTACGATAAGTATTACTTTCAGTAGTTTCATGATTCAGCTCTGTACTTTTTCTTAGAATGTTACAAGGACTCGTGCTGTAATAGGTTTTCTCAGAAAATGGCCTGTTCAAACCAGCTTGAGAAGTCAAGGGTAGGGTGAAAAGAGCACAGAAGGAAAGACTGCAAATGCCAAAAAATGGAATTAAATCTTTGTACACAATGTACTCATCTGTATTTTAAGGGAATTTCTCAACGAATTCTTTCCAATTTGGTCTTGGCAGATGATACCATTAGTGCAAAGGAGGATGTAAAATATGTCTGAGATCTGCAGAGGCAAATAATGAGTCTCAGTCCTGTTTAAGGAACTTTTGTCCTGTCTCCTTTGCCTGGAGCACTACAGTACCTCAAACCCCCTAAAAGCAGACCCTTGTGCATAGCACTTTTCAATCATGGAAGATTTAAATTAAATTATCCCCACTCTCCCAAGTTACTATTGAAGCCTCCATCAAGGCTATTTAGACAAAAGAATAATGCCTTTGCAGAAGCCCAGCTGCAGGGCATCTTGCAGTTACATGTTTATAGCCGTGCTGCGAGCTACCCATCAGCAAGACAAAACATTACCCAATTCCAGCCACAACAGAGCACCTCCATTACAGCCACATCTGC
Source organism: Chaetops frenatus (assembly GCA_013400775.1). Classification (NCBI taxonomy): domain Eukaryota; kingdom Metazoa; phylum Chordata; class Aves; order Passeriformes; family Picathartidae; genus Chaetops; species Chaetops frenatus. The sequence continues at coordinate 8,190 of VZTR01021411.1, read as the reverse complement.
TTTTTTAGGAAGGTATTCTCTGCTCCAAAATTTTACCATTGCTCTGGTTTTGTTTGGCTTTGCTTTTGAGATCAATGGACTTCAGAGAAATGTAAAGGGACTCCAAATACTAACACAAACTAAGTTTATATTCAAAATGGTGGTCTTCTTGTGCAAGAAAATGGGATGTTTCATGCAGTTCCCTGTCCCAGCTCCATTTCCCAAAACTCAGGCAAAACAGCCTCTGAAAGGCATTGTCCAGCATGTCCAAGCCATGCCTCCAGAGAAGAGAATGAAGATCACCCACCCTGAGCCAAGGGATGGAGGATAATGGCAGAGTGGAACAAACTGAACCAAAGCTATTTTTAAACTTTATTATCAGGGGAGTTAAATCACTGCACTTAATGCTAGCTGTTGTCAAGATTAATTACAGTATCGTGGGGAAAAAAAGGCTAAAGTCACATAATAATTACATGCACTTTGATGTTTATTAAGAACAGCTACTCTTATAAAATTATAATGCTCTATTCATAGATTAGAGCTCAAGTTCCATCAGCACTGTTGTAACCTTTACTGAGATTAGTATTTTTTTTTTAATGAAACATACAATTGGATTATGCTTTTTTAAACACTTTACATACAGACATTTTAACTCAAAAGTATATGACTGAGTTGATCTCATACATTGGTGTTAAATCTTTCCACAACAATCCCTCACTTTTTGTACTGGGGTACATGTACACACACATGTTAGTTTTTGACAGATAATTGTGCTTCTACATTTATGCAAGACTCTGTTTAGAGGAGGAGAAAATCCCACTTTATTTGTAAATGACAGCAAGTATCAAGAAATAGATTTTTCCACTACATCTGGACTGGGCAAATTTGCAGAGAATGGGCACAGAAGACTGAAATCAAAAAGTGAGATGCATGAAGAAAAAGTAGTCTTCCATTTAAATTCTCACCAATACAAAGAAGCATCTGGAGAAAGTGGCAAAAATAACTGTTTCCTCAGTTTGCTTCTACTGGACCAGAACCTGTGATGACCAGGTAAAGTAGTTGTGCTCATTACATATTGACCCCTGCTGTCATCATAGGTAGGTGTCTTCCAAGCCTTTGAATACCCATTACACAACATCCTGGAGAGGCATCAATTGCTGTTATTACTCTTTTCTGGATGAAGACTGAAGCAGAGCAAAAGAAAGGGCTTAATCTGAATGAATAAATAAATAGTTACTTAGAGCAATTTAGGAGAAATTTGTGTATGCAAGTTCAAGCAAGTGACCCATAAGATCTCCACCCTGCTGTTTAAACTGTGGGGTGTCCAAGTTCTCATCAGCCAAATGAGGCTCAGGCTCTCATGCATTTTGTGAGCTCTTTCAAACTGCCTGTAAACTGTGTGAAGCTTAGCCCAAAACACAGTGGTTTTGAGCACAGAATGGGATACCAAGTTCAACCACTTTTCCCATTCTTGCTAAGTACAGACACAGCCCTCCCACCTCCTGCCTTAAAAATTGTACTACTGGGAAAAGAAAGGCAGAGACAAATTTTTACTTTGGAGCTGGGCTGGTGTATGTAAAGAAAGAATACAATATTCAGAGTAAGTATAAGGCCAAAGAAGAGGACAGCTGACCAGTATTGAGTCCTGAGTTCATGTTTGTGTGTCCTGTTCTGGTTAATACAAGATGTATAAAGGACAAATTTTAAAAGTTGCATCTCAGATGAACAGTTAGATACACTGTTCCAGACTGTTTTCTAGAAATAGCTTTTTTTAAGCTGAATTCAGGTATCTCCACCAACTTCAGCTTGTGTCAGAATCATAACATTTAGAAGAGGAATTAATAGAAATGCATGGCTAAGGGTGGCTCTGGTGATGTAGAAGTAAGAAAAAGGAAGGGTGAGTAGTATCTATGCAATTCTCAGTGCAAAGCCCCCAGCTGCTGAGAAAATAATATTCTGCAAGGTAGCCAGAGATGCAGGGTAGTGCAGGATACAATATTACTGCTTTTGTAGATAAGGCTGATGAGGAAAAGCAAATATTTTCTAATCATTACAAGCAAAACTTTGCAATCTTCTAATGAATAATACTAGAAAAAGATTAAAAGGGGATTTTATTTTTGTTTTTCATGTTTGTTCACTTCTAATTAATGGCATCTTAATTGGTCACTTTAGGAGTGCAGGAAGTCAGGCATCAAATCTGATTACATATCCAGCCTGGGATTGATTCCTCAGCAAGTCACAATAGACAGACCAATGGGACAACACAAAGAAAATTTTCTGTCATACCTCACCCATCACAGTGGAAATTTTATTGTTTAGAGCTGCCAGTTTGTAAGCACCACATTCAGGATATATCTTCATTTTTTGAAAAAATTCCAGTCCTAAAGGCCATCCAGCTGCAACAGCTATACTGACAGATGAGCACTGTTTACATTCCTTGAGCAGAATGAGATAATTCAAGAATGTAAAAAATTCAGCCAACTCTTATGAAGAGAATTCCCTTCTTAACAAAATTAATTCTGAGCAATGGGATTTTCCACAACTGGAGAGTGCTCTTTTCCAATTTTCACACTTTCAAGCAATCTATTGGCTGGTCTCGCACTACTATAAACACAGTGGTACATTTTTTTAAATGGAATAGTTTTATCCAGATACTTTGTTAATCTCCTATTCATTTTCCTGGGAAGCAACTCTGAGGAATAATAGATGAGTTGAAAAACCACTTCAGTTTTGACATGAAAGGCTTCTGATTTTTTTCCAACTGAACTAAGAGAGTGAGTACAGTAGTTTTCTCACAAACCTTGCTTATAAAAAATACAATTTTTCCCTTTGGTCCCATCTCTTCAGCTTGCACTTCAAAAGAATGTTCATATTATTATACATTGTGTTGATATTCTGGTTGAAATCATAAATATTTGGGAACAGAGGCACAGCAATAATGATACTCCAAAGGAAAACACTATTTCAGTTTGTAATATATATTCAATACAAGCACTTATATATGAGGCATTTCTTTTTCTGTCATTGTTTTTCTTTTTTTTCAAATGTGATAATATTAAAAGTTGGCAAAACAGCACAAGGATGAGAAATTGTTTCTTTAGATTAATACATTCTTACATAAGAGTCAAATTCTTCCTTTGCTGCTTTGACTTTAATGGAAGTTAGATCTGTCATTCAATGTACATCCTATACTCTCTGGGCAGAAGAGTGCAAAAATTGAAATGCACAATCCAAAAAATTTTAAGCACTGCCTATCCTACATATATTCATCTCAGATATTAATATCTACCAGCCTACACAAGAACAATTAAATCTAAATTCCTAAATGAAGATCATATGGCAGAGGAGATTACAAATATAATATGGGTAATTTCATCTCCAGTTTGCTGTTTCACATACAGTCTAAGCAAGTATGGAACAAAAAGAAATCATTAGCAGCAGACATCTGTAATCCAGCTTATTTTGGACACACAGACAAATTGGGAAAGAGGAGAGGTGAGGAAGGGAAGTGTTACAGGTGAAGCACCAGAAAGTACATATAGCTACAAAACTTCCTGCCTCTCAGAGAAAAGTCTACAATTGTCCCATCTCACGATGCCTAGAGGNATGACTTAGATGAGAGCCAGTTTCAACTTCCACTGCTACGCCAGCAAGCTACAGCCAAGGACAGAAGATATGACATGCTGGGGAAAACAGACACTCCTCGAGCAAGTCAGAATGATTAGGTTCTTTTTAAGAGAGCCCTTTTCCCAGGAACCTGGATAAACACTTTCATGTTTCACTGACAGCAGATTAATCCACACACATACATGAGGTTATGGCAGTACACTACTAAAAGCAGCAGATCTCAATGAGAGCTAAAATCACAAATCCTTAAAGCGAGAGAAGTCTGCAGTGGAATGAGATGCTCTATATTGTAAGCTGCTTTTTCTTTCTTGCACTTAAATTTTTTTAAATGTTCATTCAGATTTCTAGGTTGCTAGATTGTCTTTAAATGTCAGAGATCAGGCAAAGAACACAATCTACAGTTCAAGTATTCATTTTGCCTTTTCCCAAATGATAGCATCCAGGTAATCAAAGCCACACAGCATGGTTGTAAAGTCCAGGCAGAACCAAATTTAGGAGCAACAAGAATAGCAAAGAGTTAACATCAGCCAACAGCAAGCCATTGTTTCCTTTTTAGGAATAATTATTTGAACTAAAACTTCAGCAAAGTTCTGTGAAAACATCTGTTCAAGAACCTCAGTATAAATTAAGTCATCTCTGTATATACAAAGAATTAATAAAATGACTCCACAAATAAGCCAAATACTCTTTATTGGTTACAAATATTTAGTCAGTTCCATTCCAATTCTTAGACAAGGAGAACAGATCCAGAACATGGAGAAGTCACAAACATGTTCCTTAAAATATTGCTGTTAACGAGAGGATGCGGAAACATTATGACTAAAAAGTTAGAGTTTATTGTTCAGTTTTAATTTGAATTTAGGCTGATGAAATGCATATAAATGAGCCACATGTAAACTAAAGGAGATAATCATAAGTCATGCACAACAGATTTTCATGGCTATGTTCTTCAGCCCTCCAGTTTAACAAACTGCTGGTTATGTTCCACAGCGGTGCAGAGGTTTTTCAAGGACACAGCACAGGACAGTGATTTGTTATAAAAATAATATTTTATTATTAACATAAATAGTAAAAAACACCATTATTGTTATATCTGAAACAAGTTAGAAGAATGAATTATTCCTCCATTTCACCCCAAAGGAAAGCATTAGATTTAAGACGTTGTGGTGGGCACTGTTACAATTTGTTACAAGCTAAATCAAGTCTAAAACCGCTGTGTAGACAATAGCTCAGTTGTCTCAATATTAATCAGGCTTCTTCCTTTTAAAACAATTCTCATTCTATTTTTTGTTTGTTTATTCCTTTGCTATGATCATAAACACTCCAATTGCAGTTCAGAACACTCAATTTAATGTTATGAACTATAAGTGAAGTTGATGTTACACAACACTTGTCAGCTAGGAAGACTTGGTTGTCATAACAGGCACTGCCTACCACACACTTAGCTTGTTTGCATCAAAAGGAATTGATTCTTTTTGGTTCTTTCTTTTTTTTTCTTTTTTGAATGGTAACATTCCTCTGCACTTAGCACTGCATGATCTGTAGAAGTGAAGTAGCAAAACATAGGGATTGATGGAAGACCAACTGCACAATCCAAGTTTCATTTTCATTTATTTCTCTAATTATCCTCAGCTGAAATGACCCAGTCACTATTTTTAGCTGTTTTGGGCTGTTCTGTCAGCAGCTGATCTAGCAGAGAAAGAGCAGAACTGAGGAGCATGAGGAGACCGGACCTGCTGCCTGCTCCACAGAAAGTGCTTGCAAAGCCATTTCTATATTTTAACCTTTTTCCTACCATCTGATCAACAGCTTTTTCTGCACAAATTGTTTGTATGTTCTCTTTCTTGAAGACATCTGCAAACTATAGCCACAAGGTGGGCTAGAGAGACTTGCAAAGCCACTACCCCTGAAAGAGCAGTTTGAGGAGCAGCAGGAGAAGGTTTAGAAACATGCTTCCCTAGACAGAGGCAATGCCCTTCTGGCCCTCTACCCTCTGCCTGCATGGGCCTGTAAGCTCCCTTTATGCCAAGACCAGTACCTATGGTGAACCAGTCCTGACCTGGCAGAAGGAAAACCCAAGACACATAAGTGATCAGTATAGAAAATCTGAAAACTAAAGTCCAAACATAGTGCAAGGAGGGAACGCAGGACCATGTTTCCCAGCAGAAACAGCCTTGATTTAGTCTTAAACCTCATCCTTGGGTGAAATAGGCCAAGAATGTGTCTAGGATGTAACCACGAGTAGGAAAGTGTATAGGCTTGGCTGAAATGCTGAAGTCATTTTGCCATTTGCCTCCGCAAAGAGGTCACAGAAACTATGCAGCCCCAGCTGACAGGCTCCTTCAGCCTGGCCAAGCCCAGGGTGGAGAAAGTGGCAATGCAACAGCCAGTGAGCCACAGGTGTTGTCCATGTTNCCAGTGTAAGTGGGCAGTTGATCTGATCAGAGTTTAAGATATTTATACCAACAAAGAGTTTTTCCTGCCACTGCCGTATTTTATAACCAGCTATGCCTCTTCCCATTTGCCAGCAGTGTCTCGCGCAGCATCGGACTGGCACCGCTCCCAAATAACTCGACTCCGGTTTCACATTCCTCACCTCCACGTTCACGCTGCCCAGGGGTTTATTTTACAGATTCCCTGGCCTCAAGAGGCTGCTATCCTGTTCCTCCACCCTGACCGCAGCCCTGCCTCCCTGCCCCTTCTCAATAGGCCCTTTGTTGGCTGCCACGCGGGGGTCAGTGCTGGCACCTGGGAGCACCTCTTGCCAGCAGTGCTGGTGCCTGCCTCCCCAGGGCCTCTTCTGAGAGCCACCAGTGACACTCACACTCTGAGCAGGACTGGTGTGTATTTCTGCTTCACACAGGGCCCTCAGCAACAGGGGAAACAAAATGCAAGACACTGTACACAGCCAGCAAAGCAAAGCACCTACTCCTTTCTTCACCTACAATGTGTTTTCACTGCAGTTCTGCATATTCCAAGGAGGAAATTAATTCTCTAGAACAATGTATTAATGTATTTCATTCCTTCAGGTTGATCTGGCTGAGGGAGAATTCCTTTAATCCTAGTCCATCTGCCCAGTTTTGTAAAAAAAGAAAAACATTTCCAATAATCTCACAAAACTGCAAATACAAGATTACATTGAATTAACCTGTGAGATGGTTTACCATGATCAAATTACATGACAGGTCCAATGTGAAAGTGACAGTTATTAAGACCTTTCCCAGTTGTATCCTGATTACAGGGCAGGTAAATGAGAAAGGCAGCTCTGTCAACATGTGTTTCCAAAAGATGACACTTCCTATCCTTCAAGTACTCTATCAAAGCCCTAATCCTTCATTAGTGTTTCTGTAGGCTCTCAGGATGTGAATCAGTAACAGGAGCCCTGGGTTGAGCTGGGCCCTAATTCTGAGCTGCCCCCAGTTCCGGAGACAACACAGAGAACTTTGCCTTTGCAGAACACACAACTTGTTCTTGCCCCTCCTTGAAAACTTCCCGTGATGGTGCAGAGCCACCTGGTTCTCTATTGCTTGCAAATGCAGGTCACACGTCAGGGGACAGATCTACGGAGGACTGAAAGCAATTACTGAGTACAATAGGGTTGAGCCCATCATGAATAGAGACCTAATAGGTAAATATTTGTGTACCTGTACCTTTCTTATAGGTTGTATTCTGTTTGCTCTTCAAAGAGTGTGTTGAAAGAGTGCTGCCTACCCTCTATTTACTCCCATTAGAGGCTACTATTACCCCTTTGGGCCAGAATCCTTAGCTAGTGTTCAGATTGTTTTTCTTGAGGAAACTGAAGATTGAATTGTGTACAAACAGAGTAGCAACCCTGTTTATTTACTGAAAATGGGCATTAAATTGTATTTCTCTTAATATACTCATCAAACAGCAAGAAGGAATTTCTTTGCTCTTTATCCCAAGCCTTTTATTCACCAGCCAGCACTTCACCCAAAAAGCATGACCTTTTTCCTTGTTATTTTTTTCCCCTTCTAGGGTCCCATTACTGAAGCTCATTTGACCATTCTTGGCTTTCTCCAGTGGTCTCTGCCTCCTTTTGTGGTATCCCAGCTGCACTGCCTACACACAATTTTATCCAGCTCACACCCAGTAATACCCCCATTCCTTTCTTTTATCCTCTTCTGAAACCCTTGCAGTGATCTGTCTTATCTCCCAGATGCCCTTGAATGGATTGTGCCATGGCGATTAGACTCCATCTTTTCAGGATTTTTACATTTATTCTAAGGCAAAGGTGGCTTTTACAATCATCAGCTTCCAGGAGACTTCAGACAGCTTCCTCTTCAGTGATACACTCATTTCCACAAAGACTCTGGAGTACTTCACAGAGAGAAGTTCCTACCTGTGCCTGCACATGCTGTGTGACAGTCACACCATCCAAGTGGTGGCTTTGGCCAGTTGAAGTCAAGGACAGAAAGGCTCCTAATTTCTGGGCACTCCTTCATTTTCCCTCCTGCTACAAGTGAAAAAGAGAAGCCTGCAGCTCTTGCAGAGCATGTTCTTGTCACTACAACACCACGGAGGAAGGGAACTCACGTACTTCAGTCCCTTGGCTTCCCATAACTG
>VZTR01021410.1:95965-112561 GCA_013400775.1 Chaetops frenatus | reverse complement strand
TTTTTTTGTTGTTTTCCTAAGTTTTGGGATTGTTTTGGTTTGGATCCCATGTAGAATGAAAACAAATGTCATACACTGAGAATTTTCATGCACTGAATCGTTATCCTCCAGACAAATACAGCTATGGTGTGAGTGTGTCATGTGTGCAAATAAAGCACAAAGGGAATGAGATATTCCCTTTATGCCTTCACCTATGAAATAGCTTTAAAAAAAGTGAAAAAAAACCACACATTGTAAAAATTAAGAAACTGGATGTGGACACCCACATCTGGCATGAAAGGGAGAAAGATACAAACAACTCCCAAAGTCCAGGTGCAAGAAATCAAACCAATGTGGTCTTGCATTCCAGCCACAGCTTTTATCGCATATAAAATATAAAAGACTGATCTCCCTAACACTTTGCAACAAGTGGCTGGTCATTACTTATTCCTCTGGTATTCTATGCAGGGTGATAACAATCATGATGACCTAACTTGGTTTCACATCTGGGGTTATCTACTCTTCCATCAAGGCCTAGGCATGGGTTCAGAAGGATGCAGTAACATTGGCAACATTTTGTTCTGCACTAAGGGGCTTTGGCGGTCATTCAAGTCCCAGAACAGTGCTCTGGCTGTTTCTTTCCATGGGAGAAGAACACCCAGTGGGGTACAAATGGGGGCTGGAAGACAGGGTTTTACTTCTGACTCTGAGACTGGCAGAGCCAACAAGACTCTATGGCCACTGTGGTTTCTGGTAACTGCTTCTGTCTGAGAGAAAGCCAGATTTGGGACTGCTTGTGGAAAGAACATAAAAAAAGTGTCATTGGGATTGCCATGGGCTGTCTTAGGCTCTTCCAGAGTCATTACCCACCTGATCTTGGTTGCCACCGAAGAAGTTTGTGGGCCTGGTGTCATTCAATGACAATTTTAAGGCTGCAGCTTTTGGTCATTAACCATTCAGAAGGCACTGCTCTGGAATATTATGGGAAGCAGCTGCTTCAGTTAGCTGTTCACATACTGTGAAGGAAAAGTTTTTATAATAGAAAGTTTTAAAATATTTGAAAAGTCAATTCAAAGTCATGAGTCCTTTCATTTTTTTCCTAATACTGCTTTCAAAATTTCTTTGAAAGTTGGAGCAAAGAAGCATTGAGTGCTGGACTTGATAATTATTATGGGTGTCTTCCAACTTGAGATATTCTATGATTCTATGAAATGTCTATATGTTATAGGATTAACACAAGAAGGTGCTCATTTGCAAAACAAGGAGAAATTTTTTGTTGTTGTTGTTCCCTTTATTTTGATGATGTTTAGCTGCAACTTAGTCATACAAACAATTTCTGGTCAAACAAACACTGAAGTGTAGAAATTCAGATCAAAGAACTTGGTGTAAATATTAATTAATTTTGGTAAGTCAGGTTTCTTCCTGAGGAATTTTTTTGTAAAAAAGGGCACCAAATGCTTTCTGTGCCCTCACTGCTTTTTTCTTTTAAATTTTTTTCCCCTTCATGGCTCAAAAAGTACAGAATATCACAAAATAGGTATAAATTACTATAAAGTGGCACAATGTTGGTGTGGTCACATAACCCTGAAACACTTTTCTAGTTTAAACCCTGTATAGACCATTAAAAGATCCACTTTATCCTGCTGTAACTGTTTAAACAATAGAAGAATGACAAATTGAAACAATATACAAATAAAGAAACAAAGTTTTGGGCGGACAAGAGACATTAATCCCGTTTGTATTTTACCTCACTGTTTTGGCAAGAGTATAGGAGTTTTATTAGAGGTAGAATTGCAACTTACATGTTCTTCCAGGACTTTTGGGGTATATTTTTTGAAAGTCTTATATAAATATTTTAAAAACTTGAGGTCTCATCCAAGCTAGTGGCCTGGAAGCTGACATTTGAAATGCCTGAAGTCATCAGCAGCATCAGTGCCCAAACAACACATTTCTCATTGAAGTCTGTATTTTTCTGATGTGAAATGGATCATGTTTGATTTTCTGTATACAGTACATTTTTTTTGGTGTACACAATCAAACTGAGAAATTATCTTCAACACAATGGACTCGGTAAACTTGTCTGGATCCTGCTGCACTGTAAATGGAAAACAATAGAACCACATTTTAATATTTATTTATGGAAGCATTCTACCACCCATGATACACTCAATCTCTAGTTGGTGCTAAAGAAGCCCAGTAGAAATAAAGGAAGTAAAAATTTCAGAGTCAGAATCCAACGTACTTTAGAGAAGAATTTTACAAGTAATACCTTGTCTTACAGTATTCCTAAGAGAATTGTATCATACAATAAATTGCATGACTGAAATGAAAAAAAAAACTTTTGAGAAAAATTAGGTTTTTTATCATTGAAACCCTAAAGCATATCTGCTTCAAATAAGACACAACAAAATCTATTTTATTTATTAAATCCTTTCATAAAAGGCTTAATAGGTATAAAGACTTTAGGGTGCAACCAATACTAATTATTAATTATAACTGGCACATAGTTAAGTAAGAAAACATTTTGAATGCAAAATTGCAGGCACATTGTTTTAGCACTGTAACAAATGCAGTTCAGAAACCCTTGCAGGCTTATGAAGAGGTTTGTTTGTGTATTTATGTAATCAGCAAAGGAACAATTCTTTTCAAAGTGTAAGCTAGTTACTAGAAGTTAGTTTATTTTCCAAAATGTTGCTTACTTCCTCTCCTCTATCCTGATGCTGGCTGTGTAATCCTCACCCCATGATGCTGTTACACACTTTATTCTTTCACTCATTTTGAGGCTTCTGTAGATGCCTTTGCAGGGATCAACATTATCCTAAAGAAAACAGCATGTATTTCTAATTCACATGGAAAAATCCACAGTATTTAGTTGTGCATGTCAATATCTCATTCTAATGAGTTGTTTTATGCAAATATTGGTTCTTTCATTTCTCAGTCTGATATTCAAACCACAGAGTCACCACCTATCAAATATAACCAGCAAGTACAAGTTTCTTTGCCACAGACTTTGAGTACTTTCACAATGCCTAGCCATTATTGTGGAATAATGCTAGCAAAAAACCACTGTGTATCTTAAAACTCCTGAGTTGAAAATGTCTTATTCAATATCTTTTAAAATGCCTCATTATCCATACAGCATCTTAAAAAATACTCTGTTATGTTTAAGGAATGAAGCTGAATAAATTTCAGGATACCAAGGTTCAATGACCAGGGGGATACCAGGCAGACATTTCACCAAGGATGCTGAACATTGCTACTTCTGTGCATTTCTAAACCCATACAATAAATGGCCCCAGCTAATAAAATGCCCATCAGGAAGATGTTGTTTGCTTACCCCATGTAGTATGAGAAACTGCATGGTTTGAAGGTAAAGGATGAGGGATTTAAAATTTCTACCTCCCAGGGAATTTCAGGGCTTCATAACACCTTTTTCCAATTGTGAATAACATATTATGCAAAAAGAGAGTAAAAACAGAAGATGAAAGTCAACCCAAATTCATGCATTAAACTTCAAATATTCTTAATTTTTGCATGTTTTAAGTATAATCTACTATAACTCAAACTTACATCATGCTTTTAGATGCTTCTTTAAAATTAAATTACTTCATATTATCAAAATAATTTTGATGATTTAAAAGAAATCCCTATCAGCTGAGAATTTTTGGAGAAATAATTACATACTGCTGAGCATTATATTTTTCTAATCCAAAAACCCAAGGCTGTATCAGTTGGCTGCATTGGTTTTCCTTGAATTAGAATCCTGAATGCAGGAAATGTAAAATTTCAACCAAAACCAAGAAAGTTATCTCAGTAGAGTCTGTCATTATTTTTAACTCCTTCCTCTTTCAAGTCACTATGCAGGACCTAGGAACTAATGAGGGTACTAGACAGTGCACAGTCTAGCATCAGTAGTCAGATTTTATTTAATAGCTTCTTTCCAGTTGGCTAAGTGGGGGACAGATGGCAGGTAATACATAATTTCTGAGCAGTATTATAAGAGTTAGTCACTTAACATGGGATTTCAAAAATCTCTTGCATTTGGGAAACATAAGCAATGCATATTATCCAAGAGAATGGCTGCCATTGTATGGAAATTACCAGTATATTTTATTTTTCTCCAGGGCACTCCTTTACTCTTCACTAATCCAAATAGAATTTGTGTGGCAAAAAGCCATAAATATAATCTCTTAGGTATGACCTTGAAGAAGTAACCCAGTTAAATCAATTTGGTATTTATTCAGCCCTGACATGCTTGTAGCATCATTTGTTATGTGAGCCTTTCTGACTTCTCAGCCAACTTAATCCATTTCATTCTAATGCTTTTTTTTTTCTCCTCTCTTTATTTCCATACATCTTCATTACCAGCATTCCAGCTCAAGCTGCTGCTGAAGGGTTAAGATATTTATTAAATGTAATCTCAAACAAATATTAGCAAGGAGCAGCTACTGAAAGTACAGAGATAAAAGGCCATTTGCTGGCTTAATTAAAATTAATCAGAAATAATGGACTGCCTTGAGGAAGAATAATATAAACACACAACACTAATCTCACAAGCTCAACCTGTGAGACTCCTTGTCTCATTGATATAATACAATACTTAGGAATAGAGGAAGGTTTAAGAGAGATCAGAATAAGTTCTCTTACTTGGTAAAATTCATAACTTTTTGATTCAAAGTCCTATTGTGATGTTTTAAAACAATTCATTATTAAGAGTTTCCTTCTGACACTGATAACAGCTAGGCTTTTGTAATGTGATCTTAATAGGCTATTAATACCAGGACAAGATTAAGGGATTTGTTCTATCCTCCAGTAGTGCATGTAGCTGCTTCTAAGATGAATGGAAAGTATCTATTTGTATTGATCACTGTAGGACATGTTCTTTTGAGTTCATGCCCATCTTTCCATACATTATTTGGGAAAAACTAACTGCCTAAGAAAGACTGACAATATTTAGCTTGTCAAATCCTTTTTCAACCCTTTATGAGAATAAAGATCTGGTTTTCATTTTGTGACTGTCCAGGAATCTAATGTGCCTTTTCCACTCTCTTTTCTGCCTCAGTTTTCAAATAGCTATATTACAAGTAGTGAGGAAGAAACCCCAAAGCAAACCATGTGTTATCTAGAATATTGCAGCCCTAGTCTATCTTGCTCTTGTTGAAATATTGAGTCCCATGTACTGAGTACAGCATAGATGTTTTGAGAGGTTATTAGCAAGGAAAGTATAGTGGTACTGCCTTCAAAACACACTCTGTTCTTAGGATTTTTACATCATTGTAATTCAGAAAATTAATCCAAAGTAACTAGATTTCATTTACCTCATTATATGGCTGTGCAAACACCTCATTTCAGAATTAAAATCGTCTTAGTTCATTTTACCTTACTTTGCCTTGGAAGTAGATTATGTTAAATCAGATTTAGGTCCCTTTAATGTTTAGGGAGGATATTCACATAATTGTTTATGTGGTTTAAATAATGCAATTTAAATCCACATTTTTAGGCCATTCAATTAATTTCCCCGTGTCCTTATGTAGACAGACCCTTCCCATTCTTCCAAGGCTGTTCTTTTCCAAGTTGTGTCTGTTGTACTCCTTCAGAACTGAGCAGAGTTCCTTGTGTTTCTGACAGGCTATTTTGATAACTGTGTTTTCCTATTTTCTCTTTTGTATCATGCAACAGATAATTTATAGAAGAACAAGATTTTTCTTCCTGCTTCATTATTTGTTCCTTTAGGAACCCTTATTCTCACTAGGGCATCTGTAAGGAACTGTCACAGCCCTTAGGGTACTACAGGCTGTCAGAATCTGTTGTGTTCTTTTAACTTAAGATTTTTAGCCTATTTAAGATTCTGTAAAAATAAAGTTCATTCCTGATATTATCCCTTTGTACTTGCTGCTGCATTTGCTGACAACAGTCATGCTAATTTGGGTACATATACTGTGTTTTCATTATAAACACAGGTCAGCTCACTGATGGACTGGCCAAAACACACCCTCTTTAACACAGAGCATAGGCAGGCATCCCCCAAATCCCCACGTTCACCCCCAATATCACAGGCACTAAATTGGATTTGTTGTTTGTTAGCACTAAATCTAGCAGCAGACTGTTACTCTCATTGATAGAGGCCTTCTAATATGCTGGCTACAGATACTGATGAACAGATAATGTGCTTTTGCAGTGTTCTTTGAATGCTACACATCTCTTTAACCCAGGATAATTCATAGAGAGTCATCCTTGATTAACCTACATTTCACTGCACTAAGCCAGGATCATAAACTTCCCTAAGTGAGATCATGATTGCAGTAGCCATTCTAAGCATCTCTTTAATTTTTATTAAATTTTTCTTTTTCTATTAATTAAAAAAAATTTGATTGGATGCTTTAAAGGCATTTTGTCTATCTTGTCTCTACTTATACACAGTGTTTGGCTACCTCTAAAATCACAGATTTTTCAGATTTTTATATGCATGAACCTCTTCATAAAAGAAGCTAAATCTAATTTTATCTTGCATTCAGTAAGTCTTTGACAACTCAGTGCTCACTCCAGACAAAAGCACAAAAGAAATAGAAACTTCTTTATATTACTAACTACAAAGTTATTGGTTAAAATCTAACCCTAACTATTTTCTAAATTCAAGTCAGGCATGGAACAATCTCCAAACATTTGTACTGAGGTGCAAGATGTAATAAATCAAGTCAGTCTCACAATGAAGAAAGGAAAAGAATTAGTTATATCCCTTTTTCCTATATATATTTTTGGTTACTGATAAATGAATATAAAAGTCTGTAAAATCCATACAGTGATTTATGCAAAGAGGAGTTATGAAAATAATTCACATTAAACACTTTTCAAAAGTAGCTATCGAATTAAAAACCCTCTATCTAAAAAAACCGCAGTAAGTTTACATTACTATCTCTTACTGAGAATAGACTCCTCCAATGTCTTTTTATTCTTCTTTTAAAGAAACATTGAAACAGCTTAGAGGTCTAAAATTTGACAAAAATGTACTGCAAGAATTATTTAAACCTTTTACATACATACAGTTAATGCTTATTTAATTAATATTATTCAGATTATTCATATTAATTGTATCAATCATAATGATATTATTAATAATATTTGCTGAAGAATAATTCTGATGCTTTTTCTTGGGAGAAAAATAAAACAAATAAAATAAATATATAATATACAAACACACATTGAAAAATACGTTGCTGTTCAAAGGTGCATTAATAAAGAAGCTTAACTTAACCTCCACAAGAAGCACAGTGTGAAAATCTGCACAGTGCACTTTGGGAGAATGTAAAGTTTTATAAAGGACACAAGATCAAGCCAGCATGAGAAAGTCAAATATTTGCTGAGCTGTCACAAAAACACTGAGCCTAATATGGAAACATTAATGTACCCAAAAGATAAGCAAGTCTCATGATTAGAAAACTAACTAAACAGAAAAGTCGCAGTTACATGTCAAAGGGAGTGATACCTAAGAGAGGTTCTGAAGGAAATTCTGAATCATTCAGCTACAACAGAAGCTGAACTCCTGTTCTACAGTGTGGAAAGAAATAAATGTCCAGTACTAAATATCCTAGGATGCCATTAGAGTCTAATATCTCTTGTATTGCCTAACAGTAATTTTATGAAATTATGAGCATTTATTATTACTCAGTCTTAGTTTTGAACTACTCTTTGGTTCACTAATAAGAAAACCTTCCTTTCTTATCTGAAACAGAACACACATTGTTCTTGTCTACACCTTTTTCCTTTAATTTCTCTTATATAGGTATTATTAAACTCTGCACATGTCCTAAAGGTCTTCATAAAGTAAAACTCTTAATTTTACTGCTGATGGTGTGTTCTAAACTTCATATTTTCAGAAAAGTTTCTTTTTTTTTTTTTTTCAGAGATCACTAAAACTTCCCAATCCGTTCTATATACTAGGTATGATACCTCATTGTTTCTGCAGGAAAAGTAGCTCTCCCTGAAAGGATGGTGTTTTTGTATTGGATCTTTCACAATAAAAATATTTCAGTGCCTCAGGAATGTAAGCTGTACATTTCTCTGTGTGTGGCTGGCACTCTTGCTAAAGTGGCAACTCCTCCCTTGTTCAGGTTTTGTTGGAATATATGAGAGTGAAGAGTTGCATGAGATAGGGCAATGTAGAGGATAATAAAGTGGTATAGAAATTCAGCACCTTTGACAGCCACAAACCTACAGCAATCTCGCACCTGCAGAAGTTGTCTCAGGAGAGCCATTTAATGAAAATGCACTGTAATTGCGAGAACAGGAATTGCTCAGCAAAGCTTTATTGCATCTTTTGAGCTGCCTTCGATTTTATCTGGAAGATTGCACATGGAAGTCTCTACACATCTTTCAAAGAAGCAAACAGCAAAGTGAAACCAAGGAAAATAGAAGAATGATCTCCAGTAACATAATTTGCAAGTCTAGATAGAATCCATCCAAATTGATGGGATTTATATTTGAAACATTGCTGCAAAGAGCAAGCGCATCTGTTCATACACAAAGTAGGCAAGTATTACAAAACAGGAAAGCTAAACTAATGCTGAGTTTTACTCCTTCTCTTACAGTCCCATTCCTCCTGCTGCCATTAATCTGCTTCTAATTTTTTGCCCTTATATTCCTATCTTGGGCCTTACAAAACCTTCTCAATTTTTTTTTTAAACATTATTGCTTTTTTAGCATCTAAGTTGCTTTAGAAAGTTCCACAGAGTAAGGAAGGAGTGGAGAAAAGCAAGACTGGAATGGAAAGCAGAGCTGAATTTTGAACAGAAGCTGCCCTAGACCTTACATGGCTGCTTCTTCTTTGCCATATGTTCCACACACTAAGTTTAGCTGGAGTAAACCTGATAATACTGCAGCTAACTGATTTTCAGAACAAGTAAAAGACTGTGGAAAATGCAGTGTGGTAGTACAGAAATTTCAGGGAAGATCAGTATATACATGTATTCTAAAATAACCTGCTATTCAAGTAGTGGAGAGGCAGAGGATACTGTCTCAGAAAAAAAGATATACTCTCTGTCTCCAGCTGAATGTAGATAAAAATATTATGGAGATTAATATCTGAGTTGAAGCCTCTGGGTTATTCTGGGTAGAAAAAAGTAGTCTGTGAAACTGTAATTAAATTAGTCATATCCTTACTGGATGTGCAAATTGTAACTTGGAGAGAAGATATGAGTACTTTCAAAATTTCTTTATTGTAATGTTAACATTTTTAGCTAACAAATCTGTGAGTGAATATGTCTAATCTTCAAAAATTAGCTGAAGCTTGTGGAAAAGCTGTGGAAGTCTCAAGAAATACACCATTGCTATAAATTGGAAAAATGAAGTAACAGGTGCATCTAAGTGTTAATTTCCTGCTCACGTGATTGGATGTAATGCAAAGTATTGTTAATGAATTT
Organism: Chaetops frenatus; assembly: GCA_013400775.1. Taxonomy (NCBI): domain Eukaryota; kingdom Metazoa; phylum Chordata; class Aves; order Passeriformes; family Picathartidae; genus Chaetops; species Chaetops frenatus. The sequence continues at coordinate 103,166 of VZTR01021410.1, read as the reverse complement.
AGGGTGTACTTTAAGAAAGAAGAATCAAATTTGTACTAGTGGTTTCTAAAACAACCTTTTAGTGAAGACATACTAAGGAAAAAGTTGGTATCTTGGACATTGGGAAAAAATAACTGCCAAATTAATGATGTAATTACTGATTAAATTGGAATCACAGTACTGAGCTTTTAGAGGTCTATTTTTTTATTTTAGCTGTTTCATATTAGCTTACAGGCATCTGTTTGTTTTGAGGCATAAAAATCTATCTCCCCAAAAATTCAATTGCTTGAAGAAGGGCAAACATATAAATTCTAGATGGGTGTTTTCATAGCTCATGTCATGGAGACAAGGTCATCTAATAGTCTATCCAAGCTCTGAATCAAAATATGGAAAGTCTCTTGTTTCCATCCAGAGTACAAAGCACACAGCCAGGTTCAGATTCACTGCTGTGTCAAGAATGAGGAGATACCGGTAAAAACTATTACAGTTCTAGAATAAAGCATAGATGAGATTCTCTTCCACTGAATTCCTTATTTTCTCTTAAAATATTATTTTTTATATAATTTATGCTCTACCCCCTTTTCATTCTCTTTTAAAAATCTTAAACAGCAACTTTATATACACAGATTTAGTTTTCTCTGTTATCACTACCCAATTTATCCACTAACAGGTTAAGTGGCATGACACAATTTTGAATAAGGGGAATAAACACAATTTTCTCTTCCAATTTATTTTTGTAAATTTTATAAAGCAGATGACAAAATCTGCTACTTAAGATGATTTTTTTTAACTTCTTATAAAATTATTTGTGACCTTCTGAACTGTTCAGTAATGACTACTGAAAGTCAATAGTTCATGTAATGAAATTCATTCCAAATTCAAATAGATCTTATAAATAAAGTGTGAGTTGACACACTAATTAATTTGTGAGACATTTGAATTGTGAAAGTTATTAGACTATAATACTTCTGATTAGCAACACACCAGCTGCTAAAATTCATATGATGTTTTTAAGAGTGTCTATGACTATTTTTTGCTAAAGATAGAACTGGTGTAATGAATGATAGAACAGGTGTAATGAATGTAAAAGAAAATGAAAAAAAAGTTGTTTCTTTTTTCAGCTACATCACGAAAAATGTAAAATTTTAAGTTAAATTATTCTCACAAAAATTTAAGTTCACGTGCATTATAAGATATGATAATATATTATTTCTTGACACGAGTGGTAAAGGTTAGAACAGGAAATGTTCACAAAAACCCAGAAATGAAAATTCTTTCTAAAATCAAACCAAAAGGGGTTCACATTTTTCCCTCAATTTTCTTCCTTTTCCTTCTTCTTCTATTCTCCCTCCACTTTTTGTTTTGAATGAAAACTTTCCGTTTCAACTCAGAACAGCAACTGCCACACTGCTCATACAAATAATTTGCCTAAGTGTTCATGCTGGGCCTTTTGCAATGGACTGTGAGACTGAATTTGGAGAAGCACGTGGAGGGGGAGAAGGGAAGAGAGCTGCAGCCCTCCTGCTGCCATGCAGCACACAAGGAGATGTGCATTCCATGCCACATCACAGGATGAAGTCCCTGAGCAGGCTCTGCTCCCTGAGCACTGTGGCCACACCTTGCCGTGGGTCTACAGCAAAACTCCCACTGATGTTGACTGCAATATGATAAAGGCTGCTGGGAGAGGAAAAGATATGGCATTGTGTCTCTGAAGGCTGAGAAGGTGAGAATCTGAGCTGTGTTTGTGGAGTACACAGGTGAAGTTGGTGCCCAGAGTGCCCAGCCCACCTCACAGCCTTTTCCTCCTTGTGTTTCCTTTCACACAGATGATGAGAACGCTGATATTTTACAGTGGACAAGAAGAAGAGGGGAGTGTGTGACACCTTAATGTCACAAATCAATAGACTCCTTGAAAACCTGCCAAACTTTAAAAACATGAAAATCCTCAGTACTACTGATTCAGCATATGTCGGGTTTACTGTGATAACACTCATTTTCACCCTCAAGAGCAGAGGTCCACAGTCATAGCAGAGAGCTCCTATGATCTTTCAATTGAAATAGTCAATGCCTTGAAAAGTCTGTCACAGTTTTATAAAAGTTGTTTGTCTCAAAATCAGTAGTATATCTGGATATTAGCAGGAGGCAAGCCTAACTTTTGTCAGCCTAATATCTTACATCAGTATCTACTGTCTACAAAGTGCATGAAGAATGAAGTAACAAAATCTGCTACTGAAAACACTGGTGAAACAGCTCTTTATCTGATTTTTTTCATATATTTTCGTTAAGGCACAGGAAGTTTGGACACAGAAAAATTATATTTTCTTAAGAACGATGAGAAGAGATTTATAGTCTGTCTGGGTCTTTGAAAAGATTGACAAAGTCAATTTATGCATAAAAAATGTATTGAGTTTTCCATAGGCTTGTCATTGAGTTCCAGAATCACATCTTGCTCACCCAAATTAGCTGTATGAGAAGTACTTACATTTCCACCCCTTATACAAATATATATCTTAGTTTCCTGGTTTCACAGATTTTGTGTATATGTGTGTGGTTTAGAGATGGAACATCTGTGTAAAACACTGCTCTCAGGGTGATAAATACCAAGAGACAATAATGTCTTCAGCAGACAGAGAAATATATGGAAAGTAATACAGTTGAAGCTAAAGATTTAGAATACTTTTTTTGACAAAAAGGACAGAAAGAAAAGTATTCAAAAGTCAGCATCTGGAAACTGTTGAGATTATTTGTAGTTGAGTGAAATGCAATTAAAAGATCAATATGACATCTATTGACAAGTTAATAGAATTTAGTTTTAAAAGAAGATAAAAATGCATATGAAGATCACTGCTGAGTAAAAAGTCATCAGGTAACTAAAAAAGAAACGGTGTTTATGTGATAGTAACCTAAAGGAAGAATGTTCACCTATGTGTGAAAAGAAATTCATTGTCTGACACTGAGAATACAGATGTTTGCCTGAAGATAACTACCAAAGACATGGACATTACACTATAAACAAAACGTGTGAGGGAAGGTTTCTCTAGGATTTGCTAGGTGTTAACCAAAGCAGACTGATGGGATGTGAGGAGAGGCAAGTGCCTCTGCAGCAGACGTGTGAGCTGCAGAAGGATCACATCCACTGCTCTATTGAAGAGTCACTTGTGTTTGTTTCTGTGGCCAGGGAAAGCTTCCACAAAGTACCTGCCTAAAATATGTGGAGTTTGGAGTACATTTCCTGGGAGCAGGCTGACTAAACGTACTGCTTTGGACTCTAGGGCCCAGAATCAATCCTTAGAGAGTGAAAACCACTTGGTGATGAACTAATTTGCTAGCATTAACTGGCACCAAAGGCCATTTTTATTCATAGTCCCAGAAGGAATATGACCTAGAGAAGAACATAATTCTTGACTCTCAACCCCCTACAGCTGTTACTAAGCTGACACTGCTGATATATAGCTCTCTCAGGCTCAGTCCTGAAGTCACAAAGCAAAAATACATTTTCAGCTGGTGTTTTACTGAGGACCTAGTCCTACTGGAGAGTAGGGATTTCTGATATTTCATTAATGCCTTCACAGCAAAGCAAGAAAAACTGTACCTCTCAAAACCATTAAAAACTATGCACTCCTTGACACTGACCAACATTCAGGCTTGGTAATTCCTTATTTGGGTTTGATATAATTCCTTCCAGTACCAAGCAGTGAATTGGTGCATGCTGGAGCTCTGGAACAACCTCAAAGGGCCTGAGATCTCTTGGTGCGAGTGACAGAAAATAATAAATAAAATCTCAAGATGCAAACAAAAAGACTGAAAAATGCATCAAAGTAAATCAGGTTTAGTAAAGACAGAGGGTGCAAGAGCCAGTGTGGCTAAATTTACACCTACAAGTATGTTTAAACAGGACAGATGTGCTGACCTGACATCCAGCTGCTGTCAGAAGGGTCTCTCCACTGCAGAGCCCACCCCAGCTCCTGGCCATCAATTCCCACCAGCTCAAGCCCTCCTCTGGCTTTTCACTAAGCAGAAACTATTCCATAATTTGGCAGTTTATAATCATAAAAACAGGAAAAGTCAATATTTTCTGAGAGTTGAATTGGCAGAGATCAGACATGTGCCAAAATGACTGCTAGTCTGTGGTTTAGAAAGGACAGTGGGCAAAGCAGAGTGAAGACAGATGAGACTGCCTCTCGCAGTGGGAATCAAACACTCTATCAGCCTAGCCATACCAGCTTCATGGGCTTTTATAGCCAAAACCCATTCCTCTACTGAATTTTCAGAAATATATGCTAACAGCTAAGTACCCCTATTTTGAAATCTGGGGTCTAATTATTGATGTATTTCTTTTTCGCTCGGTTGATAGGATTTCCATTGACTTAGAAAGGTTATTTGGTACAGATAGATACCTTTCTTCTTTGTGTCACTAAATACACTGGCATTCATTCTCCAATCATATCCTTCAGAAATTAATGGTATCATGCACAAAATCACTGGTTACCCAATATTTTGAAATCTGTTACAATGTTCTCTTATACTCCAGTTTCTCACACCACCACAGAAAAAAAAAGAAAAAAAGAAAACAAGAAAACAGGAAAAAAACCAAACCAAACCAAACCAAACCGAAATAAAACAAAACAAAACAAAACAAAACAAAAAAGGCAAAAACAAACAAAACACAAACCAAACAAAACCAAACCAAACCAAACCAAACCAAACAAAACAAACCAACCAGATTTTCAAATACTTTTATATCTTGCTTTCCTGCTATAATGTAAATGAGGAATTAGACACTAATAGAGATACTAATAGACTTACAGGTCACCCAGGTTCCCACAAATCAGAATCAATCTGTGATGGAGCTATGCTTTGTGTACTTTACAGGATATTGTAAGGTTGGCTGTATTTTAATCAGTTTGGCTCTTCTGAGCCATATGTACCTATATTAGGCATAATTTGTGGGTTTTTTCTTTATTGTTATTAATTACTGTCTTGCATTCAAACCTGGAGACAAAGCCTGAGACGGTAACTACAGTAGCAAAAAATTCTCACTCAATACCACAGAAAAGGAATAATGGGATTGTGAGATTTACAGATTATTTTACTGCAAGGCCTCCATCTGAAGGTACATGCTTGTCATGGGCAGTGGGAAGAGTCTCAAAAGGTACCATTGTTCCTGGTTCCTCAGGTGGTGTTCTCTCACCTCAGGTAGCCTTGCACTGGAACTCAGAGATCCAGAAACTGTTTGCAGAGCCATTGGCTGCAATGTACCTGATGAATGAATGAATCACATGGGGGAAAAAATTAGCTGCTTGCAGTGGTGCAAGAGTCAGAACTTTCTAGCCCTTTCAACAGATCCTTTCTGTTGCTAAGCCTCAGTCCTCTGAGTCTTTTTATCCTAGATCATCACTGATAGGCAGCAATGCATTTTATAGCACTCTTGGAAATAACTTCCATAAGTGCTTCTTCAAAGTATTGGTCATTGTCAGAAATGAAAGAGTCTTGGTGGAATTTAATAGTTTGGAAAGTACTAGCATTGCTAGTTGGGTCAAAAATATTGGAGGTTCTTTTGCTTAAGACTTCAATATGAAAAAATAAAGAGATGCACTATTTTTTTTATCCAGATGTCACAGAATTGTTCATTAAGTGCATAACCTTGACACTGTTTATTTATAAAGTTGTTAATTAAACTTAGTATTCAGAACTTCCTGCTAGCAGCTGTTGAACAGTGATTTCACTACTGACACTGACAGTTTGAAGGCCTGAATCTGAGAGACAGGAAATCAGTTTGCTGCTGTATGGAGACTTGAAGTATAGGGTTTGTTAAAAATGTATGAACACATCCTAACTAATTTTTAAAAGTACTGCAGTGCTCCAAATTATGAAAAAAGTTACTTACAGGCTTGCAGGATAAGAACAAAAACCCTGATGCAACCCCAGATGAATTTAGTAAAATTCTTTCCACAGCTTTCGAGGTACTTTAGATATGCATAAAAATCAGCTGAAGCAGGTGACAGTAGAAAGATTATGCAACAAATATTTCAGCATATAAGTTATTCATTTAAAAATTTGTCATTTTCTTGTTTCAGTTTTCAGTAGGTATTTATTCAGCCAAGTTCAACTGGCATGAATTATAAAATATTAAAATGAAATAACTTTCAAATTACATCCAAGATGAAAATCCTAAGATGATATATCCTTTAGTATAGAGCTATAGAGCAACTACATGAGGTAGCATACATAGAAAAAAAAAGGATATCTGATATTAAAATTGTGATTTTGTACTTTTAAACACAAATCTTTATCAATCTGCCATTCTTGTCTGTCTGTCCCTTCCTGTGATTTCCTCATCCTTAAAAATGCCACAGACTTTCACAAAAATTTAAAATCTGTTTCTTTTTATATGAAACTGACACCATATCCTTGTGGTCACTGTAAGACAGTCAGCAAGTCATCACTTTACCTGTGCATACATATCCTTTCCCAAGTAAAGGGGGGACTGACTAAATAAACCATCTGCTAATTTGTGAGATGAGGTTAGCACTTTAGAAATCAACCCCTTTCCTTGGCCTAATGTAAATAACTAAATTATAGTCATTTCAGTGTGGATGAAGGAACAGTTCTTCTGACTGTTCCTTTCTGTCCCTCATGAAGGCTGCACAAGGCACAGTACCTGTATATTTATTCTGCCTGAGGAATGTAAGCCAAGCAGCAGACTGAAGTACACATCCCTGCTTACATTCCACACATGCACATACCAGGAAATGCCTTGCTTTCAGTGTAGTTCTGTGAAGCCACACATTTCAGAACACTCACCTGAGTTTTAGGAAGATACAATCCATACCTGCCCTTGGGGCCCATACGAAGTCAGTGTTTTTCCTGAAAAGGCTGCAGCAACATCTCATTTATTTGAAATTCTTGACATTCTTGTAAGGTCAGGACAAGGAGATGGGTTTGGCATCTCCACGTGGCACCCCCCCTGTAGGGTCTTGTTTGTGCTAAAACATTGCTGCTGGCTCTCTGAGTGCTGCACTTTAGATGTGTTCAAGTGCACAGTCAGAACACAGTACTGACTCATACTGGGTGATTCAAGGGATCCAAGAAACAGGATCACTTTGAGACAGGACACTTCAGAGAAACAGAAACTGAGGTACAAAAGCAACAATCATTTTTTTTAATTTAATTTTTTTTTTTTTTATTGGGGGGCTTACATATTGTTCTTTAACCCACATCC
>VZTR01021410.1:66946-77768 GCA_013400775.1 Chaetops frenatus | reverse complement strand
GAGGATTGGAAGATGAAATCCCACCTCTCAACCAGACTGGTGAAGCGACCAGTCAGTCAGCTTTCCTTCTCCAGGAAGGAATAGAAACAAAACCATTGTTTTTAGTACAGTGCGTGAGAAGAATCTGACTCGAGAACATCAACTTTTCAGAAGGCTTTCAAAAACAGGGCCACACCGTGCCAGGCCGGCCATGATTGGTGCGTTTCACCACCCGCGCTTCCATTGGCTTGTCTTAGCTAGGCCTCATTGGTCCATGTGGATCACTCGTGCGATTGGTCCATTTGGATCCCTGGTGGGATCGGCCCGTTGGGATCCAGCCACCCCAAGCTCCCGTAAGACGTAATCTGTCCGAACGCTCTAGAGGGCCCTGTTATTGTCGCCATCTTTGGGCTTCAGCTGAGGGAGCAGCGGCAGCTTACCCGAGGGGATATGGGGATTATGGGGCTTAAACATTAAACTTTCAACATTAAATAATCAAACGATTTAAACCGTAACATTGAATAATTGAACTCGAACTCTCACAGCTACAACGTGTAAACTTGGGGTCAATAAACAGGTTCTTAACAGACGCTCTAACCCATTTTTAACAGCTGCCATGGTTTCCTTGGCTCTGGCGGCTCCAGGCACTCCAAAGAGCCCCCTGCCTGTATCCAGACCCACCAGCCCCTCCCCTGCAGGAGGAGGCTCAGTCCCCCCTGCCCCATACCCTGACTGCTGAGACACTTTTCTGCTCTCTGGCAGGCACACCCTCCACAGCCTCACACCCTCCCCTCAGCCAAACTCTTCTTCACAGAGTGAGGGAAGTGCCAAGCCCTTAAATGCCCCCTTTCCCCTGCAAGGTGCCTCCTTCCCCTCAAAGTACAGCAGCCTGGTGTAAAGTACTAAATCGTTATTTAAAAAAAAGAGGAGCTCACACAAAGGGGTTTATAGTAAGCAAGAATTGCTGTTGAAAACTTCAGGCTGAACGATTGTTTGTTCAAGTAATCATATCCTAAAAGCTGAATAATCTCTTCCATCTGCAGTCATAGGGGACTCTGGATAGTGAAGCCACCATATCTTTTAATAAAACATGAGGAAATAGAGGTGGAAGATGCCCAACAGATTGCTTTTCATAAGAGTGAAAATTCCCTGAGGAAAAATCTTGGAAAAAAGAAATTAAAACCTTTTTATACAAACTATTTCAAGGAGAAATCCTTATGGAGGCAGTCAAACTGATTAAAAAGTTTTTCTTGTTTGACTCCTGGTCAAAATAATCGTAATCATAGATCCTGGATGGTGATGGTGACTACTATTGCTCTCATTGAAAATAGAGGCCCAAAGTGAAAAATAAGTCTTTTTTCATAAAGTGGATGAGCTCCTCTATTCAAAATATTTTCTAGTTTGAAAGAAAAAATAAGGTAAAATAAAGAAAAGAAATTTTATTTTGCTCATTTGTAGGGAAAGAAATGATGGACAAAGAAATCCAACTCCCTTCTTATAGTTAAAAATGAAGTTTATATTAAGGAACAAATTAATAGAAATCAACTGAATTACAGTGAAAAACCATCTTCTCTTTACAATAAATGATATTTCCAGATAAAATAGTAAAAATAACTCTCTATAGCACGCATCCAGCCAAATTCTACAGCCCATATAGCTTTCTAACTGCAAGAACAAAGTAAAATTTTCAGAATATTAAGATGTCAAGTTTCATAATGTTTCTTTACTTTTATTTATTTTATTCAGCTAAATTGTTACTAAAATTTCCTACCAGTGTTTCCAGAGAACACATAACTCTAAAAGTAGATGTGTGCTTAATAGATAAAAGCCCCAGGGTTTGCTCTCAAAAGGAGGAAAAATTTTCCTTTCCATTTTTCACTATTTTTAAAGCCTTTGCTTCAAAAAGATTCAGCAAAAATTTGCAGTAATAGCTCAAACTGTAGACAATTGTCTGTGTTTCAGGGTCTTGTGAGCTTATCAGAAGCCCTTGAAAGGCAGATTAGAATATTAATAATGTCCATTAGGACTATTTATAAAAGCAAAGTTACAGCAATGTGTTTCACAACTAGATGTGTATAATGGATGCACATCCATCGGTAGAAACTATAGATAAGAACCCTAGGTTTTGACTTACACCTAACTTATTCAAAATTTCATTTAGACTTCAGCCTGGACCTTCAAATTGAAGAATGTTTAATATCTCTCCATCTCGATTGGTAAGAAATGCAATACAAGATCTTGCTCTATTTTGGGTAATTTTGATCACTGTTCCTGACAAATGTGCAAGAAAAGAGAAGTGAGAAAATTAAAAATAAAAACCAAAACAGTATACTGAAGATTTTTTGAACAGCAAAAGAATCATCGTCACTTTCAATATTTTTGAAGGACTAGGCTTAACTTTATTAATTGCAGATTAGTAAAGCATCTTTTATTTTTTATTTTTATGTTGTACAATACAATATTTGTACTGCAAAGAAAATGACTACATACAATATATGAGGAAATTTTGTAACTGGATTTTATTAATAAATAGAAAGGTGTGTTCAAATTATTTATTTTATTAAAAAATACCTGATTTTTTCCATAATATTTTAGCAACATTAAACAGTATAAACCATATAAAGAAAAAAAAAAAAAAAGGTATTACTATTTCATTAGAGAAATACCTCTGAATATAGAAATAATTTTATTGACCTGAGTTTTCAATATAATCAAGGGATTTACTAGCATGATTGCATTTTCCCTTCTGTTGAAACAACAAAGCTGATAGGCTGGTGACAAGATAGTTAGTTTACTGTTTCTTCAGCTGTGATAAACTGTTAGTGGAGAAATTACAATAATCTGAGAACCTAATTTCCCTCAGTCAATAGTTTCTATTCCAAGATGATTTGATATTTGTATGCCTGGATGTTTCTAGTCATTCAGGGTGAAAGAGTTTTTTGCCAGATGATGAAAAATTATTGTTTGACCATTGGTATTCAAAATTGCCAGAAGAAGTAGTAGTCTTATGGTTTTTTGCAGCAGGTTGTTCACTGGTTGTTATTTGTCACTGTTACATCTTTATGACTTTAAGTCTTTACATGAATTGCTGGTAAAATGTATAGCTAAAATTGAAACAGAAGCCAATATGATGCCACTCATTCATTCTGCAGTATTCCGGTGGTGTGCACTAAAAAACAATATCAAATAAAGATGATTTAATGCTCTCAATACCAGAAAATTTAAGTTGAGTAGCACAAGACAACACTTGAACAAATTCTTCCTGATCTGACAGGGTGAATAGGTTGGCTGGTCCAGCTAAAGAATAAAGATAAGGACTATAGACAGTCAAGATGGAGAGAGATAGTTCCTAAGTCAGGTTAAGTAAGGTTTCTTGTTTTCATTCAATTTGCCCTTAATTAATGGAATGTCGATATGATATTTACTCACCTATCTGCCTGCAATACAACTGAGTAACCATCAAAAAATCATGTTCAGGGCATTGCTTTTATTTTTTTAAAAAGTCAAAGATAAGTTCTGAGTGCGTGCTGGGGGTTTGGCTGCTTAAGTTTAGGACCAAGTTAGGAAATGGCACAAGTGTCCAGCTTTGGAGTGCCCTGCTTGAGAAACTTCTGCTGGGAAATCTTACCAGGATTTCCCATGCCAGCAGATACAGGAGATTCCCTGTGTCTGTATTGAGCAGAAGTTGTGCCTGCTTTTATGTATTTCAAACAAATAAACACAAGGTCCTTTTATATCAGTTGCTTGTCAGAAGTCTGTATCATACCTGCTTGTCCTGTACTTAAATATCTAGATTTCAGTTTTGGCCCTGCAAGACATTGGGGCATAGATGTAATTTGAAGTGCATAAAGTGCATAAGCATGGACTTCATTAATACCTTTCCTATGTTTGAAATTATACATATGCACAAAAGAATTACTAAGAGATGGTACTAGAAATTACAGTTTTTGCATTCAAAGGGGATCCCAGAAATTTAAAATCTTTAGGAATAAATTAAAACCTTTGTAATTACTAAGTCCACTATGTCAGATCAACCACCTTCATAAACACTGTGGTCTAGCAGCCTGAGGTTCATGGTTTTGTTAGAAAAAATGTCAAGCTCGTGGAAAATTGTCTAACTAGTCATCTTCTTAAAACAGAAGGATAAAATGTAATAGCAGTGTCTTCCTATCCCCTCTAATATATACTTTAATTTTAGGGCTTTTAAGCTATTTTAAAAAAATAACAAAACCTTTGGGCAATGTATACTCCATATGCATTTATTTGACTGGAAACATGTATAGTGTATGTATGGAATTGCAGAGTTCTAAAAATTCCAGAAGTATCAATCTGGTAATAGAAAATGTACTTTTTGTAAACCAATATCTCTGAACTGTGGCAAGACATGGATGTAGACGAATCCTAACAGTGCAGGTCTGATTCAGAGTTCTGCTATGCTGATAGTCTGATGAAGGAAATAGGATAGATGGAATCAGATATCTTCCAGCTTTGCATGGGCTTGCTTTCTCCTCGGGGATGGATGTAGGCAGGCAATCCTTTTGCTCATATTCTGTGGCAGAAACATAAAGGGCTGAAGCAATCTCACTGTGAGGAAGCAGGCAACCCAGATGAATTTAATAAATGGAATTGGTTTATAGCAGGACAGTAGAACCTCTTCTAGAGGGTCTTTCCAAGGACAAAGTGAGCAATTCACATTTGGCTCAATAACATTCGCTTACATAGCAGGAAAGAATAATTACCCCATTGCAGGAATGAAAGGTGAAATTTAATAGCTTAAGTTATTTTGTGGGTCAGATAAGATGATCATGGTAGTTCTTTTTGACCTTAAAATCTGTGGATCTCTGTGTTAAGCTGTAGGGACCTGTCTAGATATTTCTACACAGACAAAAAGTTGAATGCTGTTTGGAAAGATTAGAAACTTTCTTTCCTCCCTCTTATAGACATGATAGGAGGCAGATACTGATTTTTACCTATACTTTTTAAAATCTTCAACATTTTTCATCTCTTCAGACTAATTATGATTTTAACAGCTTTTGCCATCTTTGACTGGATTGTTTCACACTGTATTTAAAAGCCACAATCAATGAATACAAGTATGTATCTTTCATTGATTTTTGCAGCACATGGCAAAAAAAGTAATGAATATGAGATACTCTTTCATAGGTCCACATCAGGTTAGTATGACAACAAAGAAATGCTGAATTACGCAGTTTGATTGCCTAAAAATTGGGTGAAAGGAATTAGTTTCATTTCTGCAACGATACTTTAAAACTAATCAATAAACTGTGAAGAGCTGATTGTTGTATTATTCCAAGCCCCTGAAAATATTTAGCATTTCCCAGTTTCTGTGAATAGAAAATGAAATATCAGAGGCAATGGCCAGATTGGGTTGGTTTCATGGATTACTTTCCCAACTCAAACTGTGTGCTGTGTTCCAAAAGAGTGTAATTTTCTAGAAATATTTCCACAAAATAAAAGTATCAAATGCAAAAATAGTGGCACCCAGTGGTCAAGGCATACCTTATTTTTATGCTCAGAAAAGCAAATTATTTTTTCTGAGAATTGCCATACTTCTTTCAGCTGGAATATAGTATTCCCTGTTTCAATGAAAGGACTAATTGCTACTTCACCAGCATTCTTTGCCAAAGCCTTTGTTTTCTCATGTTCAATAAGTTTCATATTGATTTTGGGATAATTTGTTTCTGTGAGCCTAGTGGGTTTGAGTAATCAATACAAGCTGTTGATTGCCTGTAAGGTAATTAATTCCTGAGAGGACACATCTGAAGAAGAGGTTGTATACAAAGATAAATCCAAAATTTTTTCTATTCAAATTTCACATTTTCTTTTCCCTAGATAAAATGTGATTTTTGGAAATTTAGAAAGAGAAATCAAATTATCCAGTGATTTATAATGATGATCACTCCAATTTAGTTCAGTTTCCTATATAGCTGTTGTACAATACTTTCTCTACCTTACCCATGCATGTCAGTCTATACATGTTAAAGCCTCACCAAAGCCTTGTGATTCTTCTGGTCAAAAATGCTGACACACCTTAAGCTGCTTATCAGCTCTGGATGAAGATAAACTAGCAGTTCTCCAGTGTCTTCCAAATTACCTTTTTTATAAACACATATGTGCTTTCACCATTCACTGCCAAAGAACTATGGAGCAACTGAATGTAGAGGCNAAAAAATACCATCTTTTCTTTTCCTTTAAAAAAAGAATTGTCACATGTGTCATACTGTAGCAACTGTTACCTCCAATACTGAGGTAACACTTGTTATCTCACAGCATTATCATTATAACTAATATTGTGTACAGAAGTCAGCAATCAAAATATTTGTGGGAATATCTGGCTTCACAAGAAGTGCTTTAACTGAAAGTTTTATACTTTGTTTTTCCCAAACACAACCAGGACTTTTTCCAATTGGCAGTGGTTGCACATGCCATTTCTTCAAGGGAAAATGCTATAGCAGCTACAGGTGTTGTCTTCTCCACTGCAATGAAATGGTGCTGTATTTTTGTCACATCTCACCTTTAGGTCAAATCTCTTCCTATTTCATCAGCATAACAAATAACGTTAAATACAAAACTATTAGTATTTAAAAGACTTCTAGAAAATATTCTGAACCATACTGAATCAGGAAAAAGAAAACAACAACAACAACAACCCCCCAAAAAACCAGAAAAGCCCTCCAAAAAGTAGAAACAATTTTTCCCACTAAAAATCTAAAAGTGTTTACTGAAGATTTACACACATTCTCAGATTTCATGTATGACTTAGAATATTTACATTTTTTCACTGCAGATTGTAGAAATATGAAAAAAATAAACATTCTAGTGGATTGTTTGAATTAAAGTAATGGCAAACTTAATTTATTTGAGTTAAAATAATACTATCAATATTAAGTAGCTAATCATTTTCTATTACACTCTACTGTTGTTCAGTTTGTTAAAAAATGAGATTAACAGTTCCTATTAGTCAGAATAAGTCTTATATCTCAAATAAAAAGAATCAACCTAATTTGACTGAAAGTACAGTGAAAAAAACATGAAAACTGAAGGTATTTTATATTTATGTATTTTCAGATATAATCAAAAGGCCTGCAAATAAGGTAGAAAGAAAATGAATTATTTTACATTCTCTTCAGATTTGACTTACAAAGCCATAAAAAAGGCTATTAACAGAGATTCATTTTTAGCTTCATCAGAAGACCTCAGCTCCACCACAACCAGCTCATGAAGGCCAATTCAGTATTTGCAGAATAGAAATTTTCTACTTGGTGTTTTTCTCCTAAAATCTTCTGTCTCATGAGGGCAAAAACTGGCTTCTAATTCTGTTAAATATAATAAAGTGTAATTTTGCAATGAGTATAAATAACAGTGAATGCCTGTTACATCCTTATTCAGCTCTGCTTCAGCACACACACTGTATATTTCCAGCAGAGCTGTCTGCCTTTGAGACTTTGAGCCAGCTCTGGATTAGCTTCTTTTCCACTTCCCTTCTCTTTCCTCGAGTGCCAGTGAATCATGGCCTTTTTTTTTTTTATATATTTCTTTGTGATTTACCTCTTTAAACAGCATTATTTTATTGTCCACTCACATAATTTAAAGCATCCAGGAGACCCTAGACTGTATTTGGTTTTGAACTTTGGATTTCCTTAGCACACAAACTGTAAAGAAATTTTGTTTCTCAAGTAATGATCAAAAATTATGACCAATACCAAAGTATTCTCATCTTTTTTGTCTGAGGGGAACCTGGATGCCATTTGATTACATTATTTTCTGTGTTTGAGTAGAAAGTTATTCTGGAGACCATTTCACTGAAATTAACACCAAAACTAAACACAGTAAGCATTTGAAAATCCTGTACAACTCAAGCAGATGAGCATCTGAAGAAAGAAATGACAGGAATTAAAGATGGAAAACATGTTTAGCCTGTTTGCAATGAGCTGAACTACTTGTAATTCTTGAAAGAAGGTAACAGGATCTGAACATCCATAAGGAGTCTGTTGTGTCCATCACAGAGCATAGTGTACTGGAATGAGTCCACTGGTAAATTCCAGAATAAAGTTGCTATTGCCTTGGTTTTTTTTAATTTCTGCAGAACAAAAGCCAGATTTTTGGGGAAAAAATGTCTAAATAAATAAATTCTGTTTTTAAAATAAAGCAATTGCAATCAAATTTAATGCACTTGAGTAAATAATATGCTTTTTTTTCTAGCACTTTCTGGTGTCATAAATCTTGCTATTGAAATAACATGATTATTGATCATAATATAGAATTTCCATTTCAGAGGTCTTTGTCTTCTTGGGTTTTGGAGTTTTGTTTTGTGTAAAACAATGTTAAGGGGTGGAGGATTGAATAAGACAAAAATGAATGTGAACAAGATGGAGTGCATCAAATATGTGCTGCACTTTTCTGAGAATCTGAGTTCAAGTAGAGTTCAGTGGCTTACTGCTTCACTGAAGAAAAACATGGGCATGGAATCAAGCTTGCATTAGCAGAAACCTATCAGAGGTATCTTCTGGCTTCTAAACGACAGTGCTTTAATATATGTATCATACAAAAAACATGGGCAGTGGATATGAGTTCTACATCTTGCTGAGTGCATTCAACTCCTCCACAGTACATTTAAGACATGTGAAGATAACTCTAAGAAAGATTGTCAGGCCAGAATGTGTTCAGGAATGAAGACAAAAAACCTTTTGTGCATAGTATAAACAGTAGCTTCAGGTCAATATAATTAAAATCCACACGACATGCTAAGCTCAGCTGACTATGTTTATATACTAAGTACATTCCAGAAAATGTTTCAAGAAAACCCAAAATTGTTCAGACTGGTATATTTAAATGTTGTTTAGAGGTTGTTCTTTAAAGTATTGTTAACAAGGAAAAAATATCTATTTTTTTTTTCATGTTTTACCTCACTTTGGAGAATTAACCTTCCATGTCTCAAGGTTCTGACAGTACAAAGAGCTATTCTGGGCCTCAGGATGATCTGAGAACAACCTATAAATCTGTGGCTGAGATGATGTTGCAGATAAGCTGCCATATATTTGATACTTACAAACATAATTACTCTCTCCCCTTGTGTCCCATAAAATAAAATAAAAACCACACATATTCAGCAGATTTTGAAAGTACCACAAAGCTTTTCTACTTTGCACTTCCATAACATTTAAAATAGGCTCTTCTTCATTTCATCACAAGTTACAACTGATGAATCCAAATTCCCTGCTGTATCTTTAGGGAGGGAAAATCAAAAGCCTGTTTTAATGGTGTAGAATTGCCCTTCACTAAAGCAAGCAATCATCATCTATGCTAATTAATGAATATTTATCTAATTCAGGGCTGCCAGGGGGATTTTTTAGAGAACAAAAACAAAACCAAACAAACAGAACCCCCAAAACCCAATTTATTCCACTCTCTTTCTCCTCTCTTCTGGCTGCCAATTCCTCTTAGACACAGTCAGCAGTCCATGATTCACTTTCTTTTCATTTTTCTGTGAAAATATATTGATGATGGATCTTAGTGAAGCCTTTGAGATGAAGGTGAGCCACAGCTTCTATCTCTCTTCAGTGTGTCAAAAAGGCTGCTAGCAAGGGGAGGTCAACAAGATAAGAAGTATTAGGAAGGAACTGAATGGAATCTGTTGGTGAAAACTTTCAGTGACTGACATGGAATGATATTTGAACGAGGGAAGGAAGAGATCAGGAGCTCAAGGAGCCTGAAAGAAAACACAGATATTTTGATCTGATACTGTAGAACAAGTGGGAGGGTTCTGTTTAACTTTCATCACTAGTCCTGGCACAACTTCCAATGACAGATATATTCCAGACAATATAAGAAAGGTTCAAATTTCCCCAGAATGTAGACACAGTTATATAACCATGAAAAATGATTCCATTATTTTTCCTTAAAGCATTCATCTGTCAGTTGTATGCATGCTTATGCCATATGAACATATGCATGTATTTAACACTTCAGGCCTATTGTCACTCTTTTTAGTAAATTTTGCTATAAATGTAACACCTTGCAGTGTTTTATATGGGTAAAGTTCTGGAGTCCTATTCATGTAAGGTCAGACTGGATTCTGTCCAAATAG
Source organism: Chaetops frenatus (assembly GCA_013400775.1). Taxonomy (NCBI): domain Eukaryota; kingdom Metazoa; phylum Chordata; class Aves; order Passeriformes; family Picathartidae; genus Chaetops; species Chaetops frenatus. The sequence goes on along the minus strand of VZTR01021410.1, from coordinate 67,681 downwards.
AATGAGTTAGATTTGGAAAAGAATTTTGATAAGAAAAAGAAGAAAGTGAGAGAAAAACACAAGGTTGACTTCTTTTAACTGCAAATTTATTTCAATTTTTGGTTTCAAAATCTTGATTTTGTTTCAGTGTCAATCTAATTCTCAGAAAGATGACAAAAAAAAAAGGATTGTAAGAGATTTTGTGGTTTATCTTTTATTATTTTTTTAGTTTTGAAAAATAAAATGAAGATAAAATGTGCTATGAGCAGAGGAATAAATTAACTTTTATTTTCTAGGCATCTGTGTCTCTCAACATAACTTCAACTTGACATTTTTCCTTGCCTTTAACAATTTTACAGTAATTTCTCTGATTCCTTCTATCACAGCTTCATTAACCCTGCCTGCAAATCCCAAAGTTACCTTCTGTACAATCAGATCCTCATCTGGGAAAGAGGTAGTACATACTGATGGTGCTTTTGGTGATCCAAAATTCCAAGCAGAACTTGTGAATCTAGACTACATTTTTCTCAAATAATCGAGTTCATCTTCTGTATGCATCTTAACATTTTTTTATGAAAAGGAACAGAATATCCATGATGCTGGAACTCTTTAGGTGCCTTTTGGTGAGGACTGAGTAAAAGTTTCAAAACTTATTAAGATGAGAGTGATAGATGAAAATACAGACTCTGGAACTACCAAAAATATCAACTTCAAATTATCTCTTCCCCACAAATTGAATATTATGCTAAATAATAT
>VZTR01021410.1:32325-54154 GCA_013400775.1 Chaetops frenatus | reverse complement strand
CTCTCTGTACATATATAAAAGAATCAGAGAAAGAGTATCCTTTTTGAAAGATTTTTGAAAAAAAACACTTGCCTAGTGACAGATATAAATTATTAGCAGAAATGTGTCCATATGATCAGGGTGGCATCACTTCAGGGCTCTTTGTAGCATGCTCTACTATGCTGCACTTGGAATAATTATCCAAGTAGGCATTGTCCCATTATAGGAACATGGAGAACTTCTTTGGATCCTCTAATGGACAACAATATTGAGTTTATAGCTACCTAGCTTCTCTAACTTAGAAGCTTATATAAAATTTGTTGAACTTTTCATAGGGGTGCATTCCTTATTAGTCAAGTTGGCAGAATTTATCTTTAAATCAATGGTGGACAATGAGAAATAAAACTTGATCCTATGACATTGGAGTAAATGGTAACTTTTTCTATATATGTAGTAGACACAGGACCATGTTAATCATATTTTGCTTTGAACATATTTTCCACATTCAAAACAGCTTAAAACTATGAGAGATATTCTCTTCTTAAGTAGGCAATCCTTAAAACAAAACAAAACAAAACGAAAATATTTATGTCATCTCTTTCAGACTGGCTTTAAACTTCAATCAGGTATTTCCATCCATTTTTCTATTTCAAGAGGAAAGTTGGCTGAAAGCTCTGGGACGATGACAGGTCCTTGAGAATAAGCCAGTGAGTTAGGCTGACAAGAAGCATTCTTAAGTGTCTTAATGGTGGGTCATCCAAGGGGAAAAAAGATTAGAGCAGTAGTCTAGTGGGCACTTCACATCTGACCTACTGGATGCTGGAAAATGCAGGTTATCATTGTTTAGAAGGTTGGCCAAACCCTCTCCAAACAATTGAAGTGGGATATGATGTTATGAGTCAGAAATTATCTACTCTTTGAAGAGGTGAAATCTTTACCTCTTTTTGTGTTGGTTTTTTTTTTTTATCTTTCCAAGACATTTTAAAAGTGGCTGACATACTTATAGCACCAATATTGCAATGAGAGAAGCCAGCTGGAAAATGTTGCAAAAAGATTGCAAATCTGCAGTTTGAAACATAATCTCAAACATTTAGACAAATAAATAAATAAAATAGCCAGCTGTACGTCAGCAGCTTAAAGCCTTGGCAGGAGAATAATGAAATGGTCAGCTGAGGAGATGTGTGGGTATTAGTTACATAAATCTTAGTATTGTATCCCTCCCTACATCTGGCTAAATCAGAATCCTATTCCTTTATTTCATTTCTACACTGCTGTCTAGCAAGGGTTTGGTTCCCTGTGCACAAGACCTGAAGGACCATTGTATCAAGAGTGAGATTAAACAAATAAGAGGAAAGATTTTACTGTATTGCTCAGAATGATGGTTGCAAACTCTTTCCTAAACACGCTGAAGAAGGATGCAGCAGTAACATCTCCTGTAGTGCTGCCTTCTTGATGTTCTGATGGCATCTTGACTATGCAAATAAGGCTTTTCCAAAAATTACAGCTCTTTCTAAACATCAGTCCCATCTAATAGACCTGACATTAATATTGGACATTTAGATTACAACATTGACAGCTCAATAAATTTATCTCCAAACTATGCACAAAACAGAACTCACCCATGACTGCAGTGCAGATATCATGTCTGCAATCATTGTAGCAGAAGTACACACTGCTACTGACTGATCTGCCAAAGAACTTGCATTGGTAGTTGTCTGTGGTGCCAGCCTGTCACTTTTGGTCTAGGAAGTTGCTACCCACAGCCCAGTCACAACAGAGTTAAATACAACCAGTCAGTTACACACATAAATTATGAAATAAAATGTCAAAATAAATCAAAGCTCACTAAAGTTATCTGTTTCACAGTGATTATGCTCAGTAGCTGCAACACAAGTCTCCACAAACAATTAAAGGAAGCCTGTGCAGTGATCCCTTAAGCAAAGCAGTTTCAGGAAACAGAATCTAGCACAAAAATTTTCCTATGAATCTCTGTCCCCTCAAATGATGCCACCACTGAACGTGTGCCAAGTTGTCAGTGAAACTGGAGACTCAGTGTACACTGGAAACCTGTGGATTGTGTCAGCCAATCTGGTTCTGGTTGGGCTTTTGTCCAGAAAGGATATCTGGTTTGATTCCCTCTATCAGCACACAATAGACTAGAAAATAGCTTACGGAAAGTCAACGTAATTGGGTGTTTCACCTCAAAATTCACAGCTGTGCAGCTCTTTCTTTTATGTATGAACAGAAAGTCTTACAAATGTGCAGAAACTCTGGACCAGAGTTGTCAGGAGTATGCTGCCTTATCATTTCTTTAGTGGCTGGCAATGTAGAATGCCTCTGGAGGACAGAGGTGGTCTAGGTGGTGCTTCCCAAATATAACTTCCATTTTCAGTTAAGAACTTAAAACACTTTTGTAAACCCTATTCTTTTATCCAAATCAAGAAATTTGAGCTGGCCTTGCTATTTTTAGCTGAAAACTTGGGAGTTTTCAAAAGTCAAATGTCAAAGAACATTTGACTCCAAGGATTCTCTTTAAACTGGATAAAATATATACTGTAGAAAATATTAACATTTCTCAGAACAGTTAAGCAAGTTGATTATAAAGTCAGTTTCATACACTGAGATAGATAATTTCAAATACAACAGAAGGACTTTAGCCCTCTAATGAAACTGTAGGTATTCTTGTGGATTGTGCAAACTGGACTGGGTTGCTCAGAAGGCTGTTGAGATGCAGAGTAATCTTCAAGCATAGATCCTTAAATATTTGTAAAATTAAATTGTGCCATATTAAAGCTATATGTGTTAGGAATTTAGAGTGTATACACTGTTGGGAAGAAAAAACAAGCGACTGTTGGGGGTTTTTTGCCATATTTTTTACTTTAGGGACAAAGATACTTCCAGCATGCTACAATCATCATCTTCACCTCTGAACTTCAACAGGTAATTCCTCCAAACCCATAGCTCTGACAGCTGAGACACTGAGCTGTAAGTGACTGCATTTAGAGCTGCTCTCAGTCTCCCTACGTGCTGCTGGGCTACAGACTAGCAAAGCTTTTTCCCATACATTTCCTTCTTTCTGCTAGTCCTATTTACTCTGCTAGGTTCTAGCTGTGTCTGCACTTATTTAAATGCCACTCCTAAGATACCAGTACACACAGCAAGCCTTGCCCTGGAAAATGCTTAAAGTGCTGCAGAAATTCCATCTTCAGGCAGGCCTGAGAATCTGGTATCCCTGTGACTGGCAGCTCTTTACAGGGGTCAAAAGTATGCTGATCTGACCTAGAAATCAAAGTCTTAAAGTGTATTTGTAAGAAAATGAGAAGATTTTTGACAGATAAATCTGTGGAAATGCAATCCCACTATTCCAGACAGCCATGGTGTGGGGATTCTGTCCAAGCTGCTATTTCATAGGTGTGGATTAGAGATTTGTGCTCTGTATCCTGTAAAGTAGCTATGAAATGCAGCTCCTGCTTTGAACTTAGACAAAAGCAGCCTGGAGAACATTGATAATGTGTAGCACATGTTAACTCCTACATCCAATTTTTATTCTGGACTGGAATGTGGTACTATTATCTTTCTCCCCTTCGTGTCTTTTTTCTGAACTCCCCTGTTGCAGCATTCATAGGAAATCTGTTAATGAGTGGGTATCTCTAAATAATAATCACTGTATATTCAGGGGAATATTCAGGTTAAATAACAGCTATACTTCTGTAGGTACTCTCCATTCTGAAACAAAAAAATGTGTTAAATAATGAACCCCAAAGTGACAACTACTCTGGGAACTAGACCAGGAGTATTTTGTGTGTCTGAATGTGTATAAGCATATATGTTTTTATATATCTGTCTACCAAAGTTCTCATATGTGTTCCTTGCTGTGTAATAGACGCTATAAAATCCCACCTCTCTTTGGAAAGAGAGAGTTGAATGCATGGCGAGTGTGCAGAGACTGGCAGTGTTTTATGGAACCTGGCAAATGTAGGTGTAATAACAACAGATGTGCCAACATCCATATGTCAACATCCAAAATTTTTTGGCCAGACATTAAATCTTTTATAAGCTGGAGATAGTTATTACTCTTTAAAAAGACCCCTCAGTGACTATTAACAGATGTATTGTATTTATACACGTTTATTTACCTTGTGTTATAGATGTGAATGACATTATTTATAAATTGATAGTACAAAGAAGATATATTAAATATTAAAAAGGGGACAGAAAAGACAGAGAAAATACCTCTCACATGAAATGATCTTCCTATGAAATAAAATACTTACAGCTGTTTGTATTCATATCATATCTGGACTCCCTCTTCCACAATAGTCTGTAGGGAGACAGAGCCAGTGACATCATTGTCTTATTACAGGCACTGATTTTGGGCTGAAGTTTGTCATCCTGTCAGCAGCAAGTGTGACCATTTGTGTGGCAAGGACATGTTAGGACACCTGGGACACATTTGTATACACAGCCTTTTCCTGCCGGCTGCCTAAAGCTAATCCCACCCACATTCCACTCTAAAGACCACAGGGGGAGAAGGACAAGAGAAAGGAGGGGAAGGACATCGGGTGGGGATAAGAGTGAAAAGTGTTGATAAGAGGTTACAGTGACTGGAATGTATGAATTGGATTTTGGGGACAGGAGAAACTGTTTAAGAGGAGTTAAGATATGATGTAAGGTAAAATCAGGATTGTCCCAATGATTGACTAGGTTATTTTCTGTTTTAGTATTAAAAATATTATCTATTATTTATGTCTAAGTTGCTATCTCTTTATATATACACACATGTAAGTGTCTACATTTACCAAGACCAGAAAAGAGTTAGAATTTTTCCCAGAATAGGCCATGTAAAAATGTACTTATAACTCTCTGAGTCGTGTTCAAATGCTTGGGGAAAGTAAGGATAGTACCCATCATTCCTTGTTTTCAGTAATTTGTACATATGCACTGTACATTTCACTGCTTGTTCATACGGAAAAGCTGTAACATAATATTTGACTCTCAGTTTTCTAGAACTGTCAGGAGGTCAGACTGATCTCTTTTTAAAAACATCTCCAGCAGTACTGTCCCTTCAAAACCACACAGTGCAATATCAGCTTCAGGTTTCACGATATGAATTTAACATTACTAATTCTTTAAGATTCACAGTCTTCTTATAAGTCCCTCAATCCAAACTGACCATTTGAATTCTAGTACAACTAATACAAGAAAACAATATGCTCTGTGTTATTGTAGTACATCACAAATCAGTCTAATGTCAGTCTTCCCTGATAGTAAAGAGGGCAGAAAAGGAAACAAAGACCTGGCATAGGTGTGTGACAAGATTTGGAATAAATAATTTATTGATGTTTAGAAATGGAGAACATTAGAGCAAAATGCACAGTAATTCTTTTTATTTATGAATAAGCCACTCATGTAAAATCTACACCCCGTGGAGCAACAGTGGGTGCCTAATTGACTGCCTGTAAGCAAACCATTACAACTCTATTACTCCATCAGCTGCAGGGAGGACACAGTGGGAAAAAAACAACTTCTAAGTAAAGTTTTCACACCCCTGCCTCGTGGTCAACTTCTCAGCTGGTTTTCACATTCTAAATCCAGAGCATGTTTCTTCTCACAAACTCCTTATCTGTGTAGTGCTGGTATACACAGCAGGCTCTGCTATGGCAATTGTGCCAGATAATTAGAAACAAATTTAGCCCTGATGTCAGCATGAACACAGTTTCCAACAAAACCACTGGCTTTATTAAGAAAAATGTCACAGTAAGAAAGAAGTTCTTTTACACTTATATGAGTGTGAAAGTGTTGTCATACAACATCAACAGATCTACAGCTCTTCTTATTTATCTTTGTGTCTCTCTAGAAGTAACCTAGGAGTGCAAAAGATGAGTGAAACAGAAGATGGAAAAAAATCTGGAAAGAAATAGGGTGGGAGTGATTAAGTATGATATTTAAAGGTATATTTTTCTTGGCAATGAATATTTTTTGGATAAAAAATCATATACATACTAATTTTTTAAGAAATATGGGAACAGGACCAAAGCTAAAATCTTCTTAGAAGAGTCACTCCATTCCTTGACATCAAAATTTAGACTGCTTCCTTCAGTTTTCCTCAGCTTAGCTACAGTTTCCTAGCTTCAAGCTACAGAAATGGAAATATGTAGCACAAGAGAAAACAAAACACGGTTCACTCCCATCTTCTTACCTTATGGATATCTGAAAACATCTCTAAACAAGACTCAATCTAAAGATTGCTGATAGTCCATGCAGGAAGCTCAGTGCCCTGTAGGGAATGTCCCCCTGTGATCCAAGCAGTATTCCAGAGACCCAGAGGACCACAGTGGAGGTGCTCAGGAAATGCAGTGGCAGCTGGCTTTTCTGAAAACTTTTTGAAAATTCCTTCTTCTGTTTGGACAAGATATACCAAGAAAAAGGCCAGTTGGAAATCAAAAATGCAAAAATAAAAGTGAGTATGAATATGTATTTATTCACATGCACATAAATTTCTCTCTATATATAATTTTTAACAGTTAAAAACTGTCTTAAAAGCTCCAAGGAAATTTGAAACTGGCTTGACTTTGAGACTGAGGTAGTTTAAACAAGTTCTTGTTTCATCAAGAGGAGTCCATCTACACCATCATCTCTGTAGATTAATAGATTATTGGCCACAAGCTACAGATTTGACCAGACATCAGTAAAGGCAGAAAAAGAACCTCACCTGCTTATGATGTGTCATGTCTTATTAAAACAAGGAACAAGGAGGACAGATCTGATAGTCATCAGCCTTTTATTTTCTTCATGTATCTGCATAGTTTATTATTCAACACCACTATGATGGAGGCAGAAAAACACAAGTAATTACTGCTTGTAGGAACTCATTTAACAGGGATAACTCAATTGCTTGCAATCACACATTATTGCCCTTATTTGTCTCAGCATCTGCTGTATTCTGTCAGATGGACACCACGCCTATGAGCTGAGGGACCTAAGAGGATTGAGGTCTTTGAGATCTGCATACTTGAGAGTTCTGCATGGCAAACCGCTCAAGGCACTCCAATTACACTTAATGTAATTTCATGTCTTAAGCTTAGTCCTAAAAATGTGTAAAGAAAAAATAAAATAAGAAAAGAGGGGAAAAAAAAGAAAAAATGGCTGAGATTTTGTGTGTTGAATGAAGAGGTTCAGTTTTTTTGGGAAGCAATTAGACTAAGGCAGTGGAGAGAATAAATTATTTCCTTTTCTGATAAGAGGGTTTACAAGTATATCTGCATCATTTTTACTACCTCAGTTTCCATCTAGTTAGCCTTTAAAGATTTACCCTTTGTACTTACAGCCAGTTAAAAAGATATTCATAAGAACTTCTGCAAGACCATTCTTAAGCCACGGGGAAAGACAGAAATATCTATACATTTTTTCCACATACTCTTTTCTCTCTTATGTGGTTCCTTCTTGTCAATATATTTTTTTAAGAAATCTCATAAAAATAGAATTATACCATTTACCCATTTAGACAGTGACAAACATTAAGAGAATGATGTACAACCTCTGAAAGAAAAACAAACAACAAAAAATAAGCCACAAACAAAACAAAGAAGCAAACAAAAAGTCACAAGTAAGTTGTACAGAAATATCTTAAAATTAAATAGGCAGAACTTTTGGAACTCAGAGACTAAAAATATCATGGCACTCTTTTCTTGTAAGTTTTCTGTATATATGACTATTTTGGGTAAAATCTAAGCTGATTTAAAACTTTTCTCTTGTTCCAGAAGACAGAGTAAAAATAATTTTCTCAAATCAGACATTTTATTGCTTTTCTGCTCTACCACATTGTTACACAATGCTAGTTAGAGACTCAAAAAGTAAAATCACCAAACTCTTCTGCAGAGACAATGTCCAAAAAATCCAAGGTAAAGTCCAAAACAGCACTTAAGCACCGACCATACACTTGAACTGTAATTTAAGCATACCCAGAATGGTGATCTAAAAAACTCTATGTACTCACTTTCATGTCTGAGGCACCTAAGTTTTCTAACCTGGTGTGCCGCCCTGTTTTTGAAAGCCCTTTGATAAGTTTATATTTTCGAGTCAGATTTTTTCACACATTGTACTAAAAACAACAGCTTTGTTTACATTCCTTCTTGGAGAAGGGAATCTGATGGGACTGGTCCCTTCACCAGTCTGGTTGAGAGGTGGGATTTCATCTCCCAATCCTCTCTCACTTTGCAAACCCTATAAATCGTGTATCCATAATAAACGGCTCTCTCTTTTTGAGGGCCTCGCCTGTTCTCTCAGTTGTGGTGAAACCATGTCCTCCTTTGGTGCCCAGTTGCTGCAGGTACTACACTGGTGTGTCTCTGCAGGCACGAAAACGTGTCACTTTCTGAGTGGGATGGAGTGCATCTCCTCCAGAGCCAGTCCCTCCCTGTTGGGATCTGAGATCGCACCCGTCTGGGGCGCAGAGCGCCGCGCACGGGCTGGGCCCCGCGGCCTGGCTGGGAAGGTGTGCCCCGAGCCCCCCTCACACACTGTGACAGCAGCATGGCAGCGCACTGCAGGCCTCCCACAGTCACTCCAGCTCCAAAAATAGGTCAGGAGAAGGCGGCAAGCGCTTGCATAGCAAGACTGTTCTGCAAAACCTCTTTAGTAATATCACCTCCTCCTCCTCCCTCTTCTCACTGGCTATCTTCTGAAAGAGAAGCAGGAGAGAGCTGTCTGCTGACACTTCATATGACTTGCATATAGCAGCACAGGCAATGCTTTTGCAAATCCTAGCTCCACAGAACCTAATTTGGACTATGGATAAGTGCCTAGATTCGGAAGAAACAAAATTTTAGATGCTTCCCTCCCTGGCATTTTTAAATGTGTAGGTTAGGCAAATGTATTATACATCAAATGTAATACACATCCAATGTATTGGCTGATATTAATTATATTTAGGATTGTACTGGAAAGTTTAAATGTTCCACATTGCACTATGAATTTCACTCCTCAGGCTGGCATCTAATTTTGAGGCACTGAGTCAGTGAGCAGTCCTCCAGTACATTTCTTAAGTTTTGAACCTTTAACCACATTTTTGAAAGTTCAAGATAAAGTGTATCAAATCTTACCCTTTGGATCAGGGTGGGCACAGCACCTTTCTCTTCTGAAAACCTAAAGAAAGGAAGTTAGATCCTAGTGTTTTAAGATGGTCACCAAATAATTTGAAAAATGTATAAACTGTTTTTCCACTGTTATTTCAAAAAACTCCTGGTCAGAAATTCAAGGACATCAGTAGCCCCAGAAAGAGCTCTATTTAGCAGATGAAATGTAGAAATAAAGGATCAGTCCTCTTCTATTCTAAACTCTGTGAGAGCTGTCTTCCTCTATCAGCTTCATCAGGAACAGAAAAGTCAAACCAAAATAGCCTGTTTTGTTCATTACATTCACAAAGAGGACAATGAGCTTGACATCTCTGATAAAGATTTCCCTTTTGCAAAACTACCAGCAAATAGAGTAAAGGATGAAGTGCTAAGACAAACCAACAGTCATTTTATTTGTACAGTTAGCTCAGGAAGTAACAGTAACATATAACAAGAAGAAATGAAATCTGTAGTTAATATAATTTTCCTGATATCTAAGTCAATGTCTGCTTTCTCTCACTTCCTTATAACCCTACAGGCTTGCACTCATCTTGCAATTTTTATTATAGTCTAACTTGGACTTTCACAGTCCTGCAGATGTCCAAATCTGTGCTCTTTGGAATACTGTTTTTGAAATGCAAGCACTTGCACAATTGTGACATTTTTGGAATGGGCTGAATTCATTTAATTTCATCCATGAAATTTAGATCCTCCCAACCTTCTCTCTCAGATTTTCCTTGTAAATTATCTGCCAGTAAGTACCAAGCCAGAATTACAGGGCTATGAAGACATGGGTTCTAGTCCACGCAACTCATCCTATGCAGTTCCCTTTCAAAATACTGTGTGCTGTTTTCCCATTTTAAGTCCTCTGCATGAATAAGATATTCACATTTTATGAATCAAAACTCTTGATAAAGACTGGTTCACAGCACCTGTATGTCAGTTTTTGTTGCCCTGTGCTAAGGGTGCCAGAACAGTGAAGTGGGATAACTACCCATATGGTCACTGAGTGAGTTGGAAGATAAATCCAACACAAAATTTCCTTTTATGACCCTCAGACTAAACTTTCTTGCTCCTAATGCTGCCCTGCATTTCCAAGATCTATTCTTGTAATATTCAAGGAGACAGACTTAACAACTTTATTTTTAATGAAAAGTCAGTGTGGTCAGTAGGTATTAACTTGTACAAAAAGTATTTGTTAAGGTCCATGCTAAAGGCTCATTGACACTGTCAAAGAGAAAATTCTTACTGATTTGTGGGTTTGGTTTGTTGGACTCTTTTTTATTGTTAGATCTGTTTCTGCCCCTAAAGACACTGAGCAGGGTTCCCTGGAGCCTTTTTTTTAAGTATTTTGTGTGGATAAATGCATATCATGAAAGTGCTGATAAATGAAGCCAGGTATATTTTAATAACCTTCAGCGTGGAAGGTATTTGTGTACCACTCTTACACACAGCCAGTCACTGTGTATCTTGGCAAAGCAAGATCCGTTTCTGAGGAAAGAGAACTATTTCTATCCTTAATAAGTCATTCCAAGTTTCCTGTGATGTTATAAATAATCGGGCAAGCAGCCTCTTTTATTCTCCCTAATTTGATATGGCAGACTTTGAGAGCAGAAAAGTTCAGCCTCAACATAAGCTCTAGAGTTGGACTTTGACCAAAAAATTTCCCCCTTCCCTCCCATAATGAGATAAAGTTTATCATAAAACATGCTTACCAAGGCAGCTGAGACAGGGCTCAGGCTTCACATCCATTTCCTAGGAGCCCCTGGCCAGCGCCGCGTGCTGCACGCATGAGGTCACAGCACGCTGGCCTTGCCTGGGGGAGCTGGCAGCTAGGCTGACAGTCTTAGCTAATGCACTTGTCATCTGGGAAAATAACAATAATAAAAAAAAGGTGCTTGCAAAACACAGCTTAAATTAGATTGTGGGTAATTGGGAAAGGAAATATAGAGTCGCACAGTTTTCTGTGCCTGTCGGGAAGGCAGAGAGGTGGTGCTTTGAGTACCTGGGTTGCTGGCAAAGGTCGAGCGCCCTCATGACAGACATCATCTAATATTTTAGAGGAGATACAACAATTGTCACAGAACTTCCAAGAGTTGCACAATACAGAGACATGAGAACATAGCAGAGCTTATTTTTTGTGCACAAGAAGGTCAGTTGAAAGCACATATTCCTTCATAATTATAAGAGTGACAAGAGGAATTTATGATTACATTAGAACTGGAGAAAAGATTTTATTTTTCTAATTTTTCCTCTGCAAATGATGCTTGGCAACATTTTGAGAAAGTCATTAAAGCTGTTTCTAATTGTCATTCAATTGCAAAAGAAGTTAAATAAATAACTCTATTTAAATTTCAGAAATTCAGGAAGATTAATTAGATAATGTTATTGAAATTGCTTATAGGCACTCTATACTAATAATGCATGTCAAAGCACTTCATTGATGTTCATTACTTTCAAATATGAGGGAAAGGGATTTTTTTTGTTTTTTAAAAGCTTCAGGTCATATTTACAGATCAACTTCATTTCCAAAACGCAATCCAGATGTATTGTTATGGATTTTAAAATAAAATTATAGCTTTAAGGTAAAACATGCTAATAGGAAAATTAACTTGTTCTGATGAGTCATAACATAAAGTAATTTCCCTTTTAAAACAAAGCTGAAACCTTGCTTTGTTCCCTTAACCCAGATGGTATTCTTTCAGAAGAAGTAACTTGGATCCAACTTGAATTTTTATGCTTCCTGAGACACTCTATGTTCTTAAAAAAAATACTATATGGGAATTAAGGATATTTTTCTAAAGAGATCTACTCCCAGTTGTAAATCCTCTTTGAGAAAATTAAGAAACTGTTAGCTGAATTACACTTCCCTATCATTTATATGACTCCTTAAGAAAGAATACCCAAGTACCTCATCTGCTCTCTCTTTCCTATCTCGGTCTTTCTATTCCTCAGAATCAAAAGAAGACTCTCAAAGACTGAAAAGATCTTCCTGGATAGTGACACGATTTTCCCAGGCAGAATGAACACAAGTAAGACAGAGAGAGTCTGAACACTTTGTTTGGATAGTGAGGCAATCCTGTTGCCCTGTTGCCAACTGGAGCAGAACACTTTCTGCTTCTGCAGCAGCAGCTCTGAGCAACACAACCTGGCTGCTTTCTGGAATGTGTAGACCTGAATCTGATTTCAACAAAGGTTGCTTCACACCACTCAGGTGGTGGAAATGAGTCTTAAAGTGAGTATAAATCATATTTATACCTGCTACAAGGCTTCTTTATATGGCTAAGTCAGTGGAAAGTTGCTTTGGTGTAAATGCACTTTAGGCCCTCATACATTTAATTTGGCATAAAAAAGGAAAGAAAAGAGAAAGAAAACCCTTTCAGTGTCCCAAGTTAAGGTTGGATAACAGCCATACTGTAACATAAGCTAAGATTTCAAAGGTGTCTCAGGAAACAGGTCTCCAGCTTCCATTCACTTTTTAAGGGGGCTGAGTGACTCACTTCCTGAGACCTGTTTGAAACCCTATCCAGAATGATTACTCTGTCTGCATACAACTAGATTGTTTTCTAATGGCTGTCTACTCTGGCAGACCCACTACCACAAACTCTACTTTGGGTCATGCAATAGAGCCCTTTGTTATCAGCATTGGAAGAGTTTACCTAGCAGTGCATGTGTTCAAGCTATAGCTGACCCAGGTATTGTTTTCACCTATGGCATCACTGTACTGCCACCTCAGACGAGCTAATCAGAGTAAGGTTTGGCCTGTGCTCAAATGCTTAAATGGCAGGTTCCCAAACAAAACACCAGGTGTTAGTTATCCTGTACGTATCACTACTCCCTTTGACTCAACAGTGAACCATTGCCCCGGAATTTCAAACCAGCCTACAGCACAATTACTCAGTGACCAACAGGTGACTGGAGGGTCAAGGATGTTTGATCCAGACTTACCACTGTTGTTTTCCTGAAATGCCAGCAACATTCACAAAAGCTGGATCCCATTCTATTAAAGTACATCCCATGCTTCCATTCTGAGTAAGTAGATGGAGGAGTCAGAAGAGAGCTAAAAAGGAAAAAATCACAACAAATACCTAGTGTTACTAGTTGCTACAACATCAGCTAAACTAACTTCAGGAAGCTGTTTTATTTCCCTCTACAGTCAGTGGAGAGAGAGACAGGTACTTGAAGATGACAGTCCCTCTCTTCCCTGATTTTATAGGAACAGGAGGGATCACTCATCCCTGAAGTTAAATTTTTCTGTCCTTTGAGAAATGAGATGTCTTTAACAATGAATTCACATTAAACAATTTCAGTCTCTGGCCTTAGATCTTTAATCACAATAAATTTATACATAATCTTAACGTTGAGAAAACTTAATCATTTAGCAGCTGATACTATGGTCTATACCTTTAAGAATATTATTCATTCGTGATCCAGTCAACACATTGCAAAATTCATATATGGAGAGATGCAGGCACGTACACCCATGCATCTGTGTTATATATTCAAACAATATCTGAAACTGTCACCAATGTATAGCAGCCAAAGGTCCTCTCTGGAAAGCAGAAAGCACAAGGTGATTAATGAGGATGGATTTTATTGATTTTATTAGCAAACAAGTCCTCAAACAGCTGTTCTTTGTTCTGTGGATGCAAGAAACCCAGGACACTGAGCAGCTAAGTATTTTCCAGCCTATGATGTGAGAAGCAAGGTCACTGAATGTACGGGATAGCTTACCTTTCAGTAAGTGATATTAGAAAGTATCTCTAGTCTCAGCTCCTGCCTGAATTTTGCAATACTAAATGTCAAATTCTTGGTATGGACAGGTTGATGTGGAACATCTAAACTGCATTTCACCCACTTGATTTTTAATCCTTGTTTCGAAACGAACCCGTGATGTTACGAAACTACAGAGAGTTTTCATGTTTACTGTGTACTGTTATCTACATCTTATTAACCTCTCCTGATATTGCTTTGGATTTAATACAGCCTTTGCAATTATAAATCTCGAATATATAAGAGACCCAATATAGATATCCAGGAAGGAACTTTTGGAGTGTAAGATGCAAATCTTCGTACTTACCTGTAACCACATATCCATTAAACTTCAGTTGTAAGCTGCCTGTGCTGGGTCTCTACACTGGAAAAGAAAGATGGGCTCCTGAAGAAGGTGATTAATTAGTCAGGACCTGGAGAAAGAGGAGAAAGAACCTGGAGGTGTCTAAATTTATTCAGTGACTATAAATGGAATCTTGGTAAATAGCTTACACCTTTAGATGGCTCAATTTAGGAATGATCACTCCCACTCCTACTGACTGTTCATAATTCCTCAGTAAATACCAGTCAAATCAAGGGATTTTATGTCATAAAACTGAACATGAGACAAAAGCCTACAGCAGAAGTTGATTTTGCATATATAGAATTATAGAATTATTACAGAAATACAGAATTATAGAAATAATTATAGAACAGTTTGGGTTGGAACAGTTGCTCAGAGCCCCATCCAAAGTCACCTTAAAGGTTCTGGGGATGGAACATTTACCACCTTTCTGGGCTGTCTCTCTCTCCTTCCATGCTGCATATACTGTAAATGGCATATATTGCAAGATTAAGGAGTGTGCACTAGGGATGTCCTTTCCACTCATACTTAAGGTATAATAGAAGGTTAGTTTGACCTCCATTTTCTTCTTGTGAATACTTTTAAATTATACAAATATTTTAGGGCAAGCTGTTGTTTTCTGGATGTTCCCAATCTAAAGTATTTTAATATATCCAAATTTCTTCTTTGTAATGACTCCAGAAAATATACTGAGCAAAATTAAGGTTCAAATACATAATCTTGGCTTAAATGTCAAATCAGTCTTTCAGACAGCAATAAGTGATTGGAATTTTATTATTGTTGTTGGCAATCTATTTCTATACAGAAAGAAGTGTCCCAATACAAAACTCTATTACTTTGAGGTTAACTGATCATCTGGCTCTTTTTTCTGTTAAAATGTAAATTACTGACTTCTCTGAGCCAGAATCTTGATTCTATTATTGTGGCCATAAACTACCACAGCATTGACAATGCACTACAAAGGGAATCTAAACAGTTTTTCCTACCCTTCACTGCCTTGCCAGTAATATATAGTAGCAAATTTGGCAACTAGAAACAGGACTCCATGTGAAACAGGGACTAGGATGTATCTCAGCAGTTTTTAACCCACCAGATGAGTAGTCTGAACTCCTGAACTCCCCTGATTTGTACTAGGAGATACAAATAAAATTCATAAATAAACCCATGGATGAATTGCACCACTGTTCTGTTAAAATCTGTGGGAGTCTCTGCTGTTCTTGTAATATTTGTTCTTTAAAGCCATCACACCATTCAAACAAAAAAACAAACAAGACAACAAAAAGCCAAGCAAATAAACAAAAACATCTATCCTAAGGAGTGAGCTTATTTACAATACTTGGAGCAGGAACTAGATCCATAGTTCCTTAAAGTTAGAGGCCTTGGCCTGTGATTTGAGACGAAGTTCCACCTCTGTTAAGAACACAAACCAGAAGACACTTTTAAAAGTCCCCAGACACAATGCAGACAGCACTGCACTCCTAACCAACAGCCAGGCACGTGGCTGCAGCCGGCGGGTCTAATGAACGAGATTAGTGCCTGTTTTATGAATTAAAATTTGAAGTGAAAAAAAATAGTGTTTCATTTTCTCAGCAACCTCAGTCTAATTATTAACAGCAGGTTCAGTTGGCAAATTTCTGTATTTTTCCTCCTTTCATTTGTAAGTGAAAGACTTCAGCCTCTTGTTTATTTTCATTTTCCTCTAATACTCTTGTAGTTCTATGCCAGCTGGTTCTACTGCTTTTTTCCCTCCTTTTATAAGGTTTCATTTTCTAGTAAAAGAAATATATAATGTATGAATTTCTTTAAAAGCTCACATTTTCACATTTGTTTATCCCCATTGTTAGCAATCCAAAGCAGCCACATGTTCACAGCATGTTCTGTCTGGCAGGAACACTGCTTGCTTAATTTCCTACCACCACCCTCACAATCCTGGCAGGCTCTGGTCAGTCAGATGCATTTGTTTTCTCTAATTGCCTGATGCCATTTTCAGAAACCCTTTTCATTGAGAAATGAGTGATCGCAGGAGACTTCTGCAGACATAAGAAAGACTGATAGTCAGTAGGCTGAAGGAGGCCAAAGAGTGTTGTTTGCTAGACTGTAATGAGCTTAAAGATGTCTTATTGTTATTAATAGTTATTTAAACTTCATATTAATCTAATATACTTTCTCCATCAATTCTCAAAGACACTGTTGCTCTCCAAAGCGAGATCTGTAGCTCACAGAACATTGAACTGTCAGTAGCTTCAGGGATCACTGACTTAATAAGTCCACACATTCATTACTTGGAAGTTATGATTGCTAAGAGATGGAAAATAGAACACCTTTCAGAATTCAATAATTCCAATAATGCAATAAGGTCTTACATACTAAAAACTTATTGCAGAAAATGTCTCCAGGGAAAAATAATTTCAGAGAACCATAGAACTGTTCATCTTGGAAAAGATCTTTAACATCCTCTCATCCAACTGTTCACCCAGAAGCTCCAAGTCCTTAAATTATGTCCCCATCTACATGGCTGTTAAATACCTCCAGGGATGGTGACTCCACTTCCCTGGGAAGCCTATTCCAGTGCAAGAGTCCCACCTTTTTTGAAGCAACTTTTCCTAATATCTGATGTAAACCTCCCCTTGTGCCTCTTGAGATAATTTCCTCTTGTCCCATCATTTGTTACTTCAGAGAAGAGGCAAACCCTCACACCCAGGGATGGAACACCACCACCTCTCTGGGCAGCCTGTTCCAATATCTGCTCTCTCTTTCTGTGAAGAACTTCTTCCTCTGTGAAGAACTTCCTAATGACCAACCTGAACCTTCTCTGGTGCAGCTTCAGGTCATTTCCTCCTGTCCTGTCACTGCTTGCCTGGAAAAAGAGGCCAATCCCCACCTGGCTTCAGTCTCCTTTCAGGATGGTGTAGAGAGCAAAAACGTCCCTCCTGAGCCTCCTTTTCTCCAGGTTAAACAGCTCCAGCCCCCTCAGCTGCTCCTCATCAGACTTGTGCTCCAGACTCTTCCTCATCTCCAATGCCCTTCTCTGGACACACCCCAGCACCTCAATGTCGGCGTTGTGAGGGGCCCAAAACTCTCCACAGGATTTGAGTGGTGGCCTCACCAGTGCTGAGTCCTCTCACTTTATATTATCCCTCCCAAATTCCTATGGGAATCTACATGGCAGAAGTGATTCAACTAATATTACCACAGAGGCAATTATTAGTCCTTGTCACTGTCAAGTCCAACAACACGAAACAGACTCCATTATATTCATCAAGGCAAAGAGAGATTTTATTAAGGAATTACACTCCAATATATAACATAGATCGTGGAAAACAAAACCTCATTGGGTAAAAGATGTAAACAATTATCTTAACCAATTAGAGTGACTCTCATGTACAGCCTTGCAGGTGCAAGGTGCTGTCTTATTGTTTAACATTCTTTGTGCATGTTGATGTTAAGCTGGTCTTGAGAACAGAGAGTTGTTTTAGATTCACTGTGTGAGAACTTCCCACAAACACTGTTTCATGGTTTTCACAGATTTATTCTGTTCCAAGCCTGTTTCTGCCACGACAAGTCCTTTTTCTAGAAATACTCTCTATGTTGTCACCCTACAGTTTAATGACAGAATACCTTCAAGTGGGACAGTCTGAGAGGGTAAACAATTCATAGGACAGGTTGGGAGCCTGAAAAACCTCTAGTGCTGTAGATTCAGTTTTATTTTGGTACACAGATTCTTTCATTTTAGTGCTAGGTTTCATTTGTCTGTTACAGAATTAAGTTCAAAGGAGAAGATTTTCACAGTGTTGAGATTTTTTTCTTTTTTAAAGGGGACACAATAGAAAAGAGAACCAAACACATCCTTTTTTAGTGTGGGTGTGTCAATTGATTTTATCCTGTCTTGAACAAAGCCATCTCCAGTTGGATAAATGTACTTCTCTAAGAATGCCAAGAGGGAACTAATTGATATTCCAAGACTTACCACAATGTTTTTCCTATTGTTCTCTCATCAGTGGATACCTAAACTGCACATAAATTTTTTCCATTTTTTTCCTTGGAGCACTTGCCCTTTGTGCTTAGATGAGCAAAACAGAATCAAAGCTGAACTGATTCTTCAGGAGAGGAAGAATGATTCTTTCCATCAGCTTTGATATTTTGCATTAGTTCTTTTTTTATATTGGAATAGGTAAAATAGTATATTTTGCAAATTGTAGGTCAGCGAGTTCTTATCAAAATATGTGTGTTGCTTATAAAAAGCTTTCTCAATTTAACATTTTTCTAAATCACTACAAAATAAAAACTCACACTCAATTTCTGTACATGGGTACAGGCAAACAGTGAATTAGAAGCATGGTGAGATAAAACATGGAAATTGATTCAGCTTCTACTACAAATTGCTACCTTTTGCTTATATCTAAAATCTTAATTTCTTCACTTCAATCTTTATCATGACATTATTATGGCAGTATTTTCCTCTCTGGTCTAACCTACACTATGTGATCCTCAGCCTCCACCAGCTTGAACTACTCCCTCCCACATCCTAATTTTGTGTCACCTACTGCAAACTTTGTGACAATTACCCTTTGTGACAATACTGCAGAGTAAAAAATAGAGAGGCATTGGAACGTGTTATATGTTGGGGTTTGAATTTGAAATTACTTCAAATTTTGCTCTTCCCAAATATTGACACAGTCATGCACAAACAGAGTCAGGGCTTAAGCTTAAATAGTGAGCAAGTACTGATGACTGGTTTTTGCAGACAGTCATGCTTTTCAAAGAGGGGGGTGTCTAACCTGAGTAATAGCACTTTCACTACAACCCCTATGTTGCTAATAAAAGCATAGGTGGTGGCTACGTTGCATTATGTGCCCACCTGCCCCGTCCATCAAATGTGACACAAACAGAAAAAGGTCTATTAATTCTGCTTGTGATACTGAGGAACATGGAGGACTTCTCTGAGTATGATGGTTCATACTTAGTCATTATTCAACCATTGGTTATTTGAAATTATGTTAGAAAATTGTATAGAATTTTGGTTCCAGCCAAGGCTCAAGATACAAATATCCTTAAATATTGTCTATTGATTTCCTTGCTCAGACTCACATACCGTACAAAAATCAATTATTAAAATGAATAGGAAAAAAAAGAAACACATCAAAAAATAAAACCATAATAAAAGGTTTTTGGATGAAAAAAAAGATCACATCTTGAGCCATTTCTGTATAATCTTTAGGTCCAAATCCCAATACCATTTTCTATGCATTTAAATTTCATTTATTTGGTACTTTAATATTTTATAGATATTGTTTATGACTAGGTGGGATTAGGGATGTTGTTTAAATCTGCTTAGGTTTTTTAAATGGAAACTTCATATTTTCTTAATTCTGCTAAAATGTCAAGAGGGTCTGAGGTCTAGACACCTATAAATTAGAATTTGTTGAGATGATGATTATCACTAAAAATATTGTGTTAAGCCTCAGGTCATGGCTGTAATATAAAGTTTGAGTAGAAAGGAAATCAATCTTTTATATTGCCATAATTTGCAATGTAACAGATATGAACAAACCTTTTCATGTACAGGAAGAAAAAGAATATTTTGCACTTAAACAAATTTTCCAGTCTGGTTACCTCAAAGCCTATCATTATCATGGAATAAATAATTTAGGAAAGGTCTTCAAGCCGTGATCAGGAGTAGAATCTAGAACCAAATTTTTGTTTAATCCCCCAAAATATATTGTGAGTAGTATTAAAAAAGGAAGGTTTTATGATGTTCATATAATGTTTTATTTGCCTCTTACTCTCTCTGTTCTTTTATAGTAAGCAAATGTCCCCTTTTTCCACCTGGAAGAAAACCAACAGGAAACACTGGAAATTAAAGAAAACTATAAAGAATATAATTATGAATAACAACAAGAAAGGGCTTTGTGGAAGGAGTGTTTTGTCAATGAATAAAAAAAAATTGTCTGAGCTTTCTCATTAAGTTTACCTAACATATGTAATTATTATGATTGGTAACACATGGCATTCACAAATCAATTCAGTCTTGAAAATGTATTTTTACAGTGGGTGGCTTTTTTTTTTTTTTTTTTAATGTGTGAAGGATTTTATTCTTAACTGTATTCAAAACCCTGTCGACAATACAGCTGGGCTTTCCCTATTGTTCTCAGGAAGCATAACCCCAGCTCATGCAATGTTGTATTGCTCCAGTGACTTTACCAGAGCTGTGCCAAATTACTCCAGCTGGGTGCTGGGACCCTCTTAGTGAAAGGAAAGCATTGTCAGTACAAGTCAGTAGTCTCAGCACTGAGGAAGACTTCATAACTCTTTTGTTTTTTAGATTAAGAGCTACAGACATTGTTACAAAGACAGTCTCACCTAGGACAGGTGTTCTGTAATTCGTCTGATAATTTAACATGTAACAAACATTTCAGAATGGCCCGTGGTTCATAGTTTATTATTAAGAAATAAGAATGCTTTATTGGTTTAACTCAGGACAGATGCCAAAAACTTTGTCCATGTTCAACAGGTTCGAATCACTGCAATTCATATCTGAATTTTGTCAAGACAAATGCATTTTTCTATTGTTAGAGTAGGAATACAAATTTCTCACCTGAGAAAAAAAACTGTATATTTGAAAATTGAAATGGTAGTCATTTAGTCCAAATTATCTAGCTCAAGTTATATTCATGTTTGCTTTGCACGTACACTTTGAAGCACAGAATGAATGGGCACACAGATTTTTTCAATCTCTACATCAAGGATCAGTGCTTTCACTGCTGGGATCTTATATAAAGAAAAGAAAAACAAAATCATGTCAGTATAACACAAAATAAGTAAATAAAATTCACACATGTATTTGTAAAAAACCTCGTGGTTATATGTAGGCTATGTCTGAATACTCCTAGTAGTCTTGGCCCTCTGTATTTAGGCAGGAGAATGAGTCAGGTGGGGTTGCAAAACAGTTGCTGCAAGCTGAGCTGGAGTGAGTTACTTCTGTGGGATTTATCTCAGATGCAATTTTATTCCATAAAATGTGTGAATGTTCTTTCTGTATTTTAATTGGAAGTTAGGATTTCTCCTGCTTATTGCAGAATTGGAGTATAAATATTCAGCTCTAGGAGGAAAACACAATTCTAAGAAAATCCAACTCCCTAACTTTTTTAAGCAGGATGTAAAAGCAAGTAGACCCCCTTACTTTTCCTCTTTTCAATCTGCAATCTCTAACAGTCTGTTTTCCTCTTCACCAGTTTACTGCAGGTGTCTTGACTTTTAGCATTTTATTCATCTCAAATCCTTCATAAGAAAAACAAAACGCACGTTCACACCCAATTCCCACTAATGTCTGTCTTTGTTCGTTGTGTTAAGATGTATATGGCTGGCAGCAGTCAGGCTGAGATGGATCTTGGAAATGTGTGCATACTCCCATCAGCTCAGAAAATATAACCAGGAAAAAAAATCCATTTAATTAGGGTACAAATAAAAATAAATGGGCATTTTAAAGCTGAGCTGCAAAAGTGTAGAGCTTTTGCCTTTTCTCCTTCCAGTTTGTTTGTTTGTTTGTTTGCTTTTTGGTTTTGTTTGTTTGTTTGTTTGTTTGTTTTTGTTTGTGTGGGTTGTTGTTTTTTGTTTTGTTTTG